>JAWWEV010000083.1:37945618-37966450 GCA_035583235.1 Hafferia zeledoni
CGCCCCCCCCCCCCCCCCCCCCCCCCCCCCCCCCCCAGAACCCGTGTCACTCTGTCTCAGACAGTTGGCGTTTTGCCAGCTCAACTCAAGACAGACCTAGATTGTTAAATTTGTTAGATGTAACAACTAAACCACTAAGTTGTTAGATCATTCAGCAAGTGCAATTTGCGAAGAGTAAAAATGACAAAAGACTTTCTTTCACCTTGGTGGATCCCAGATCACTAAACCTGGTCCATGCCAAATTGGTGCAAATGAGTGTTATGCCAGTTGCTTTCAGGTGATTGTGTTGCTGCCTGACCACTCCAGCGATTTGAGAAGCGCAAAGCTGTACTTCAGTATGCTGAGAACATTGCTGCTTTATCATAACTGAAGATTTCTCTACGGTATCATTTCACTACTACTATGGTTGCTACTAAGTACAAAGAACATTTATAGTACCCTTAATATAGACACAAAATAAAACAAAATAAATCTCAACACTTCAGGCCAATTTTATACATCATAACAGAATAAATGGATAGCCATTTTTCAAGAACACCAAAAGCCATCGTTGTCCTCCAAAACTTGCTACTGGTAGTTTCAAACAGGTTTGTACATTTTTTAACCTTATTTTCAGAATTATCTTATTACAATGTGTTAAAAAGGCAGGAATAAATCAGTTCCATTAATTTTCTTCAATACCATGTATGCTCCCATAAGAGATCACTGATAATGATTACTAGTGTTTTCAAAACTAGTGCATATGTAGATACACTGCTATGAATGTATTTTGATTCCATCCAATTGCTCTGCCCATTCCTCTCATGCAAAGGATTCTCTCACCTATTTATTTGTAGTAAGCCAGTTTTGTTTTCTATCAAACACCTGACTGGGCATAACCTCAGCACACATTTAATCATTCCCATTCTTTACCATTTGATCTAACCACTCACCTTTGTGGTAGCTATACTATTTACAAAGCTGATTTGCTGGAACCCTTTCTCACTCAGAGTGAGGCACACGTCCCACCGTTCATTCACAACTTCGTGAATAACTTTGAGCGCGACTCCAGTTTCATCCAGCTTGTCTTTAACGTAGAGATCTACGTAACTGCGAAATCCATTCACCTACAAGTAACACAGGTAACAATCACTGCTCTTCGAATCAAATACTCAGAAGACTCAAGATACTCCAAATTATGCTCTTACAGGTAATTTCTTCCCATTCAACATGACTTTGACTCCTTTGCACGACCCAGCCAAATCATATGCTCGTCTTGTCATGAGGGCCACAATATCCTTATCAAGTTTTTCCATTTTAAATTTAGATAGATCTGGCTGGAATGTAATGCATGTGTAGTCATCGCCATCGAAGTGCTTGATCTTGGGCTCAGAGGTCTTCATCATGTTATTCATCCAAGTCTTTGGAAATAAAACATTTCAGATGTTAGTTTATATACGTGTTATCCTCCTCCTTTGTTCCCTTTTCCAGCTATGCTAGGATTGCATAGGATTGCACAGTTACACAACAAAAAGCTCACAGACCTCTTTTAGAAGTTTCCTCTCGTAAAACACTACACAAAATTAATTGCTTTACAAAGATAAGCACAAGCATAGGTGACAGTGCCTTTCTGGTTTTTGCAAACGTGCAGGTATTATTGGTGGACATGCTTTAAAAGCAAATAGAGCCTTCCACAAAACTTCCTAACTCAGGTAGAAGTGAGATGGCCTTACAGCTCCTTATTGCCCATCCGTTCAATACTTTCAATCAACTACACACTTCTATAGACAGGCTTATTAGCTCCTGTGCAGAGACTTGGTAGCCTCTAAGACAGCACCTTGGCTGTGCAGAGACCCAAAGCACACTTCCTGAGAAAACCAAGGTCTTAGACTTGACTCAGGAGTCTTGTGTTGTTCCCTACTTCAGAACACAGGCACATTTCTGTGATCAAGTAGAACATCTGCTCACAGCACATATCAAAGTTCAGTTGTATTAAATTTCACAAATTTTGAAAACACTGGAAAACATAGCACTTTAGGTCATAAAGCATGTAATTTTCAAAAAGTAAACTCAAATCAATATTAATCTGCCCTTTGGCAGTCAGCAGAAAACGTTACATTTTTTAAGAGACAGGCATAACGGATTAAATGTGTTATTTATGTAGCAACAAGACAGCATGACCAGAAACTAATTATTTGTCCAGAAAGGAAGAGAATGAAGCCACCAACTGGGAAGGACTCCAAAGCCAAGGAGCTTTGGTATTTAATCCTCTACCGAAGTTTTTTAAACTTCTAGAAAGGGGGCCATTTCAAAGGGATATATAATAGGTCTGATTACATCCAACCTCTGGCCTGTAAGTGAACAATGAGCAATAAGTTCAAAATGGGGGTTTGCACTTAAGTTCAGTTAGGGCTAATGAAATTCATGACATAAACACTGAAAAATCTGTTTCTTAACACTATACAAAATTACAAAGATAATTGGTTCCATGTTTGCATAGTTAAGTAGAAAGATTTTTTTGGCAAATTATACAACAGCAATTACAAAATGTTTCAATGGAATATATTTCTTTTCACATATGCATGAATATACTTTAGTTTAAAAAAAAACTTGTCATTTTTACTCACTTAACACTCCAAAGAAAGTTTTACTTAACCCAAAAAGCTTAATATTTTGAAATACCAATTTTACTGACTGAGCTAACCTAGCCTGCAAACTCTATACATCCATTTGAATAATAAATGATTAATGTCTTTAAATATTCCTGAAATACATATGCTAAATTTTACATTTATAACTACAGCAAAGAAAAGGAAAAAAAGTTTTGAACACTTCTGTACCTGCTTAAAGCTGTGTTTGTATTCCTTGCAAGCAGTTTCAACTGTAAACTTTGTACTAAATATGTTACAAAGTTTTGCCCCATAGCCATTGCGCCCACCTGAAAAAACAACACATAGTAAACTGGAGTCAGTTTAAATTTGTAATAAAAAATCATGTCCTAACTTATTAAATTTACTTTTCCCTTAATTGCAAGAGTACAAATGTTTAAATGCTTACATAAATACAATTAAAATCAAAAAGTATGTTGTTTATTATGCAATAATGAGTAGTGACATTAAAGATTAAATATTGGTATAAAAAAGAAAAAGTCAGATATGTTCTTTAAGTCTTTTTCTCTAATAAAGAGCTACAGTAATGGTGACTAAGTAATCATCTGTTATGAGATAGAATAGAAAGAGAAAAATTAAGAAGAGAAAGCATCTGGAAGGTGCACACAATGGCTTAACTGAATAAAACAAAGCATGTTAAACAGTCTTGCCTGTAACTTTTTTCTCATCATCATCGTAGTTGCTGGATGTTAGAAGCTGCCCAAAGATTAGGGCAGGTACAAATACTTTTTCTACTTTGTGTTCCACAACTGGTATACCCTTTCCATTATTCCATATGCTGATAATGTTTGATTCCCTATAAAAGAGTGACGACATTAAGCAAATTAATGTAATCTTGAAAACAGACTTCTGCATATCTTTTTAAATAACTACCTAAAAATAAGACCATATTCTTACCACATTTATTCACAGCTCTAACAATTGTAATTACAAAGAGCCCCACTCATTTGTGCTTATTAGATGTTTTGGAAGAAGGAGCTTCATTGTCCATATAAAACAGTATCTCGCATCATAAAAATAACCACCAAAAATCTGTTTGAAGAGCTTTCACTATCAACCTTATCTGCAACAGGATCCTGAAGTTTAGTGATAGAATTACACTCAAGTTAGAGATGTAGCTTTTTAGGTTTCACTGAAGTGCATCCAGGCACAGCCAAATTATCATCTGTTTAAAATTGTTATTTCCAAGTTATGCTAAATATTGTAACTCATTTTACATATTGGAGCCAAAATCCATCAATATCTGGCATCATTGCTATTTCTAGCTCTTGCACAGAACTTTCATTTTTCAGTATTAGAGAGTTCAAAATCACAATGGGTCATGCAGATTTCCATTACCATTTCCTTCCCACTTCATGATTAAAGCAGAAAAACTACTTCTCAGCATATTTATCCTAAAGGTTAGGTCGGAAAACTTGGTGTTTGAAACATTTATTATTCAGTTAAGTATCACTGAAAAGGTACTACTAAAAGAACCCAATCAGCATCTATTTAAACGCAGTACTTCTCATTAGAAATCATCTCTAAGTATCCAGGTTCAAAAAACAGTGGTAACGATGTGCTTGCAATATGAAGTTTTAGTGTGATACAGCTGAGTAATTTAAACAACCTTATCATAATGTAAAAGGAATTAACACAGAAGTTCAAGAGGTGCAAAATCATGTTACAAAACCTCAGAGTTGGTATTTATAAGTAACCTGGTTGGCTACAGTTATGTACTGCCAAGCTTTCATCTCATCATGAATTTTACAATCCTCTGGTTTTAAGTTTCATTCAATCAAACGTTAATGAATGGTTTAGAAAAGCAAATTATTATAAATTCAGAATTGTAGCACTTACTGTTAACCACTCAATTCACCTCTTCATCTTAAGATATTTTGTTTTAAAGAAATCCAATTTTATTAGTAAAATTGTTTGTACAAATCTAACCTACAGTAGTACTGGCAGGGAAAGCAAATGAAAAAATGCTTTTACTTACGGATCAATGGATATTTTAATACAAGTCATATTCTTGTCCCTCTGTTTATTGTCAGCAGCATTTACTATGAAATAAAGTAGCACAAATTAACACTTCGTAGGAGCACTAATTCATTTCTTGGTCTGTAAAACTGTTTTTATATGTATGCCACCACGAGTTACAATAGTCCAGGTATTTCTTAATCTGGTAGCTATTTGTATATTCTGTATCTTAGTACTGAAGGCTATAAATATGACCGAGTATCTGCAAGAAGATATTTTTCAACCTTCTTATAATTACTGGCTATTTCAAGCAATTACACTATCTCAGAAATAAATACAGAAGTGTATTTTATGAACCTGTTCTCATAACTGCTTTTAACACACTGAGCACTTCATTTTTCTCTTGCTGTTCTTGTTTGGCTATTTATTATAGCATGTGTCTGCAAAACCCTAGAAAATTATATGCATCATCAGAGCACTTTACACATTGTTTTGCCATTGAAACCCATCAAAAAAGTCATATCCATTAAGGAGTGTTTTGACTGCAGAAGTTATCTCTAAAGAGCCTGTGAGACTCATAAGTATCAGTCTACACAACTTAGGACCAAAATAAGGATAACCAGGAATTAGCATTTGATCAGAATTTAATTAAACTGCACTCCCATGTATATAAACTATAGAAAGCAGAAATGTGACTCTGGCTACGAACCATGAAAACACATTACAGTAATTTTCAGCATTTGTCTCATCACCCATGAAACAGATGAAGATAAAACCCCAAAACACCATAGGGCAATATCTTAATAGATGACAAGGATCTCAATATAAGATCAGATATTTCAAGGTGCTTTTGCTAAAATCATTAAGTGTGTTTAATTCAAAAGCATGCATAGCCACAATGTCCCATTTTCATAATGTTATTACACCGACCCCTAGGTCTCAAACCACAGTCTGTGGAGCACTTACCAGTGCTACATAAAGAAGCAGTAAGCTATACAGTACTACAGTAATGACAGAATAATGATCTTCCTTTTGAATGGGACAACATGGAAGTGGTTTGCCTAACATGAAAAGCACCAAAATTACATCTATAAGGCAGCACTCAAAACAGAAATGATTAAAGATTTTCATTCCCATATTTGTCAAATTAAGTAGTCAGTTAAAAAAGAATTTAAAAAGCGTTCTTTTTCACCTGGCAAAGATATAGTTTTTATTTCCTCAAAGACAGCAATGCTATAAAGCATAGTTTTAGAGATGTGGAAATTGTGAAACTAATAAAGGTCATGACAAAATTTCCATTTACTTGAGTAGACCACAATTTAGTTTATGAGTTAATCCTGCCATCCTTAAAACACAACTTCATAAAAACTGATAAGCTTTCCTGTCAATTAGCCCAAAATATCAGTTCAGCAGACAGCACAGTATTCAGATGTTGCACATCTCTACTGCTGGTTATCTTCAATGTGTTCTTGTCACCAAGAGAATATCACAAACTAGTAACAGCAACTCAGACTTGTGACATAGTTTTCTAAAAATCACTTGTTTGTGTCTCAGTCATCATGCTTTTTAATGGCAGTATAATGCTTAGTCATTTTAAAACCGTCTGAAGTCTAAAAATGACACATGAAAGACCACCACCACCATTCTGTACAGAAGGACGAAATTTAAATCATCAGTTCATGAATCATTAAAGTGAACATCAGACAATTTAGAAATTACATTCTTTCTGAGGAATAATCTTCTTCTAAATGTTACTTAAAACTGTAGCCCTAATAGACTTTGCAGATGAAAAATCTTGTAAGAATATTGATCATAAAGAATGATCTAGTTTGGACATTCAGTAACATATTTACACTTTCTTAAAAGTTCAACCGAAAACTCTTTCCTGTTTAAACTGCTCTATAGTCCTAGAATGCACTAAAATTTTTATGCAGTACAGTTTAGTGGGGCTCCAAGTCTGTGATTTAAACTTAGATATAAATTAATATACTTGGAGAGCACTCAGAAAAGCATGTACTCCATAATGCTAACGCAGGTATTGATGTTAAAAGTACTTACCAAGAATTTCATCAAAGATCTTGTACAAGCCTGGAACAAAGGTAACTTCTCTGCAATTCATTCCTACATCTTCATCATAAACCCACATTAACTATATGTAAACAAAATAAAATATAAATATTTACTGCCTTGGTAAACCAGTCTATGATTCTCTAAGATCTATTTTCTTCAGGAACTTTACTCTTACAGTCTCATTAGTGCTGCTGTACAAGACAAAAGTAGAAGCAAAATTTGGCAAAAATTACAACTGTACCCACAAAGAATTCCATAATGAAAATCCATAATTTTCTGCTTGGCAGGGAACTCCCAAAAGTATAGACAGTGAAGTTTAAAGCAATTTGCAACTTCACAAAAACAGCTGAAGAAAGTGCCAGCAGGAGGCTTAAATTCTCTGTTCTCTACCTAAACAAACAGACCAAAGCATTTCTGGACCTAGAACAAATGCTACTTACAAATATGCACATATATGTGTGTGCACAGAGGCATGTTTGTAGACACAGACATATACACAGGTAACTGTGTGTTTACACACATGAGTGTGTTTGTTTTGACTAGATTCGGTATTTGCTGAGCGAATCTTTTCAGATGAACCGAGCACTGCTTTAAAAAGTCTTCTCTTGTCCTCTTTACACATATGCATACATAAACATGACCCCAGCTTTTAACGTTATGTTTCAGAATTTTAATAATTTAGATGGGCATATTTATTAACCAGAATGGTAATTTTCTCATTAAAACAGGAAAAATTATTAGATTTTAAATTTAGTCACACTTACCTGAGTTAAGGGTTCAACTGACCCAATGTAGGTATCCGGACGGAGGAGGATGTGCTCAAGCTGTGTCTTTTTCTGATAAACTCTCTCAACAGACATCTTCTTTGAAGTGTCATTTTTATTAATGCTTTCTGAGTCTTCTTTTTTTGAAGCATTCATCTGATTATCAAATAATGTCTAAAAAAAACGCAAAACCAACAATCAACCTTATTCATTCAGTCACCCTCAAGACACAAACAAAATCTGACAGAGATTTAAATTACAATCAAAACTTGTCATATAATTTAAGTGTTCAGTTTTGAGACATATTAAGATCAAGCTACCCTTGTAAGAGAAAAAATACAACAGATTATATGACAGATCCTTAAAAAATTGTAACATATTCAAACTTTAGTTATTTACTAAGTACAATAAACTAAAATACGGAAACAACAGTGTATTACAAAAGACACCCACCTCCTCAGGTTAAGTGTAACATCCATTTTGTGCTTAAGCATTTGAATCTAAAACACTGAATACTGTTCTGAGATAACAGCAAAACTGCTCTCTTACATTACAGTGTAGACAATTCATTCAGTGGGACTTAAGAAACACTATAATGCTTCTATGGCTTCTCAATTGCTATAATTTATATTCTCCATTGAAGCGATTAAGGCTGATACAATCCCAATTTAGAATGCTTTATAATGAAAGGAGAGACTATTTACAAGAGCACGTAAGGAAATGACAAGGGGGAATGGCTTCAAAGTGAAAGAGAGGGAGTATAGATCAGATTTTGGGGAAGGAATTCTGGATTGTGAAGATGGTGGGCACTGGAATAAGTTGCCCACAGAAGATGCGAATGCCCCATCCCTGGAAGCATTCAAGGCCAGGTTGGAAGAAGCTCTGAGAAATGTGGTCTAGCAGAAGGTGTCCCTGCCAGTGGCAGGGATGTTGGAATTTGATGATCTTTAAGGTCCTTTCCAACCCAAACCATCCTGTGATTCTATGAAATAAGACAAGGAATGTAAAAAAAGAGAATCACATAAGCTAATGTAGGAATTTAAACAGAATTTAAGCTTAATATGTCTGGATTTTATGAAAAGTGTCTGAAAGAACAAGCAGTGTTACAGTAAACTAATCCACTTTTGGGCAGGGAGGATACAGAGATTTGATGCACTTTCAGCAATTTCTTTCCCTTTAAATACCTCCTTGTCATTGAATGAAAGCCACATAAAAGAAAAACTTCAAATATCTGAGAACAACCAAACATAGAACAGCCCTATTCAAAGACAGTGAAGGCATATATACAAAGAGACATTTTACAATATGCATTCCTACCTGTAAATTGGAATTATCTTAAAAATACCAATAAACATTACTGGAACCCACAGGATTTAGTTGTCTGGCTAGCAGACATAATGGAATTCTGTACCCAGCTGCCCAGTACCTGGAACAGACTCATTCTCTTAGAAGGAGTTTACCAACTTGGAAGCAGGTGTAACATGACTAGTAAAAACCATCAACAGACAAATAATGAGGACAAAACCCACTTGCCACTCAGGTGACTTCTTTCCTCTCTCATTTAGCTGTTCCCAGTGTACACCTACATAACATAAATACAGGCTAAACTCCAACCCTCGATTAACCAATCATAATGGAAATTTCGCAGCCAAAAGAAGGTTTCCTCACTTTTCTCTGTCTAGCCTTTGTTGCAGCCTCAGACAGCACTGAAAGCAAAGGAACTCATATAAACTCATAAGGAAAGGAGCAAAGGATACTGAACTCACATAAACAACTTCAGCAGAATCCAAAAGGCCAGACACCAAGCTATAGTATTCAACTATTCACATATTAATCCAATTTGTCTTCTCCAGCTTCTAGTATTCAAGCTTTGATGCCTCTACACCTCCCCCCACCCAGCCCAGGAGGCACAGGAATAAAGCATTTAATTCTATTCAGAACAGGGGAAATTACCTTTTGCTTCCAGATTCAGATACCACATTTTTCTAGTTCATTTATGGAAACACTAGGAAACACATACTCCTAGAACCTTTCAGACAAGCAGACTGTGTGCACCAGCAAGGACAACAGTCAATTATTTGGCCATGAGTGAACCTGAACATGCCAAATGAGAATCAAATTCTCTACTACCTAGTCCTGTATCTGACAACATCCAGAGTGAGAGAGAAAGAACCCAGGAATACACACAGCAGAGCTGGAACCACAACACCAACTCTCATGACTGTTCTGCCAAACAAGAAGGTTGCAAAATCGCATGTGATTAGAGGGATTTGGTATCCAAGTCAATGTAGCCTCAACTGTCATTTGGGTTTAAACCCTTTCACACCATACCACCAAGATCAGCCATGGATCAGCTAAACAGGCAGAAAAGAAACAGGAGTTTGCAAATAGATACATTAAACTGATACATGGAAGAAGAGCAATAAAAACTGTTACTAAAGAAGCACTGGCAATAGCTGCAACGTTAATTTTGTTTCACTGAAGCATTTCTGTGAATGACATCCAGGCTTCCAATGAGTTTCACTGCACGCGTATATAAATACTTTTATTTTATGTTAATTTTTTTACATCATACCTCACAGGAGTCACCCTTGGCTTACTTACTGGTTCCACAGCTCTGTTGGCACAGTTTTACTATGCTCACTTGTTCTACATGGACAAGAGACTGGCAGGAAAATAAAATAATACTTCTCAGATGAAGTAAGTGTTGAAAAAACAGAAGAGAGGAGATGCAATTCATATAGAAAGCAAAAGAATTACAGGTGTGAAGACCAGCAGAGTCTTGTTCAAACAAAACTGTTTTATTTGCTCCCAGCTCTCAGGCTTCAAGAGGTTTTTACAATCAGCGAAGTGCATGATGGGCAGTGATTACATTCCAGTTCTTCAGCTGTTGTGCATATCAGTACTATATTCTTATGATTGTTCTGAAACAGGGCTCCAAAATGCTTCTACCTG
The DNA here is from genome assembly GCA_035583235.1 of Hafferia zeledoni. Classification (NCBI taxonomy): domain Eukaryota; kingdom Metazoa; phylum Chordata; class Aves; order Passeriformes; family Thamnophilidae; genus Hafferia; species Hafferia zeledoni. The sequence continues at coordinate 37,956,015 of JAWWEV010000083.1, forward strand.
TACAGCACCACAACTCAGTAAAAAAAACATTCACACAAAATAAGAATTCAAATCTTAGCCTAAAAGATTTAGGCTACAATTTCACTACCTCCAATATCAAAAATGTTGTGGGATGAGTAAGAGTCAGAAGATTAGAAAAAGTCCATTTTATTGTGACTGAATAAGTATCCCTAGACTGTGAAAAATTAGAATAGAATTACTGGGAAGGGATTCCTATGAGCTATTACCTTAAATACAACACTAGGAAATGCATTTCTGCTTTCCAGCGAAAGCCTTACTGACAGCTTGGAGGAGTTTATACTTTCTGATTTGTCAGTAATAAACGTAGAAATCCAAACTGTGTCTTCTGTTGAGATGCTACTTTCAGATTGTTGTCATGTTGATAGACAACAGAGATCACACCAAGACAAACTTTGCTGTCTAAAACCAGCTAGTCCTGCAGAAGTGTCACCTCCTGGGGAACAGTGAGTTTGCTGTAACCCAGCAGGAGTAAAGGTCTTGTTACTGTGCTCCCTGTGACAACTATGTCTATTATAATTTATAACACACTAACTGGAACATGATAATGCATGATTCAAGAGGGAAGAAAAACACACAAGGGATCAGGATAACATTTTTTTTTCTTTCTGGTCTGTGAATATTAAAAAAAAAAAAAAAGGAAAATGTAATCTTAAAGAATTTTATCATTTTCACTAAGACAGCATAAACACTTTTTCAGCACACTCTACTTAAAAGTTTGTTTCCTTGTCATAGAGATTTTAGTTGTACAATACTCCAAGTATAGTATACATTCTGAATGTAAAAACTACTCATGTTATAAATGTTTAGATTTTATTTAACACACTACTGAAACATAAGCATAAAAGCAAAAGCCAGAAAGTATCCAACTACACAAATGAATGTTATTCTGCAGGAATGCAAGGATCAGAAGTCCACAAAACTGCAGTTTCCTAGACCAAGCATTTTGGGCAGTGCTGTACTCAGAAGACCAATTCTGAATCCCTGTGTCTCCACCTTGAATGGACATTTTTAGAGTACAAGTGATATTTAGAACTCATTCCAAAAAAAGATAAAATCTTCATCACCAAACCTTGTATATAGATCTACAGACACAAACACTCTGCAGTTTCCCTAATATGTTTTCCTTGATAACTTTAAAAAAGGGAAAAAACAACCAAAACCCCAAATTTAAAAGTGTTTTCAAATTCAGAGTTTCTACTACTTAAAATATAGCATAGAAGTCCTCCCTCATCCCTCTTTAAAAAAATAAAACAAACAAAACACAAAAACAAACAAAAACTCCAACCAAACCAACAAAAAACCCCCAAACAAAACAACAACCAAAAAAACCAACTGGGCAAGCATTTAACCACAGTGATGTTAAACTGACAATCTCATCTGTATATTTTGGAATTGTCTCAAGAATGCCTTTTGTATTCTGTCCTGTATGAAAGATCTTCATATTGTTAAAGCTCCAGTAACACTTCCCAAAACAGCACCAGCTGTTGCTTCATGAGAAATCCTCTAAAGAGAATTACGCAAGTGCCACGAAAGTCTTACATTTTCTGCCTCATAGTAGGACAGCTTTTTGCTTGTTTTTTTACACCTTGCCCAATTTTCCTGGTCTGCTTTGCAATTTTAATGTTGCCAACTTATGATTTATTTATTTTTAAGCACAGTGTATGACTTTCCCAATGTTCTTGTGACATTCGAGACTTTACAGTGTCTTCATAATCTTGTGGACTTTCTAACCCTCCAGACTGAAGACAAACATCCACATTCCTATGTGCAACCAGCAAGATAACCATCCTTACGTAGTTTGGAAAGCTAAAACCTATTGCACCGTGCATCCTTCTTAGAAGACACAGTTAATACTTCATACTGTGACCTCAGATAGTGCCACTTTCCCAGATGCTCTTAAACACAGCACAGTCGTAATTGTATGAAAAACATACCAATCCTCAGCTGACAGCAGTTGCTGCACAGGTTACTACATCACCACTATTGTGCACACTGTCATAACCATGTTTTATGATGGTAGCTGCTTCCTCCAGTATGATTGCAATGACTGCAGACCTTCATTTTTGCAGTTGCTTTTGCCATATATTCATCTGATACTGTGTGAAAGATGTAGTCTTTCTTTCCTTTGGTGATCTCAAGAGTCAGAACACAAGTTGCCTCTGATAAAAAACAGACAGTTTGGTACCAAAATTTTACTGTCCATCTTCAACCTATAAACTCACATATTTCATTTGGCATCTTCTTCCTTCATATTTTGTCTTTTTTTTTTTTTTTTCTTATCCCAATCTCAGCCATTGGCATTTCTGTGTATAACAGAGCATGTATGGCATCCACATTAAGTCAGAGATTTTTATTGCCTTGTTTAATGAAAACTGGGTCATATCTTTCTTTGCATTTTGATATCATGTTGAGCCACCATGCTGACTGGTTATTTATGTTGAAAACATCTGTACTTAATAAAACCAAATTTTAATACACATTTGACCTGGAGAGTTTGACAGCACCAGAGAAAAGCTATTCCTATCTAAATACACAATAAAATGTAAGGTTTCATCATCAGTTTCAATCCTGCCATAACCAGAATATACATCTCTGGTTTGACTAATTACTCTAAGTGAAATCTTTACTTTTATTTAAGTGGCTGAATTCCACACCATCACAAGAAGTTGAAAACTGTGAAAAATGTTTATGTTTCTCCCCACTTACACAGACTTAATTTTGTATTGGCCACTGTCATCTTCTACTCCACACTCCATACAACAACAGCAAAAAAATAACAAAACAAACATTTTTTTTTTCTTTAGTCTGCCTATTCTTTCTTACCCGCAAAAGGGCTCATTTTCTAGATGAGCAGACAAGCATAAATGAACCTAGAGGAGAATATGTATGTGAATAAGAAGTTACCTTGGCTTTGTCTTTTCTGCCTTAACCTCATAAAACTATTCCATATAATGAATACTCCCAATACATACTCCTGAAGAGGCAAATGCTGCCCTGGGACATAATAATTTAGAAAAGCACAAGCCATGTGTCCTACATTTTCTTAAATAAAGGGTAGGATGAGCACATTTAGTGGGACAAGACAGTAAATTTTGAATGTAATTAAGCTGTAGAACCTTGGGAGGTTAATTAAGTAATGAAATCCAGGGATTACAGTTCAAACAAAACTACCTTTTTCTGAGGAAGATTTGCTATACCTCAAAGAAAAGGTGTATAGGTGCAATATGGTAATTACTAGGTAATTCTATAGATGACATGCATTTGACTGTAGTGTGGTGTTATATATTGGGTCATAATGGTCTCTTCTTACCTTAGAAAAACAGACAATGAATGAATTCTTACCTAAACATTTTGCAATTTTCCCAAAGAAAACTCTGGCTGAGAATACCTCCCACCCACCATGAAAACAAAACTGGAGGGACTTTCAAAATAAACCACTCTCCTGCTGCGCTTAACAAATGGTTGGGCTCTCCTGCCAAGATAAAAAACACAAAAGTAACAGTTCCATCTTATCACAGCAAATTTGCAAACCATTAGTGGCATGAACTAAATCTCTCTATCACATCCTTCCCAAAGTGATCAAGGAAAGGAGCTTCCAGTACCTTCACCCAGAACCAGTCTCCTTCCAGTGAGACTAACATGATTGTTTGTTTTAAACTCCTAATCTTTGGCGGTTTTTAATGTCCTGATTCTGACACTTTGCTCTTGACTCTGAAAGCATCACATTATACACAGTTCTGTGGTGATGTTTCAGTTATGGAATAGCTTCTGAATAGCCAGAATTTCCCATTATAGAAAAACACAACAGGTAATTACTGCCAAAAGGGAAAAAAAATCCCTCTTTTTTCCCTCTTCCACTGCTGCTCCACCCCTTATAGTGGAATCAAATCCACCTCCTCACAAGCCAGTTCAAAAAGCAAACACAGCCTTCCCCTCATTTTTCATCATTAGAAGCAATCAGTTGTCCACTGGCTCATTTTTCTGAACAAGCTTGCTGGAGAATCAGACAGGTAGTGGTGCACAGAAAAGAGGAGAAACATACAGCTAGGAGGATATGGTTTAAAAAACCACCACACTTTTCAACAGATAACACTAAGATTGCTTAACTGTACCATGAAATGACATTCTTGGAATCACATCATTTCTCTTCCTAATAAATACCTAGGCAAAATAAATGCAGCATCATTCTTATTTTAGGATTCTTAATACCCAGTATAGCAGCACACAGTATTACAGCACACCAATGCAAATAAAAAATTAGGGATTTGCTTTCTCCACCTGTATTTGAAGAATATCATTTTTGTACAAATATGTATGCTCACTGTAATTGCTTCTGACCAGAAAATGATGCATATTGTTCTAAATATTAATTCACTTACATCTGTATTAAGGCAGTACAGCAACAGCTCTGCTTCATTTGGCACAGGTTTGTATACAATCAGCAGCACATTTGGATCCTCATCATAGTATACTACATTCTTTTAAAAGCAAGTGTCTCATATTGCCCTTGTATGATGACTGAATTTCATTGCTAAATCTTTTAAAGGTCTGAAATTTTTCATTGTCTATCTACGGACAAGTTCTATTACAATATTAAAGTTTGATACTGTTGTCACAGTACTAAAAAGTACACCTATGGATGCCTAGTAACACATAAACATTTTAAGAATCTCTTTTTTTTTTTTTCCCAGCTAAAAATCAGAGACAAGCAAGGAAAAAAAATACACTCACAAAAAAAGGAATTTATTGATGTTAAACTTTAAGACAATTTAGGACTGTAAAACATTCTTAGAACAGTGGTCCTTGGAACCACCAAATGAAGCCAGAGTTTGACCACTGAATGACCAAATCTGTTTGGTCTACTGTTGTATCACCCAACTCATACACAAACCCTCCACTAACCAAGAAATCAAACAGTTAGAGGTACTGACAACATCTGAACTTCAGGTTATCAGTATCTGGCAGCACCTCTTTATAGCTCAGTGTTTCCCACATTCTTGACCTTTTTAAATGTTTTACGGCATCGCCAGTTGGGGCACTGTGAAAGTATTCCAGACTCCCAGCACATTTACATTTCCCAGTTGCAATGATTACTTGACACAGTCTGATAGATTTTTCTAGGTACAAGAGAATTTGTACCAAAGTATTTTTACCCTGCTGACCTGTCTTCTGATTAACACACAAACTTTAGAAAATAACTGCAGAAAAAATTTTAGGCATGACTAAGACAATGTTCATGACTAAGACATTCATACCTCAAAAGAACACAGAGAGAACAAATCCAACAGAGCAGCTTTTCAGCTCATGTTGACCAGCAGAGTGACACGGGTCAAGCTGCAGCACACTGGAAGAGGCAACTGAACACACACATGAAGACTCTGTTCATAGCACCCCAAACCCAGGCTTTTCTAGTCAGCTTCAGGACTACTAGTTACATTAAATTAGCAGAAGAGGAGAGCCCAAATATCACCAAGGGGTTACTTATCCAACTGCACTCTTCAATAGGAAGCGATCTTCCACTGTACAAGAGAAGCAAATTCTTGAACTCTCATGAATGTAACAGCCATCAGTATATTGGGACTGGTATACCCTTATGTAATTTACCTGTCAACCTTGCACTGAAATACTAAAACACCTTGACTGTGATCCTTGAGCTTTTTGTACTTCTAATATACTGGGTCCCCTAAAAAGGAGCACCATATGATCAGTAGTAAAAATCAGAAGTCTGCTCCCTAGAATCTTCCACAGAAAAGCAATATCAACATACTTACTTAACACAAGGTGCCATGTAAATGAAAAGTAATGATTTTTTTCCCCTTTTTTTGTTTGGGTTTGTTTTTTGTTGGTTTGGGGTTTTGGGGGGCGGGGTGTGTGTGTGTTTCATTTGTTTGTTGTCTGTTCCTGTCCCAAACATCAAAAAACTCTAAACATTCATACCACGGTTTGCTAAACAATAAAATCAACAATAAAACCTGCTTTTTATTACTAGCATCTATGGTAACATGGCCATATTTTCAGGTATTCCCCTATTTGCAAAATCTATTCTTTTCTGCCATATTAAAATAAATATTAAACCAATACTCTTAAAAAAAAAAAAGTACCTTGAGTTTAATTGCTCAGCTCCTACTCCTACTACACAACATCTACTGCTCCTCTGGAGATTTTACAAATCCTGAAATGTTTTACAAGTATCATAAATATACTGCATATTCTGGTCTCAATCCTGTAGTAAACTCCATGAGAAAGGAAAGAGGGTTGCTGTTCCAGACATTTACAGCAATTCAGAAGGAGGAAAACAGAGGCATCAATGAGTCAATAAAGCCTAAACACTGCTCCAATACACCCCCTCACCTTTCCTCAGCCACTCATCCTCTCACAACGTTCCTACAGAGGTAATTAGGAAAAGGCTTTCAGGATTGTTCACTAAGAGTGCTGACAATCTTGAAGATCATTAAAACTCTAACCTTTATTTTGCAATTTAAGAATTGTGTCTTGGCAAGCAGAAGAATTCACTTGTGCATAACAGGTACTGTAAAACATCTTCAAGTATTTTTGAGATTAGTTTTTAAATAATCCTGCATTTTCATAATCTTTCTGTTATCTGACATGTATGTTTATCACTCAACTGGTAAAGAAGAAAGTCTACATAGCATATTCTGAAAGATTTAACTAATATCAGGAAGGGCAGGTTAACATGATACAATTTAAAGTTTGTTTTCTCTCAAGTATCTGTACCACTTCGCTCCTTCTCCACCAGCAGTCCAGTAAGGAACTTCCTTCCCCCAGCCAATTTCTAACATGCTTTTACAGTCTTTTATTTGTGATTTTAAGAAAAATCCTCTCCTAGGTCTGCTTAATAATGAAATAGAATACCTGCCTCACTTCTTGCAAGTGCCCTCCTCCAAGCAACTTGCCTCCATTTTATTCCAAGATTGTGACATAATACCTCAAAATTTTCATGACAATATTGTAATACAGCAGTCATGGAAAATACTAAGTTAGGATCACTAAAGAGTGTGTGACAAAACCCACTACCTCAGCCAACATAGAGCTCTGTGCTGATGCCTGGAGGAACAGCCTGAAAAGCTGCATGAAGTAGAACTCTGCCTCAGCTGGACTAAGATGGTGTTATTTTCCCCCAGACACCCTGTAATTCTTGTATCTTTGTATCACAGTATGCAACTACCAAGGGAATAAACAAAAGACAAATGTTCATACACTACTACACTGTCTTCTGTAAAAAGTTCAAATAACCCAGAGCTACCAGAGCTTACACAGCTGGAAAAATCTCCCGTGATGCTCACACAACCCCTTCCTCATAAGTAAAGATGCTCTGCCTTGGGAACAATCCCAGAATTCTAACTGCCCTCATGGAAATATTACATATCAAGTTATCTGGTTGCAAGAGTGCTCTTGATTTATATGAAAATAACTTTTCAATGTTACCTTATAGCTCCTGTGATTCTGCCACGACAAGAACATATTGTTCCTTGCTCTCTCCTCGAAGATTCCTTCACAGACTGAGAAAGCTGCAGAGTCCCTGAGAGTAGCTCAGTTGGTTAAACCCGGGTGCTAGTAATGCCAAAGTCACCAGATCAATCCTCTGTACATGACATTCACTGAAGAGCTGGACTCAATGATCTGATCCTTGGGGGTCCCTTCCAGCTCAGAATATTCTATGATAGAAGCACTTTTAACACTGAGATTAGCTCAGTTGATTAGAGTCTACTACTAATAATGCCAAGGCTGTTGGTTCAAGTCCCTGGAGAAGCATTCACTGAAGAGTTGGACTTTAAGATCCTTGTGGGTCCCTTCCAATTCAGAATATTGTGATTCTGTGTTTTAGGCACCTAACTAAGGCAGACATTTGCCCAGTTTTTCATACACCTGCTCTTCTTGCAACTTTTCAATATCTTAAAGAATGCAGAGGAAGACCAAGTATAACCATGCCCGCTCATTCATTAAAAACAGGAGCAAAAGAAATCAGTACCTCTTCAAGAAATGTGACTTCCATGAAAAGAGAACTGCTTAATATCTCAACTGCAATTCTACTTCACAAACCAAGAAAAAATACATAGTAGATTAAGTAATTTCTCTCTATCTTTTTGTCTTTTTCTTTCTCCTGTAAGGTAGCTTTTTTAATTATGTCCAAAAGAAAATATAGATATGATGTTTAGATTTGAACTTGTCAAACATGTTCTTACTCAAGCAGTCTTTATACTACCTAACTTCTCTAACACCTCTTTTCTTACTTGCTGAAAAAAATTACTAAAATTGCTTAAATGTGGATAGTGTAAGAAATACACAGATCTATCATTTCAACAACATAGAAAAATTAGAATTAGTACTTTACTTCAGTGACAAACTGTATTTTTATGTAAATTGAAATTGCATTAAGACACATTATTAAATGAAACTAGATGAGCTGATATCGTAGAATAAATTGACAACGCACACTTCAAAACACAACTTGAAAGGACTTAGTTCATAAGAATAAAGGCATTTGCACTTACACTGAAATTTTAAAACTAGCAAATCTGATCCTCACTTATCAAGAAGGGAAGGAATACTTCCCTGCTTTTCAAACTTTCAAGTTTACTGAAACACCTGAAGAAAATGGCAAGAAAACAGTTTTGAATCAAAATTCCTAAGAGCTGGTCTGTCACTTGGCTTCTGAGGAATACTTTTTGCCTGTGTTTGCAATACAAATAAATTTTTGGTATGGTTTGATCTTGACACTTTTTTTGCTTGTTAGAACTTAAAATACACTTCAAATTTTAGTATTTATTTTCAAAGTTATGTAATAGTATTTTATATGTCTTGACTTGGTATTCACTTTAAACCTGGAATATTAGCATTAAAATACATTCTTCAAAAATAGCTGGGTTTCAGTAAAAGTACTTGAGAGCACACTACTAGGTCTCCAAGCATTTGATTTTTACATCAGGCTCCTTGATACAGTTATACACATGCAGAATGACGTATTTTTTGCTTCATCTGATTTTGAAAACTTTCAAAATACCTATACAGTGCAGAATAATGTCACTATGGGTGACTTGCAAGAAATTTACTATTTTAAATGAGGAAAATTAAGTTTTTTGCAATGGCTTTCATTTCTAAGTTCTCCATATATAATCTATAATATATCTAAAACTCACTCCCAGGGATGGAATCACTCACATCCATCATCAATGAATCACATGTGCTGCTTGGCATTCGTTGAAGCATAAACATGCATTTGAAGACTATCTTTGTACAAAGACACACAAGACAGTTTAGATGCAAGGTAAAAATCTACTTCTGGAAAAATAAAGCCTATGAAAATTAAATACCAAAGTTAAATGGTAATTTTTTCAAATCTAAACTGTTTATCTTAGACTACTTACGTGTTCTTTTATTTTGAAAGGTTGCTTTATCTGTCGAAATAAAGTAATTCCTTACTTACTCTTTGATACAGCATGGCCACCTTAGAAATTAAGTGTACACACACAAATCTAGACAGATAGAACATGATCAGGGGACATGTGCTTGAACATAAACCTTCCCTACCAAACACCTACAGTAATCCCTACCTACTTTTTAAAATCAATTCCTCCCCAACTCCCAAGATACATATTCCTTCCCAGGCTTCATCACAACTTAGTTCTTCACTTCTATGCATTCATCATTCTTTCACCCACACCAGAGCAAGGTTTGTCCCAGCTCAGAACACAGAGGGCAGAGATGCATGTTACTGAGCTGCAAGAATGGCCACGATCCTGTGCCAGCACCAAGCCCCCACCTGATATCACATTATCACTTCTTTGATCCTGCATTATGCAGCACTCTAACACTGAGAAGACAGGGAAGAAAAAAGTATTTAACTAAATGGTGTGTGGAGGATAGAGGATAAGAGGCAACCACTTTTTCTTGGCCGGCAAACCTTAACATCTGAGGGAATCTCTCTTCAGAACTATTGTGCCTGACTCACCCAAGTGAGCCACAAACACTTCCCTCTAGGATAAGATCCTACTGCCAGGATATTCAGGAAAGTCATGACATCTCTCTGTAGCACTGCTTCCTTAAGGGCACCAGAATTAGAAATTCAACAAGAGCCAGAGGGAATGTTGCTTCCCCTCAACTGCTAATATAACTAAATAGCTCAAAGCCTACAAAACACATTATGCTTTAAAAAAGTAAATATCAATATATTGAGGTAACTATTTCAGGTCTGACCTTCCTTTGTATAACAGTGGAGTAACAGGGGAAAGAGGGGAGGGGGAAGGATACACAGGACAAAGAATCTCCCAGTTCTTTGGTCAACATAATAGCAAAAGAATAGACAGATACTCATAAAAAGAAAGAGAAGATCACTGAAATAAGACTTGGCAACAACACTAGACTTGTTGCCCCCCCCGCTGCAGACACCACAGTAT
>JAWWEV010000083.1:37966460-37993914 GCA_035583235.1 Hafferia zeledoni
AGTCAAGACTTTTTCCACTCCTCACCCCACCCCGCAGACACCACAGTATAGCAGAGAAAAGATAAGAGAGTAACAGTATATGTAACAAGTGTGACATACATGACATATATCCTAGGCCCAGCTTCAGCCAATGCAGAAACAGAAGGTCTGATCCAGATAAAAAAGTGGAAAGAACTGAAAGTTAATTCTGAACTCTAACATGGGTCTGGAAAGGGTTCAGAGGCAGGAACTTCAGCCACCTACTTCTGGTTTGAAATTAATAAAGTGGTGACAAACAGTAATAAAAAGAATAAAGAACAATTTACGCTTGGTTTACCTCTAGGAGAGTATGCTCACTTCTCAAAAGGGAAGATTCGATCAGGATTTGGTCATATTACTAGTCATGTTTGCTAACTGTTTATACTTCAGACAGAATCCAGAGAGCTCATAGAAACAAACTCCTGACAGAGCAGTTTGGGCAACTCTTGGGCATGCTGGCATACCCCAACTCTTCCTCTGAGCCACTGTACTGGCAGAAGGGAACTAATGTGTTGCTCCTGTCCTAAAGCCCCTGCTCCCAAATCAGAGCAATGGCTGAAGCTCAGTACACAGCAATGCTGGGCAGATCCTCGGGGCAGGAGAGATCCAGTTCAGATTTCAGATGCAAAAATCTTACCCATAAAGTTAGAAACCACTTAATGCAGAAGCCAAGTGAACTATGGCATATCACGAGAAGTTACCAGATATCATTCAAGAGGAAAATTTGTTTTAATCCTCTCAGAACAAATTATTAAAGCCAAGTCAAACTGAAAGCCATTCCTTTATTAGAGTTAAGAATATTTGGTTTCAAATGAAACAATAAAAGAAAGACAAGGTCCCTTTAACAAAAGGGCTGGGGTGAGCTTTATTTGTTGGTGGTTTTTTTGTTTTATTTTGAGTCTACTACTTTATTGATTACATACATTCTTTATGTTTTAAAAATTTTATAATATTAAATTAGAAGTTATTTTTAAGGTAAACTGAAACTTCTGAAAGGTGGTAATACCTGAATTTAAGTTATTTGAAAAGTTGTATCTTTTAACTTACCAATACACAGCTATAGTATTTATTCAAAGCAAGTATGAACCAGCATAAACAAAAAATATAAATTATAAATATATTATTTCTATTCTGCTCCATCCAAGAAGCATGCAGATTTCATATTCATTATATTTTTTAAAAGAAAAGTCACATTAATACTCAGTAAATATTCCCTTTAAGCTGACATTTTCTAGACCTAAATCCTATCCCTTCATAAAGAGCAGTAAAATGGAAGTGGTGTTCAAAGTTTTCAGGAGTCTCAGCTTCCATTTATCAGGCTCGTGTAGCTCTTGGGGTCAAGGAGAAAGTCTTGAAAACATTGACAGAAGTGATGAAGTGTTGATTCTTTGAAACACTCTTCCATATATCTGTGGGCATTACCATTGTATCACAACCAACACACTTCACAGCATTACTTGGAATTACTTCACCTTCAATACAAAAGGCATATTTAAAAAAATATATTAAGTAACTATTACTGTACCATTACAACAGTTCATTTTCTGTAGTCCCTAAACACACACAGAGGCTGAAGAACTATTTCTTTTGTACAAAGTAAGTTTTTCTAGCAATAGAAAAAGCCATTACATTTCACAAACTAAAATTCTTCTACTTACAAATTCATGCTTCTGTAACTAACTCTTACTATAATTTGACACTTTTGTGAGTGACATTTGGAGATCATCCACCAGAAGCAATTTATATCACTCTGTAGGTCAAAACTCCACCTTCTACCAACTGTGAGAGTAGAAGGCTGCAAGGCAATTTCAAAAACTCATCAACCAGAACAAAAAAAAAAAAAGCTATTAAAAAAATAAGTACACTTGATAAATGAAAGGTTACCTTGGTTTATTTTCATTTATGTAATGCTAATTATTTTCCCAAAAAACATTTTCAGTTGTTGTACACTCATGTGTCCCCATCACTGGTAACGGTGTCTGCTTACCGGGGAACTTGTTACATTTCTTTAAATTCTGTTACACTTATCTGGAAACACTTGCTGTTTGCTTCCATAAACATTTAATTCCTCTTCCTTTTACATGTAAAAGTATCACCTGATGCTTGTATGAAGTCACTCTAAGGTAAATTCTCTACCACAGGAAGTACCTTTCCCTTTTCACAACTCAATGTAATTGTTTCTTAACTATGTGGAGCAATGAACAAGTGTGCTGTTTGAGTCTAAAGCTGAGGTTACACATACTAAAATGGAAGCACCAGGTTATGTACACAGCATTCTCCAGTTTGAAATGCAAATTAACATCCCACCAAGTTTTAACTAATTCTTCATCTTTAGAGCCAGACTTCCGTTAACTCGTGGACTTACTAAGAAACCACTAACAATGCAAAATACATTACTCAGACAGTGAAGCATCCTCGTGGTTTCAACACACTCATAAGAAGTCTAAAGAAACCAAAGCAGTTTCTAAACAACTTAAAAGCAAACAGCAAGTGGTTGCATATCCATGGCAAGCAGATTAAAACCAGACAGTTGAAACTATTCTACCCTTATTTCTGTACCTCTCTGCCTCAAGGACAGCATATGATCACCTACAAATGAAACACCTCAACTAACTTTTTTTCAGCCTGGCACACTGACCATGGCCTCATCCATTTCAGTGCTACAACAAAACTGTTCTTTTGTATGCCAGTATTCTACAGCTGACATGGAACAGGTCTGTTTTTTGGAGCTGGCTCAGAACTCCTACCTTCACCATTTAAAATGCATGTGACAGAAAGAAAGAACCTCCGACTGTTTTCTGAAAAAATAAATGAAAACAGTATTAACTAAAATCTGATTATTTCCCTACAACTACCCTGAGTTGACAAAAACATTTAAACTTTTACTGGTTTTAGAGAATGTAAAGTTTTATTATTTTCAGTTGTAGGAAACTGTTGACTCACCATAATTTCAACCCCATTATATTTAAGAACATATTTCATTAACAATGCCTACTCAGTAATTTTCACACTTCATTCTGCAGTTTTCTATTTGAGCTGTAAAACTTTCAATTACTTGGTCCAACCTAGAAAGTAAAAACCTTAATTCTGAAGAGCTACCCAAAGATCACAGTTGACAAAGATCACATAATATTGCAGGAAGGAGAATAATTTTAGCTTCTCTACTTGGGGCTGTTCCCACATCTAAACTGTCTAATTTCAAGTGGCACACCCAGAAACTTGCTCATAAGCTTTATATACCTCTCCATACTGCCAGCTTCTTAAAAAGAAAAAGAGAATTACCAATATAAAATGCAGTAATTAGAGCCATGGAATAGTCCACCATCACAATACACAGGATTTGTTCACCCCAAAAACGTATTCACGTTCTTTTCCAACAGCTCCAGGATGTAGAGAGAGACAAGAACAAGTTTGCTGTTACTCTCTTTAACAAGACCTCTTAAAGGTTCCTACCTCTGTAAAGCACGTGTATCTGATTAAAGCTGCCGCTACCTCACCATCTATCAAGACACATTGTCTTCTGCTTAAACATAAAAGAATTTACACGGAAGCTGAGCAAGAGAAAGGCAGGGAAGTTGCTGATTGGCTGAACTAGACCCCTTCAGGTCACCTTTGCTCCTCCTTCCTCTCAGGTCTCACCAAACCCCGAGAGAACCCACTGTTACTACAGAGGAGAACAACATCTTTCTGCACTGGGAGTCAGGCTGGTGCTCTCAAAGGACTTTAGGGTCTAGAGTCAGTTGTCACCAGCACCCTCTCTAACCTTATTACTTCTGACCAATCCATGGAAAGCAGTAAAACAACCCCTTCTTGGGTCTGTTACAGACTTACAACTTTTGAAAGATGATGAAGTTCAATTCTAAGACACGACAGTAAGCACACAGCTCCTGCTCCCTGAATGTCTCTAAAACTTGGGAACGTCAGATATTGTCCTTTGAGACAGCTGGAAAAGAAGACGGGATCAACACAGAGCCCCTCTGGTAGCCCGCAAGGGCTTTGCTGTAGGAACCAGAGGCAATAAGTGAGACTTTGGCGGGACGACAGACAGCCCACATCTTGCTCTGAAGGACAGTGATCTCAAGACAGCTCTGCTGACCCACCCGCTACCTCCAAGGCAGGAGGCTCCTTCCCACCTGTTTGCTCACAGACTGACCTTTTCCCTACGGTCCCGAGCGTCCCGAGGAGACCCCCAGGGCTGCGAGCCTCCCTCCTGTAACACCAGTTCCAAGCCCATGGTTTCTCCTCCTACCCCGGACCCCTCCACCGAGCGGCTCTACAGCATTTCCCTTTCCACGCCAGCCCTCAGCTTCTTCCCTCCTTTCAAAGCCAGCCCGCGCTCTTTTCACATACGCAAGGGACGCGGAAAGAAATAATAGTACTAAAACACGAGCAGCACACCCCACGAACAACAAAATGCAGCCTGACAACTTACCACCCAAGTCAGTCCCCCGCTGCCGCCACCGCCGCCTCCTCCTCCTCCTCCTCCAGACTTTGCCATTTTCTGCCCGTCTCTCCTCAGCCGAGGCGAGGGCGCTCGGAGGCGGCCGGGAGGGCCGGCACCGACACCGCGCCTGGGGCCGCTCCGCGCCCGCCCGCACCGGCGGCCCGACACCGAGGAAGGGCGGCCGCGGGGCCCGCACAAAGCGCCCCTTCCGCCGGGCGGGGAGGCAGCGAGAGGGCGGGCGGGCTCGGCCGGGCCTGCGGCTCTCGTTAGTTTAAAGGGACGGGCCGGTCCCTTCGCCTCTCGGCGGCGGCGGCAACAACAGCCGCCACTATCGCCGCCGTAGCGCTGGTGCCTCCCTCCTCGTCGTCCTCGTCCTCACCCCCTGGCTGCCCCCCCCCGGCAGCCACAAAGGCCCGGAAAACAGATAATTAATAAAAAAATCTCCCCTTCCCTCCCTCCTCCCTTGTCCCCTCCCTCCCTTCCCTCCCCGCGCGCGCGCGCGCGTACCCGCGCAGTCCCCCCCCCCAACCCGCGCTCCCCTCACACACGCACACCCGGCGCTGGCCCGGCCCCTCCTTCTTCCCCTCCTCTTCCCGTCCCGGTGCCGGTGCCGGTGCCCGCACAGCCCCGCACGGCGCGCAGACAATAAATAACCGCGCCGCGGCCGCGTCCCGCACGCAGCCGGCAGGGCCTCCGCTCTCCCCGCCCGCCAATCACGAGCCGACCCGCCAATCGCCCGCTGGAGGCGGGAAGGCTGCGCGGGACTCCGACCAATCGGAGCAGCCAGAAGGAGCGGCCGCTTGTGACGTCATCGCGGGTGGTAAGAGGCGGGAACCGCCCGCACGGGGGCGCTGCCGCGCGGGCGAGGGAAGGCGAGGCGGCCGGAGCGGGATCGGGATCGGGATTGCGGGGAGGGAGCCGGGTGAGCCGTGGGCCCCCGGAGCCCACCTTCCCTCTCTGCGACCGCGGGGAAGGAGATGGCTCACTCCCCCTTGCCCCTGAAGCGAGATTGGTTTTGGGATTGGCAGGGCACGGCTGTCCCGTTTTCCTGGTCTTTCAGTGGATGATGCCGCGATGCGCGGGCGAAGAGGTGATGCGGAGGGTGGGACAGACGTTTGGGGGTACGGTGGTCAACTATGGCCCTCTGTCCGCCACTGCTCCCTGCCACCGCTGCGCCCTGCGGCGGCTCCAGCAGGATGGAAGTCCTGGTGATCCAGGCCGGAGAGTGTTTACAAACCACTGCCCTCTTCTGGGCCGTAGGTATCGGCCCGAGGAGTTCTTTAACTCTGAGAGCTCACAGCTGTATCCTACACTTGAACATGACCGTGTGAAGTCCTTCTGTAGGGTCACAGAACACAGCACCCCGTTCTACACACAGTACGCAAACCTTTTCTAAAATATTTGCCGTTTCGAAAAAAAACAAAACCACCCTGTGGTGTAACTTGGCACCTACTCCCTAGGCCTAAACAGCATGTGTATGAAGCCCAAAATTTATGTCATTTTAGGTATGAGCACAAGAAATATGTACTGGTTTAGATACTTTCCACCAAAAGTAACATATATATGTATATGACCATAAATATAATCATAGATGTTTTTAACAAGCTTAGAAAAATGTTTCACCACATGCAGCTTCTCAATTAGTAATTTTCATTCTGCTGTGTGAAATGCAAAGGACCTACCTAGTCCAACCTGTTCCGCTCCATGAATAATTCCAAATGTAAAGTCTCAAAAGGAGGGATTAGTAGGAGCACTGCATCTGAGTTAGCAGACAAATTGATATCCAAAGAGAATCATTTCAAAGGAAGAGCAATAATGTAAAGATTTTTCCTTTAGCAAAATGTCTTTCCTAAGAAGTAAAGGGATTGGAAATGGAGCAGCTGCTTTTGAGGAGTCAGTTGTAATGTTCAATTATGCCTCAAGGGAAGGATCAGAAGAATTTCTAGTAAATATTGCTTATTTAGCATAATTTTACTCTGCCAGTTTCTAAGGAACCTATTAAACTAATATCTAAGTGCTGCACAGGGATTATGGAAAATAATAGCATCTGCCTAGAAGGGACAGTAAGTTATCTGTTCCAGCCCAGTTTTATGCAGCTGTTTGTACCTCTGAGCTGTAGGCTGTGTTTTCTTCTACTTTGGGCAAGATAAGAAAGAGTGTTCCTTGCAGAACTAGAAGAAGGTAACACTTGCAGGGCTCTGCCTAGTGCTTCAGAATTCTGGGCTTGCTGATTAGAACAGTGTTTGTTGTTTGCTGGTTTGGGTTTTTTTAACTCTCAAATTTACATATAGGACCTGTTAAAATGAATCACATACTAGGACTGCTGCTATGAATATTGTGAGGACCAGAGAAAACAGAATGAGTGCATCTGTTCAAAGTTTTTTTACATTGGCAGAGGACCATTACTGCTCAGCAGAAACAGAGCAAGTCACAAACATTAGTGTACTCTGTTCTCGTTAACTCCAGCTGTTTAGTAAATAGGCTGTTCTTAGTGTGGGAAGCGTGCCTTTTGCAAGCCTCTGTCCTGAGCCAAGTAGCAGATAGCGATCTGCTTGAAGACAGCCAATTCCCTATATATTAGAGCAAGACAGAGGGAGTTTCTTTCTTCTTGCCATTTACTGAGCTTTGAACATGCATGGCCGGACATGTTCAGTCTATGCATCATGCTGGAGCAAATATAGGAAGAAATGCTGATGTTCCTCCAAGCATTTTCTTTAGTCTTTGAAATTACTTTGTCCAAGTTGGTTTTTGTTTAATTCTCATCATATACTAAACTAGCTGCATGGTTTGTTACTGGCTTACTGTTGATGTTGGTTTTATCCTTAATACTTCAATGTGTATGCTGAGGGGTTGCATTCCCAGCCACGTAGGATTGTGGCACAAAGCTCTCATGAGAGTACAAGCAGCTGCCTCCATGGACTGCAGACGTGAAGCAGTAAAATGAGACTGCACATTTTAAGTAATCCCTGCTAAACTCCCCTCAAAATTAGAACTGAATATGAATCAACTTTAAGCACCATAACATTTTGATAGGAGTGGCATTTCCTTGCTGGATGCCACCTGCCTCAATCATGCACTACCAGTTTATGTCAAACATGTTACACTATCTATTCTGAAAGCATACTTGGATACAACCACTTACATAAATGACCAATCACAGCTCTCAGTTTTCTGTGAACTACACAAGAAAAAGTGTGATTTTGTTCTAAAATATTTATGAAACTAAGTTGATGCCCACTACATTATACATTTGACATTGTATGTAGTTGTAATAAGGTATAAACAAACATTGCATATTTTAATCTCAAATATTTACATTTACAAGAAAGTAATTTCCATATTCTACTGCATTTTAAAATTTCATCATAATTCATTAACATAATTGTGAAATAACTGATCAAATTATTGAGTAGGATTGTGGTAGTACAGTATGACAGTTATCAACATACTTGTACTGCCTTCATTGTGAATGAGTTTCAGGCCATGATTCCAAGGTATTTAAGAAAAGTCTATCCATGGCTGGATCATCTAACAATATAAATTTAGGTGGGTCATGCATATTCACACAACTGTATTTAAAATACCTTTGTTGAATTAGCAAGAGCCCACACTGGTGGTTTTCTGTGAGTGTACACTGTCAGTGCACTGCCTGACGCTCCCTTCTGAACCGTGCCCAGGACATACTCACACAACTGATGTATCCATGGCATGTTTGCCAGTAGCTTTTCATAGGGTCAGACTGTTCTACAACCAGGCTTTTGGAAAACACCAGGTCATTTCCGTCTTAGTTCTCCAAGAACTACATGCCACTTTGTGACAACTTGGCAGAGGGCTTGAAGGGGTTAAACCCTGCTTACTCTCCAATTACTCCCCTATAACGAACCTGTTAATAGCTGTGCTACTGCCAGAGATGCGGAAAACTCTTGAGCAGGGCAGGCTGTGAGTGCTTCTGACTGCTGCTGGGAAAGAGGTCTAACAGAAGCCCCAGGGTCAGCTGCAGGGACCCCAGGGCTCCACGCCTGAACTGCCTGCCCATTGTGTGGCTGGGACTGCTGCACTGACTCACCTGACTTTCTCCAGGACGGCAGGATCTCCCTTTCATAGGAGAGGCAGGTTGTGTTAGAGACCTTCCCACTGACTTGCCTGGCCTCTGTCCTGAACTGCACTGTCTCTCACACAGAATGTGGAAGTGGTGTTACTTGTTAACATTAAATATTTAACTGTGACTCAAAGTGCTTTAGTATCCAAGCCCATCTAGTCTCCTCACTGTCAGCTAAGTCTTAAACTGTGACACACTTTCTCTGAGGAGGATAAACAGCTGCTGCTAAGGCAGAGGCTGGTCATAATAATGAAACACATTTGTGTTGAAATTCCTTGTCTAGGAGAAAGCTTCCTTATGCAGTGACCACACAGAGCAAGAGAAGTTGCATACAGAGCTGAAGCAAAGGAAGTTGAGGTGGTCCTGGTGGGAGGAATTCTCAATGTGAATAAGATTAATATCCATGCTGTTAACATCTGAAGTTTCTAAAAGAGTTGGTAGCAGTGGGAAAAGGTGCAAATGCTTAGGTGAAGCAAAGACAATGGAAAGAAATACATAACAGAGAAGGAAATATATTTTGAGATCTGTGCTGAATGTACATGACAGAGCAGTGGCCATCAACAATTATCTGAGCTAGGAGGCAGATTGTTATTATCATTTGGAGGCTGGGAATCAGTAACTGCATATTGGCATTATTATTTAATGTGGAGAATGCAAACTGCCAGCAAGGTTTGGACATGCCATGCCATTCACAGACACTCCCTTGAGCTCAGGGGGCTGAACACAGCAAAGCATGCTAGGCTCTCCCAACTTGACTAGCTTTTCTGTGTTAGCCACATATCCCTTTCTTCCTGTCCTTCTATGCTAGCCCTCAAAACTCCTGAAAAGGAGCTCTCTCTTTCCAAAGGGCAATATTTTTTTGGCTAAGACAAGGAGTTTTGTTCCTAGCAGTTCACCCAAGACTCTTTGGGTAAGTGGTGATTAATTTTTACCCAGCAATGCTCTCCTTGCTCATTGAAGGTCCCCATTACCAGTGTATTTCTATAGCCTTCCAGACAGAAATCCATGATGGATCCAGAGTGAGTATCAAGACTTCTTCCTAATAGCAGAAGGTCATGTCTACTCATTCCTGGGATGACAGGAAGGTGAAGGAGTTGTTACTGTGCCAGGCATGTGTGGATATGTTGAATTTGGGGGAAAAAGTGATGACTGATGTAGAAAACAGAGAAGTTCACTATTCTGGGAAATGTCTAAATTGATGGTGCTTTTCTCTCTTGCACTAAAATTCAATTACCTCTGATACATTATGTTTTATGATTAGTAGTTATGTGGAAGAATTAGAAAGGGCAAGCCTTCTTACACAGCTTGCAGGAAACTACCAGCAGTTTGGACTGGAATCGATGGTGACTAGGTCAGGATGTGCATTTGCATTTTCTTTCTCAGAATAGAATTGTGTGGTCCTCGTGGCAATTCAAGAAGAGGAAAGTCTTAGGGAAGACCCAAGAGAGGCAAATGGCTCAGCCTCCACTGAAGCAGAACATGTCATTAAGGTGTGGCCAGTGCATCCACGTAACTTATGCTGAGGTCAATGGCAAAAAGACATGGAGGCCACAAGTTTTGGAATATTTGGATAAATTAATAACTGAGGCAAAGAGCAACAAAAAGATTTGAGCAAATGACCTGTGAACATCCAACTGAAAGAGTAAGCACACATGAGGACATAGTGAACAATACACCTGAGCACAGAAGAGAGGAAGACAAAAAGAAGGAACTACAAAAAAGTCTGTGCTAACTATGAAGGGTCCAGTCAGTCACAAAATCTCAGAACCATGGACAGCCAGACAGTTTGAATTTACCTATCCAACAAATTAATGAACAAACCCTTTGAGCAAATTTGTACTGGCAGCTTGAGTTTATACTGGCTTAGTTCTTTGAACCACTAGATCATGATGGTTTTGATTTGGTACTTTTGATTTAGATTTAGATAGGTATTTAGGGTATTTGATTTAGATACCCTAAAATTTGAATTACTGTTTTATAGCCCACAACACAGGGAATACACTCACTGTGTGCTTCTGACAATTATAAAGCAGTTTAGAAGAGGAAGTTTATACAATAACATTTTTTTGTGAATACTCTTTTCTAGCTCACATAAGTTGTTTATCTTTCCAAGAACCTGTTTACTAAAAATTCCCTTTGCTCAAATGCATTGTTTCAGATTACCTATATCAGGAGACAATTTCTAGGCTTTTAAGAATAAATTTTTCAGAAGTCTTTGAGAAAGTAATTACAAAAATCAGATGTATACTTGAACTAAAAATTATTAAAAAAAAAAAAGGTACACCTGAACAGTTAAAATGTACACAACACTCAGCTACACACTTAAACAATTATCCAAATTTACAACTCCTTAACAATTACTTGTTACAGATCAGCCATTCAACAATTTCTCAGGTGGCCTAATTTCTAACAGAGCTGAGCAGCAGGAGTTCCTATTTATTTCAAAAGGAGTTATGTAATTCAACATCTTGGATGATTAGACAAGCAGAAAAATGGTCACTGCTAGCTGTTTCATGCACTTATCTATTTTCATGTATTAATATCAGGTAAAGAAGATCAAAAATGCATTAAAAAAAAAATCTTTTTTTTTTTTTTTTTTTTTTTTTTTTTTTTTTTTTTTTTTTTTTTCCTTTTTTGAGGAAAAGAAAAGCCATTAGCATTCAACTCCACTGGCGATTATTTGGGCTGGAAGCATTGGCCATTGCAAGCCACTGCAACAACTGGATTGATATAAAAGATTTCGTTTTGGGCAGCCTAAGTGACATAGCTGAGATTATAACATTTTGAACAAGACTAAGAATGCACAGGCCTGATTTAAAGAAATGTTTATATTACACTCTAAAAGAAAACAAGTACTAGGGCATACATAAACATGCATTTTCTTTTGGCTTGGTAATTTTTTATAACTTTATAAGATGAATTGGAAATACTGCTGAATTAAAAACTAATTCAAAGCTAGACAAGGAATGTTATGGCTAACAACCATATCCCTACTATTTCCTGTGGAAACCCTTGATCTGTGGAGAGAGGTTTAAGATTTGAGTCACATGATTTAAAAGAACCTGACTGCAGCTTTGATACGTGACCAAATATTGCATGTCAGGCTCTGAGTTCTTCTGAGAACTTACTGATGTTGCAGGAGTATCTGCCAAGGATTTCATCAACTCACATCAGTGCCATAACAGCTTGTTTCTGAACAACTGAGCTTTGAATTAGAAATTGCTTTGGGTTGATAAAGAGATAATTAGGGATCCAAGTGAATGGTTTAGGCTTATAGCTTTTATAAATGAACAACTAAATGCATTATCAGCATGCTCATCTTTCATTTAAGACTGAAATCCAACTTGTATTTTATTAGTTGCTTGTTCTATTTACAAATTATCTTATTGTTTCAGCAAAAAGCCAAAGAAGCCGCAGAGAAGGCAGAACAACCGACTGAAACCTTTAACTTTGGCTTATGATGGAGATGCAGATATGTAAAATATAACTTCTTATGGTGACAAATGGAGTCTTAATTATTGGATTGAAACCAGAAGATGTCCAAAGCCACAGGGATTTTCTATGGAGTGGATTAAGTGTTTTGACTCTTTCTTTTTTGTAATTGCAACATAGACAAAGAAGGATGGATTTCATAATGCCTACAGATATTCAAGGTATTATTGAGTTACTTTAGACCATCAGCACTGAGAAATCTGGCAGAATCACATTAAAAGACACTGCAGTTGGAGAATTCTGGTGTTTCCTCAATCTTAGAAACTGTACACCACTTTTGTCTCCAGAATACTGTAGCTGAGTTAGTATTAATGGTTGGAAGCCCCTGCATCATTAACCAAGTATAATCAGTACGCATGAAGAGTTTGCACCAAGCTGTCTATAACTCTTTATACTCAAGCATAACATGTATACTCAGTTGAACCATATGTATTACTCTATCGGATTATATACTTGCTAAAGAGCATTTTAGTGCTTAGTACAATATTAACTTTTAACTGGGATTAACCCACTGAGCAAGCTCAATAGTTTGCCAGTCGATGATAGCTTGTGTTAGCCTGCATTTCAGAGGGCAATGACTCACTTGCAAAATTCTGTCCTGTTACCACTCCAAAGTATAAAGGCCTCATGTGTACATTCAGAGAGGAGGCATTCTCAGATTAACTATTTTCTAGTGGTTGCTGTCTGGAAAAATAATACCTGTTGTAAATGTTACAATATGTTTCTACTTTCTCTAATTCAAACTGTTGCCTGCATCTTTTTTGCTACATGTAAGGCAAATTTTTGCACTATATTAGTGCAGCATGATATGCACTTAACTAGTATTGCCATAGAAACTGCCTCTTTTCAGAAAGGATAATGAAGTATCTTGTGCAAGGAGTGTCAAGTAGACAGGTCTTGAATCCTGAAGAGAGTGATGTTCAATTTGGACTGTGACTGGATGGAATTGGCCAATGACGTGTACTGTACACACCGTTCCTCATCACAGTGGCCATTTGTAGTCTACATCATGGCAGTAGTACGAGTGTCTAGTTTCTTGCCCCATCTACCTATACTGGTATAGATTGTCCTGCTGGTTTCTAATTGTACTTTGAAGGCTGTTTATGACTAGATTTTTATATTTGTTAACTTTGGTAGAAAAAGAAGAAAAGGAAAAGAAAAGTGGTTGCCCTGTAATGCTGAGTGACATACTTCTTGTCTAAAAAGCTGTTCTGATTGTACAACTAAAATAAAATGGGTTTGCTTTTCTTTCTTTCTGCAAGTGAGAGCTTTTTCACTGTTGCTGGCAGTGAAATATTTGGAGCCCTTTTATCTTTTCTAATTAGAATAATTGGATGGCCTGTTTTAATTATTCAGGAAAATTCTTGAGTGTACTGGTAAGTAAACAATAAGATCAGTAGTTCTGCCGTTTTGATACTCATGACTTTTTAAAAAAACTGTGGCAGTATGAAAACTCACTGTTAACCTCTTCCATGCTTGTGGCTTTTCAGTGTTATGCTTCCACAATGAAGCTCATTGACTTGCCACTGTATCTACATGCCTGTTACGGATGTGATCCATGACCTGAGAAAGGTTATTCTCCTCAAATGGCTTCTATGTGTAGCCTGAACATACAAGTGACTGTGCCACTACTAAGCAATACAAAACTTTATCAGGCAGCCTCTCAAAAAAAATTGTTATATAAAGTTCGATATTAGGTTCTCAGGTCTTTTTTATAACCTAAACCACTTCTGCCTACTCATCATGCTACTTACGCAAGAAGCACCAGGTTTTGCACACTGAATAAAACTGTAACTTTGTGAACTTCGGCCCAGATCCACTGAAATCAATGGCAAGACTCTTGTGGACATCAATGGGTAACATCAGTCCTTAAACATAGACACTTTTTTTCACTTGAAATAATTCTTGGAACTAATGTGCATTTTGTGGATGTTCAAGAAAGATTATGGTCCTACTTTATCTTAGCTAACATAATACCAGTGTGGTGTTACTGAATCAAGAAAATGACCTTCCTCCCAGTATTCCCCAAGTGGGAAGGATGAGCAGAGGAACAATAGTAACAATCTTTGGTACAGGTTTAATTTCTCATTTTATACCTTGATCCAGCCACAGCTGATGAAGTTCCATGCCCCCTGCCACAGCAGTGGTTCATTCATATATGTTTTTCAGGACAGGGGGCTTCACTCTTACATCTCTTTATAAAGATCCATAGGAAAAATACAAATCTTGATAATTTTAATTGCTTTGGTGTTCTTGAGTAGAAAACACGAAAAACCTGTTTGATTCCTCTTTTGTCAGACATACAAAAAATAACATGGAAAAGTTATAAAGAATGATAACTACATGTGGGAAAATAAAGTTTAAGTGTTTTGTTTACTTTTAAAAGTCTGATTTTGCATCATCAAATAGTTTGGGACCAATAGGGCATTGAGGGAATAGGTTTTCATTCATTAGCAATGAGTCATCTTTATTTCTTATACAGACTGGTCGTAGCAGGAGCTGTTGCTTAGTTCTTGCCTTTAATACTTTTATGTTCTAAATCTAAGCATTTAATAACTTAAAGGTATGACATCTCCTTTTTCTTACCATATAACATGGACAAACAAAGTAAGAGATAGGAGGGTTTTTTTAAAGTATGTTTGATCTTTCCAATCCATGCAAGTATTTTAATGTGTGTTACATTTTATATCTGATCAGTGAATATCTGGAGCACATTTCCATCATACTAGTGCTGCATTTAAAATCTAGAGTGCATTATTATTATTTTTTCTATTAACAAAGTGCATGGTGATTTGAAGCCAGAATGGCTTCCCTCATTATCAAGAAAAAATATTAGGCTGTAAGGAGGGCTAAAATCTTACGTAAAGCTACAAGTTGCTAAGGTGATTAAGCCCTCTAGCATTGAAACAGAAATAAAGAATTGGTGAATTATCAGTATAGAATGAAAAGCAATTTGCTTTAAAATCAGAGTGCTTCTACAAATCCAGTGCCTAAAGCAGCCACTACTGTAGATTATTAGTTTGTGAAAGTAACGTTTTCAGTGATCAAATAAACCATGTCTAGCAAAGTAGACATTTTCCTGTTGATGTGGTGGTTTGTATTTTCCTTTTAAAAACTGTAGTTTCTAGCTTACTGTGTCTGCTTTGAGTCCTGGATCAGTTCCTTTTTGAAGCTTTGATGCAACTGCACAAGCTTGTTTATATTTGGTATAAAGCATCAATTTTGAAACCCCCTTCCTCCTGCCAAAATGTAATAAAGTGTGTTTTTTTTCAAATATTAAAATCTGAAGAGACCAGTTTAAAAACTCTATGTGTAAATCACTGTAAAATATACCTTGAATTAAATGAAAGTCTGTCTTTTACCTTTATGTAAATTGTGCTCACCCAAAGTTAAGAGTTTATTTTGCCTAACTTAATTTACTTGAATGTTTATTTTGTAGAACAAGGAGGCAGCTGTCTGAGGAATGTTTACCTTTTTTTTCTGTTATTGTTAATTTGTAAATTATGTAATGCATTTTTATTTTTTAAATTATGAATATTTCTTTTTTAATGCACAAAATGTTTACGTACAAGTACTACTACAAATTTGTGTATATTATCACTGATTTTATTCAGTTAATACAGATAATGTGAAAATGTAAGAAGTCTTACATTTTCATCTGGGTTATTTTTACATAACTGATGTATTGCTGACAATAAATATAAACACAAAATCATTTAATGTATTTTATTTTATAGACGTAGTATAGTACACTAAAGTAGAGTAACAATAAAATTCAGATCTCTAAAATATGACCACATTTTAAATAGTCCTTTTTTTAAAAGAAGTTAGCAAACATATTCTTGTTAAAATTTAGTCTTTTTCTTTAAAAATAAAATTACTCTCTGATGCTATTGTAACTATAAAGTCTTGCTACAGTCCTAGTTGACTTATAAATTTATAAAACATATTTAGTTGATTGACACATATCCAATAAATGCAATAAATCAGTGTTCTTTTAAATTTTTGTCCTTCATTGTCATTTTTATATGAGAAAAAACAACCTCTTTGTGAAGAATAAGGGGTGGATCAGGATCTCCCTAAAAGAGAGCATTTCAATGACACAAGAAGAAAGAGAGAAACAAAGATTCACTTTGCATTATTTTCATAACTACTTATAGTCTGTCTCTGTGCTCTCCAAAACACAGGTTTTTTTCATGTCCAGTTCTGCCATGCATTTATACACCAGATCATGGGGGGGTTTGTTGTATTTCAGTAGTTATAACCTTCCCTGTAACCCTTCTAGGCTAACCATATTTTTAGAGCACACAAGTTTGATTTTAGAGGCGTTTCAGAATTTTCACAAGTCCTTCCTACCCACATTTTCTCCTGCTAGAATCCACAGTAAAATCAAAGAAGTATTGGTCTTGAGTTCCCACCCACAACTTAATAGAGGAATTTTAAAAATTATTTAAAGTGTTTTAATTCAATATAAGCAGAATTTTATGAACAGTTAAAAAACATATATGAGAGAAGAAAATTAAAATTCTCCTTTAAACTCTACAGAAGAGATTTAGCTGTGGTATACTAATGAAGATTGTATGGTCTTCACATGCAGTAAAGAAAACATGACAGGACTTTGGCAATTGGTTGTGAGACTTCAAGAGTAATGGCTTACAGATTGGGAAAGGTAGTCTTTATTTAAAAAGAAAAAGAACATTACAGGAAAATATGATTTTCCAGTGCAAGTATAATGTAAGAACATAAATTGAGAGGTAAATCAAGAGGCTCAGGTAAGCCTTGTAAATATTTTAGCCTTCTAGTAATGTGAAAAGCTACAGTTTAGGTCAAGAAAATTATCCTGCTGAAACAGTATTGAGCTTGAGCAACCTTCAGAATCTGCTTGGCATCATTATACACAATTTGACTACAGAAAAGATCGTCTGTGAATCTTCTGATTGTTTTCCTAGGCACGGTTAAGCTGATTATCTGTCCCAAAGCAGCTAATGACCAGAAAGATGAACAATTTTCTGGAGAGGGGTAGGGATCTTGTCTGTGTGTATCTTAGTCTCTGCTTCCTTGTTCATTTATTTTTCAGCAGAGGGTGTGGGTGTCTAATTTCGCTTCATTCAGGCAGTGCCCCTGGCTGTGGATGGGGTTGTCCTGTGGGGATATACTGGTGAATCATCTCTACATGCTTTTGTAATTGGGCACTTTTTTCGAAGTCCTGCTTAAATGGAAAAGTTGGAAGGCATACTGTGAGACACAGCTTCAGTAACAGTGGGCCGGTGTCATGGCTCTTTCCATTTGCCATGAGGCAACTTGGCTCTGGGACAGGATTGAGCCTCATGAAAATACAGCTGTGACAGGATGGCAGGTTCACAGAATCAAAGAACATGTTGAGTTGAAAGGAACCCACAGGAATCATCTATCCTGCACAGGACATCCCCAAGAGTCACACCATGTACCTGAGGGTATTGTCCAAGTGCTTCTTGAACTCTGTCAGGTTGTTATTGCCAACCCGTATGTACGCACAGGTGGTGGTGCTGGAAGTTGACCCTTCCAGCCTAAGCCATAAGCCATTTCTGGTATTGATATTCTAACCTGCCTTGACAAGCTGATGCTGTTGGATGCCTAATCCTGCTTGACCTAGTTTGGTTAGGTAACAACTCTGCTGAAAAGGTGTTTAGCTTACAAATTAAAAAAAAAAAAAAAAAAAAAAAAAAAAAAAAAAAAAAAAAAATCACTATTCCAGTATTGCATTTGAAAGCAAGTCTAATTTTTTCCTTCCCTTAATAATTATAAAAACAAACCCTCTTTCTTACCTATATATGTCAAACTGTGATTTAATTCTCAGCTTTTTCATTCTTCCCAGTGCTGTTCACTGAGATGCATATATGGAAATAGCAATATGACTTGAGCCCATGATCAGAATTTAGTTAACAGTTCTGTGAATGGACTTTCAATTTGTTGGCTGTCCAGTACTGACAGATTATTTTTAGAGTGCTGCATAATGAAGTCCTACAAAAACATTTCTCAGACTGAACCCAAACTTATTAAAACAACTTGTGTCATGTAAAAAAAATGTCATAAAAAGAGAAAGGTGACATATTGTGTCTTGCTTTCATACTCGAAACCCAACTACCTTAACATCTTTCTTCCTGTGCCCCCATTGTGTCTTGGTGCTTGACACAAATGCCAGATTTCATCCTTATGTGGAACTTTTCTGATTTGCACTGATTGCTATCATAGCTTAATTTTCTTTTCATGTGTCTTCTCACTCTTAAGATCACAGTTAGACAACAATAGTTACCAGCTGACAACTTACAAGTATTTGAAGACATGTTGTCAAAAGAAAAAATATGCATATTTAAAATGTGAATTCTGAGGCTGAAATATTTTTTCCTCTCTTCTTGCAACCAAAGCTGCAGCTATGTATTTAGAAACCTTGAAGATACCCAATTCTACGTATTTTAACCATACCATTCTATTTCTGTTATTTCACACTTTTCTCCATTCTTT
Organism: Hafferia zeledoni; assembly: GCA_035583235.1. Lineage (NCBI taxonomy): Eukaryota > Metazoa > Chordata > Aves > Passeriformes > Thamnophilidae > Hafferia > Hafferia zeledoni. The sequence goes on from JAWWEV010000083.1 coordinate 37,985,015, forward strand.
CCTTGTTAGACTCATTTTGTATATTTGTTATATTTAATTGTAAAAACATAGTAAGGACTCTCTCCTCTATGTGTACAATATTAGCAGAAGGGAGAAGTGCCTCTTTGAAAATCTGACTGTGATGTGACAATAAACAATGATTAACAGAAGCTCAAATTCTCAGTTATCTGTTATTTTTCCAAGAAATTTGGGTCGAAAGCTGGGTGGACTACCTTGGAAATGTTCTGTGATTATGAAGTCCCTAAAGAGTAAATCACCACAAGGGTCAACCAAAACCAACACATGGATATTCTGGTTTTAGTTACTTTAAGCTCTACCAACAACTTAAAATCGAGTAGTACAGATGACCTTAAAGTATGTTAAAACAGCTTTTCAGAGATGTGTAGCATCATACATGTCCTAACACAGAGCTGTGTTGAGGTAGATATTCTGTACTTAAGGTCAGGAGGGGCATGCCCATACATGTATCTTGCAACTTTGGATCTCATTTTTAGTTTTGATATTGCACAAAATGAAAGAAATTTTCATCCTTTGGTTTGTACCAACATAGCAGAGACTAAAGGACCCCATGTACTCAGTGCTGAAGAAAATTACCTCTCATCCATAGGTCTGCTCCTTTCAACCAGAGGGCTGAACCCACATAACCTGCACCTCCAATCTGGTTATTAGTCCCTGAAACATAAACTAACTGTTATTAATAAAGGCTTTATGACCTACTAGCATAGAAGCAATGTCCCATACTGAGTCTGACTCCCAAGACGCTCTGACAAACTGGTAGGAAATAAAGTTTCACTGATTCAATCTTACCTGATTTTATAAGAATTATGTTGGTTGCTTCTTCACTGCTTTGTTTCTTCAGTCTTCAGAATGATGAATTCTGTAGCTCCATTTTGTGAGTCGAAATTGGTAACACCAGGTTTCATTTAGCTGAGGAAAGAAAAAAATAATTAGCTGGCAGTTTTGTGACTGCCTGAAGTTGAGTTTAATGAACTGCATCAAAAGCTTTCTGCAACATTAGAACAGCAGCTGGAGTTAAACCCTACATTTCTGCCTTAAATGGCCTCCACTTACTAGTTGATGAGCAAAACATTAGTAGCAGTCATTTGTTCAGTTTTACAGAAATATAAAAGGAAGCTTTGCAACACAAGCAAGAAGTTAATTGTCAGTCTCGAGCTTAGTCTCCAATCCTATTGCAGAATTGCAGTGCTGAAGAAGCCAGGGCAGAAGTCTAATGGCCTCAAAACTGTAAATGGGCTCTTTCAGAATGGCAAAGCATTATGTACATTAAAAATTGCCATACTTCTTCTCTATTAATATATTCTGTTTGAAATGAGGTGGTACTGCAGATGACAAGACTTCCATCTGCCACTTGAGATCAATGAAATGGCAGTACAGTATGTTTCTCCAGAACACTTCATGGGCCTCATCAGAATGCCTTATCATGACATATTAAAAATTATCTTTAACAAGTTCTTACAAGCTATAAAGCTTTCTGCTATTATTTAAAGCTTCATAGAATTATAATTACACAACAGAGATTATAAGAAAATAATATAAGCTATAATAACATTTATTATTAATTGATTTAAATTGTTTAAAACTTTTAAGTTCTACTTCAGCAGTTGCCAGTTAACATGCAAAACATCCTGGGCAGCCTCTGCATAACTGTATTGAACTATGTATGTAAGAAGGAATCACATATGCAACAGGATTGGGAGGGCTGTTGTTTTTTTGTTGTTTTTTAATTTTTTTTACAGTAAAATCTCAGTACTAGTAAATAAAAGTAAAATACATTAAATTGTTTTTAAAGAGAGAAAAAATATTATTTTAAAGAATTCTGCAAATCACTATATGCAAATTGCTCTTTAAAAAAACCTCCCAGATCTTCCATTTGGCATTCAACCCCTAAGGACAAGGAAGTTCATTGTGCTCCCAAGTTTCTCTGTGGAGGACTTGTTTGCACAATCCTTTGTCTGTGCATGTCTTCATATTTTACCTTTTTTTTTCTTTTTTCTTTTTTTTTTTTTTAAGGGAGTGAGGTGTAGATGAGAATCTTTCCCCTTTTTTGTTTTTGTCAATATTGTACATATTTGACACATCTATCTGTGCCCATGTTTCATTCTTTCATGTTCTAGAAGGCTTTTAACCCAGCTGAGCTAGTTGCTAAGAGCATCAAGAGAGGAGAAAAAGTTGGAATAGGAGGAAGGGTACTGGGTGTCTACATTTATTTTATTTTGTTTGTCTTATAGTAGAACCATAGTTTTACACAGAGAGCAATAATAAGCACTTATTCTATGCAGAATAGCGATGTGATATGATGACTGCAGACCTGGAGTTGGACAAAACTGGTTTTAGAGATAACAAAGAAATAGTATCTAACATACATAAAAGATACCCTATATAGTAAATTGAGTGTAATATGGAACTACAGACCAATGAAGACAGAGCAAAGGTGTAAAAGAGTGTTGGCAGATACAAAAAAAATGACCCCAAATTGATCCTAGAGTGAGGATCACCACAAACATTATATTCCTCACAATGAAGGACTCCAGAGGCTGACAATTCATGGACACCCTACTGCTGGCACCAGTGTGAAACCCCACCAAGCTCTGCACCCAGAGGAGCAGTGGAGATGTCAGTCTAATACTGGGAGGAAGGAGTGGGCACTAAGAGTTATGTTTATAAATATCTTAACTGCATCATCAGTCTTTTTTAAACAATGAGATCTGGACTAATAGTGGTTATAGTACTTCACTTTCAGTAATACTAATAAATTTTTAGCTTTACTTGTATAAAAACTGTGCTTACTGTATGCCCACTAGAAAGATTTTGAGTTTAACAACTCTGCAGCAGCAGAGAGAATTGTAGGGCAGATGGACAACAATAAATGAAAGATTAATTTTTGAGTTACATGAATATAGATACACTAATCTTCTCTTAGTACAACGAATTTAAAAAAGAAAAAGAAAACCTTGAAATCTAGACACAGTCTGGCTTCAAATCATTACAGAAATGTATAAAAATGTAAGAAAATACTGTCTTTACCTTAAAGGCACATCTTGCTATTTTTAATGAAGAATTTGAAGCTAGTTTTGTAGGATCTTTTATTTTCATTTTCAGTGAATCAAAATCCTAAATTTACTGAAACTGCACAATGTGCAAAACAATGTGATGACAAAAAAAAAGAAATCAGCAATGACAATTTTTGTAGGAAATGCATAAGTATTTATTACCATAAGCAAGGCTTTTGTCTGAATTGCAATTTTGTGTCAGAAGGGTAACCAGCTGAACTAATTTTGTCTACCTAATGTCTCAACGAGCTAGAAAACTGTTCAATATGGACACAGAACTTGCTAATGCTAAAAAAAATAATACTGACTGAGCAGACATGGCAAAGAAACCCATGGGCTAGTTACTGAAAGTATTAAAATTATGAGCAACTGGAACAAAAAAGTGCCTGAAGTGAACTAAAGAGTAGCTAGGATTGACTTCAAAACACTGCAAGATAGCAATGGGGGACAAAGAAGAAGGGAAAATATGTCATAAAGCAATGAGCCACATCAAAATCTGAGATGGTCAAAGACATGACAAAATGTGCTGTGAGGCTTCTTTCCCTCATGAGAAGAGTAGAATTATTTCAAAATAACTTACATTTGTGATAGTAAATAGACAAATAGTGCCTTTAACTACAGCTCAGCAAGGGACTTGTGAAGACAGGGACTGAATAAGCAAAGAATGACTTAACAGTTGTACAACATCTCACAAAACAGCTTATTAGCAAAAGATAATAATGAGTGGAATAATTCAAAATAATCTTTAGAGAATAATAACTAATGCAAAGTTTTCATAGCACAGGGATTTTTATTGCATTTACACTATCAAGCCAAGAATCATTATTTTCAGGACTCCCTAGGCCAGCGGTGTCCACCAGCAATTGTAGATAACAGACTGAGGTGACCTTGGGAAAAATTTGCTTTTGAATTACACCATCTCTTAGCATCTGCTGCCCCTTTTATGGCTCCAGAGCAATTAGGTAAGAAGCAGATCTGGGGTATGGTCTACAGCAGGTACCACTGCCATAAATTCAGAAAAGATGAGAAGCAGGAGAGCCTGGCAGTCATTTTCCTCATGTAAGTGCCTGAAACATGCCTGCCCACCCATAGCATGGTGGAGAGAGTCTTGAGCCGAGGACAGATGGATGAGATTCTTTTGAAAGGAGACTTTGAAGGAATGTGAATGTTGTAATGAAGTGAAGGAAGAACAGATATCCAGTGTACCTTGAGAATAAGGCAAGAAGAAATGTAATTCAAGTACATGTAGACAAAAGAAGACTTTGGTGCAGATATATGGCCTTGAAGAAGTATTAGAGCTGAAATTTGCCCAGATATTAATGATTCCTAAGAGTAAAGCATACCCTTTCCTGGAATATAGTAGAAGTCTCATCTGGCAAAACATTCAAAATAAATTGCCTACAACAGTGGAACATTCACTGAGCCAAAAAAGCCTGCTGGCCAGGGAGAGCACTTTCCATTAGTGTGCTTTGCTGCTGATAGGCCAGGTGGTCTAAGGTGACAGTTCTGTGATATTTACCATTATATAAGTTATTTCAATTACTTAGGCCTTTGTTGCTCTTTATGGTATTTAATACTGTATTAAAGCTTCATCTAAAATTGGATACCGTATGTTGACTTCTTAAAAAAAAATTAACTCTGACAATCTTTTGGTTAGAAGCCTTACATCTTCTTCAGTTTGGAGAGGGATTGCAAGGAGGAACTGACTGTAAAGTCAAAACCAGCCTTTCTTTCAAACCATTGAAATCAGGAAAAATTACAAATCTTTTGAAACCCTTAACTTCCCCCTTGTCATATAGAAATGTCTTAGAGGATTGGAAACTGAACTCCCCCAAGATTTTCCTGTGTGGCACACTAAAGAGTCAGCAAAAGATTAAGGGATTTATGGACAGGAGGAAAGATGAATTTGGGAGGAGGATGAAGATTAAAATTGAGAAGCAGACACAGATGTGAATTGTATGAGCTGACCATCTGAAGTGAATGAAGATTGGACCCTGTGAGAAAAAATTAGCGCATGATTATATAACTGATCATATTGTAAAACTTTTTCTTCCATGCATGACTCTTTTCCTTGGACACTGAGGCAGGTAATGGCTTAGGATTCATATAAATCTTGATGGGATTAACAAATAATGGAAAGGTGTTTTGTTTCATAGGTTCTAATACTTGCAGGCACAAATATGGACGATATCATTATTTCTCAGACCTACAAGTAGGCCAGGCTAGGCCCCCAGGGACTTAAAATATTAATAGGCTTTATATGATCACTTTTAATTAGTCAAAAGCAAGTGAAGTAAGCCCCCCTTAACTATCACTAGTAATCTCTGAGGGGAAAAATATTAAAGTGAAAAGAGAAACAAATAAAATAAATTTGTCAAAAACTTTTCAATATTTTAAAAGCCAATATTTTAAAAGCTTTGTCCCTTTCAGCTTATACGCATTCTGTATATTGCACATACAACCAATTGTCAGATTCACAATGAACCAAAGAGGTCAAGTTGCTTTGTATGCTTGTCTTACAGAGGCACATTTTTTCACTACTTGTAAAATAGATGTAAAATATAGTGAAAGAACAGCCCAGATATATTAACTTACTACCTTCATATTTTTAGGGACTAAAATTTCTCAGACTGGGAAAGTACTACATGCCATCAGTGAAGATTTTGGACTTTGCTTTTAAATGGTTTGTCTTCTGAGAGCTAAATGCTGTCCAAGTTGTCATCACCACATCAGTATATCAAATTAAGCTGACTTTTCAAATGAGCTGCTAATTTGTTGGCTGAAAGAAGGAAAAAAAAGGCGTGATCTCACCACATAGTATTTCCCTTGTCACCAGTCTGCATCCAAGCAATTTGATTTCCTGGCATGTAATGCCATGTTGGATGACTTAATAGAGGTTATTTGCATTAGCTTGACTTTCCTGGCATTGTCTAGATTATAATTAGAGCAGGCTATTTCACACACTGTACACTGGTTTTATAGCAAACATATGTGAGATTTCTGGGATCTGAAAGCTGATGCTAACAAATAATTATGCCTACAAATTCAGCCAAAATAACAATTTTTCAGTTGCAGGCCCTTATCTTCTTCTATGAGGGTGATGCAAATTTTCTGCAGCTACACCTGGAGGACTTCTCTGGCAAAACAAGTATCTATTTCATCATCTTTAAATAACAAACTCTCAGAGTCATGTTTCTGTTTTTTCTCCACAGAAAATCACTATAGTGTTCCAAGATAAGTAGTTCAATTACAAAGTTTGGTTTCATCTCTGTACCACCTATAACCAGGGCCTGCATGGCTTCCCCAAACCCTGTTTAATACTCAAGACTTCCATGCATTTGACTCTCAGGAAAAGTACCTCCAGGTAAAATAAAATCTGTAGCTATAGAATGAGTTCACTCAGTTTTAATACTTAACCATTTCTCTATGGTCCAGTGAGAACACGGTCAAGACAACACTTTAGCACCAAGCTCTGTCACATATATAGTGATATGAATCGTAACCATGTGAGCCCATGGAAAATAAACCACAGTCTCAACAGTGGAACAATTAATTTATAAGCAATCATATTTATGGGAAAAGGGTAAAAATTAGGGGAAAGTTGCTTTTCTTAGTTGCACAGCAGAGGACCAGAAGAGCAATACAGCTCTTCTGGAAGCATATAATAGCAAATGATTGAAAGGGATGGAAAAGATGCCAGCTTCACGAAATTGAGGATGAAAAGAACTCACTGTTCAGCCTGACTCACCAAACTAGCAGACGAGACACTTTGGTAAACAAAAAACTTTGCAAGACTTTCTAGCACCAAACTCCCTAATTATCGCAGATTTCTTCTGTTTCATAAATAAAACTTAAAAAAAAAAAAAAAAGTCTGGCTACATTACAAAACAACAGAAACTACCAAAGCAATGCCAGGTTGGAGGACTTTAAATTTTTCAGGAGATCAATTGATAAATGATATGTGAAATGAAGCAAACCAAAATCAACATGTTCACAGTATCTGCTTTGATCTTACATCTTGCACCAGAAACTGCAGTTCTAGAGAGTACTGTAGTATGAAGAACAGAGAGATGCAACAGCATTATGAGACAATGCAGCAGCAGCAAGGACAGACAGCCAGGCACAGAGAGCTCTCAAGTTTGCATGTTTTTCTTGTCCAACATTAACAATTCTTCAAGATACTATAAAAAACTGGAAGACATGAGACGACTCACAGAACATGGGCAAACTAGTTTGAAAAACCACAACAATCTCCTCGCAGAGGCAATACCAGAGAATTTCAGATTCATCAGTTGTGAGTACAACAGGGGCCACAGAGTATCTTGGCAACTGTTTAATTATGAAGGCAAATAAATGTAGTATTTATTTCAACTACAAGGGGAGAAACAGAAAAAAAAAAATCAAGGTCATAGAGGATCTGGTATGTGTCATTTCATAGCACCCTTGACTGCAATTCTTAAAAGATTTAAGGTTTCAGAAATAAGTGAAACCTGCCCTCCTTGGAATATACCTGTTGTAACATACACTGCAAATATCTTTCCTCTTCTGCTCACTTTAATGTAAAAGTTCCCCTAGTTATGTACAACACATATTCAGACATCACCCCGTAAGTGAAGTGGCCATAGGCTGAGTGTCAAGGGTGGCTCCCCCCCGTGGCAGTCGGGAATTTCCCAGGCAATGCATGAATGGGTGGACAGCACAGACTCACAGGGCAGGACATACAGAGCCTCTCGCGGCACAGTGTTTTGGTGATGGTTAATGGAGAGGCAAAGGAGCTCACTTGATGCAAGTTTGCCATGCTGCTTGTTCTGGGTCCTGAAGATGACAGACTGGTTATAGGTCATCATCAGCACAGATAGATCTACAAGGCTCCAAAGGATGCTGTTATTGGTTTAATTGTTCAGGGAAATGCAGCTATGCTTCCAGGTTTCACTGTGGTACTTGAGATTCTGCAAAATAGAGAGTCTGTGTATATCTTCTTAGACTTTATAGATATATTCTGCAAAACTGTTTGAAATTTTGAAAATAACATATTTGTATTTCTCTGTGCCTTTGCAAGGACATATTGCATAGAATTGCTTACTTTCCTTTTAACCAGGTGTCCACATTTTCTTTACTGCTGTGAAGGTAATAAGACCATTTATTAAAATCCCATTGTGTGGGCTCTCAATGTTCTTGCCTTAGAAAAAGAACAAAGACTCAACAGTTTCAAACATTTTTCCCTTTTCCATTAAAGTCCCCTGTAGTCTGAGGTAAAAGCAATTTAATAAACTCCCTTTCTGATGTTTACAGCTCTAAAAAGGCGAAAGGAGAAAACTTCACAAAATTTACCAGAACGCTAAAACAAATTGGGGGCAAGCATTTTCTGTCACCTTTGTGATGTCTTCTAAACACTTTTATATGTCATCAGACCAATTAGCCAAATGGAAACCTATCAGTGAACAAACTAAGCCAGAATGACTTCATTATTTAACAGGAATAACACCTTTTCAAACATTACCATCTAACTTTCATTTTCTTGAATCAAAGAGGGACTTCAAAGATATTAGATTAACAGCAAAGAACCATAACTGATTAAAAAAAAGTGATGGACCAAGAAAAAAAGAATAATCAAACAGAGGTGCAAATGAAAGCAACAAATCTTTAGCCGACTTTTTGTGTAAACATTAGTCTTTGCATGTCTGTTGTAGTTTGGAATTATTATGTAAATTCTCTCCCCTGCCACTGTTAACGACCCAGGCCAACAGTTAAAAAAGAAGATAGTTGACTGTTGATCGCCAGGGTGGAGACAGTTTGGCTCTTTTGTTTCTGGGGACATTTTTTCGATTC
>JAWWEV010000083.1:37994014-38007618 GCA_035583235.1 Hafferia zeledoni
AAATAACATCAAAAATGCAATAAAAAAAAATCTTTTTTTTTTTTTTTTTTTTTTTTTGTCCCTTTAGATTCTTTAACACATTGGTATTTCTGGGTCTTGAATGTTGCTTTCCAAGATACCAGCTGTCCCCCATTGCTTATTTCGATAGTGGTGTTTCTCCTTAGCATTTTATTAGTCTTGCTGCATTTATTATGAGAATGGGTAAATAAAGTACTAAATGCAACACACTAAGTATGTTTTTATGTCTAGGTTATGGACTCGTGTTCTCTTTTTACCCAACTCTCAATGCTTATATTCTCTTTCCAGTACCTACTTTATATTGCTCTCATTTATCTCTGCAGATTCTTCATGCTCCTCAGTGTCCTCCCATTTTTATTAAAGAAAAGTAAGGCCACATTACCTCAGTATTTAGCTGAAGTAAAATCATCCAGCTCAGTGCTCGTTATATGCCTCTTGCTCACTATGACTGTGGCCACTGCTGGTAGAGGTAGCAGAAGTTGCAGTAGCAACAGCTTTTTTTCCAGTATTGGCCAGGGCAAACTGTTTGACTGTGTAGGAATTATTTAGCCAGCACTTTACTATGGCACATTTGCATTAGAATCTGGGAATCTCAGTCTAGGTCTTCAGCCCAGCATGGCTTCCAAAACCATCTCTCCATTTCTTAACACTTCAGAAAGCTGCATCTTGATCACAACATTTCTGTCTTTAAGATTCCTGGCTGTCACCTGTGAAGAAGGAAAACAATCTTTTGAGTGAGTTTGAATATATATGCTTTAATAATTGGTGAACTCATTTTAATGTTGTAGAATAAAGTTTTTCACCTACAGGATGCACTAAAAGTAACGTGGTTTGATATACATATGCTTGTGCAGGGTTTTTTTTTTTAACCTAAAGAATATGGAAGCAGTAGTCCTCATGTTACACATTTGTTTTTGAAATCTACTGTGGATTTGATTTACAGAACAGTAAGTAAAAAATGTTTTTCATTGATGCAGTTCTTTTAAAATATTCCTCCATTTCTTGCAAACTGTGAAGCAAAGAACCTTAAAAAGAAATACAGTATGTTTTACCTTACTGACAGACCAAAGTATGAAAGAAGCCAGCATATCTACTGTTGCAATAAATCCATAACTGTTACATGTAATCATAGCCCTCATTCTTTTAATACTAATTTGGCAAGAACAACTTAGTGATACATTGTGTTCTTATATAACAGCTGGAGAGAATACATTTTCCTGTACTGTGCCTCATAGTAAGCTCATGCCAAGGTTGTTACCATCACACTATTGAATTGCTGTAATAACAACTCACCTTCTTTTTTATTTAGTTGGTTTCCACTGAGCTTTATTATTCCACACATGCTCTTCGGCTGGAACTTTTTATACCAGAAAGCCTTTGAAGAGTGGGAAGCTCTGAAGCCCTTGAAATTTATCTGGAAATAGCATGGTTTCTTTTACTTCGGCTTTAACTGCTGCTCACGTTCTTTTATTGCGGGGCAATAGGAGCAAGGAATTTGTCAGGTTTTCGTGAAAAAGCAATATCCAGAAATTGCAACACAGTATCAGTTTCTGTACCATTCATCATTTTCTGCATCTTCAGTTAGAAAATGCAACTTATGTATCAATATATTTTCTAGCAGTTTTTGAAACTATTTGACACTAAGCATCAGAATTCCATTTACCTTGTAACTAGTACTACAGTTAGTTCTTTGGGTCAAGACAGATGTATTGAGATATAGTGGACATGCTACTGAAACATGGCATTTTTCTGCTGAGGTAATTTCTCTTCTAAGTCATGGTGGGAAGCATGGAAGGTCTTTTTTTTACTTTACATCTTACAGTTAGTTTATTGAAAAGGCACTTGTTAGTTCCAAAGACATGCACGAGAATTCCTGAGGTTTGCTAACCTGTTTTTTCCTGTGTCACATTATTTTCTATCATTTCTCCCAAAATATGTTGGACTCAGTTCTCTGGGACAGAAGGAGTGATGATGAAAGAGCACACCAGCATAAAGACAATGAAACACAATGAAATTATGTCACAGAATAGCTAAGGTTTAAGAGATCAACTACATACTTACGGTGCTTTGTAACATTTAATTCTCAAATCAATGTTTTCCTCGGATTTCTAATCAAACAACCCATTCTTCCAAATAATAAATTTTGAGTTGATGTGCAGAATTGAAGAGAATTCAGAGCAAACAATGCTTTCTTTTCTGGTAGTTTCACTAAAGTACAGCAAAGCAGAAACCTTATTAACTCTTTGATGACCACAAAGACAGAGCACAGCTACAAGCCACATAGGCAGGCACATTAACCACTCCATGGGAACGTAGCACAAGCTACAGCAATCAAACATAACTCAAGGCACTGGGTTATAACTCAGCTCTGAGTTGCTTTACCAAACCAGTATGACCACTTTCAGCTACAAAGCCAAACATCTCTGTAGTGCAGCATAGCACACAGCACTCCCAAGCTGCTGTGTTCAATAGACATGATCCCAGTGGAGCACAGATGCACAAGATGTCACTCCTGTGTCTCTATCCACCTTCTGTTGCAATGTTTAAATCTGCCCTGTGAATTTATGATCACTTATCAAATACTGCATTTCATGAGCAGAAAGAAGATTGCAGCACCTGTCATCCCACCCTTGATCGGTGCTCCTCCCATACTGGCCATGGTGGGATATCCCATGATTTGTAAGGTTGGTGCGCTCTCCTGGTTTGTTAACTATGCCAGGGCCATTGCTTGCTTAACAGGTTCTGTAACACAGTGCATGAAGATGCAAATACCATAATAGTTGAAACTACTTTTTAAATTCCCTCTACATGAATTAGCATGTTAATGGTATGGATGCTGTGCTTCGCATTTCAATTCCTACAGGTTTTAGCATATTTATAAAAAGGAATAGTTAATTCTTCAAAAACACATTAAATAAAAATATTGTTCTCAATTCAGTATTTGTCTGTGTTACACTCTGGAATTAAACTGAAAGTTTAACCTTAACAGATATCTGTAGCATAGCATGCAAACCAAATGCAAACAATGTATAATCCTTCACCTCTCAGGCTCCTGGATGACAATGGGTCTTGAAATGGAGTGAGGAAAGACCTATGTTACCAGGTCAGCAGGCTACCATTGGTGGTCAGTAGGCCTGCTGGGAACAGGGACTATGCTGGGAACATAAGAATGAGCAATGATTACGGAGGGACACATTACTGGAATGATGTGAGCTGAGGATTCAGTTGTCCTATGAGTATACTAGGTCTGTGGACATGCCTCGTGCCCCAAAAAGTAGGTAGGAACTAAAAAAATAAAAGAGGTGAACAAAATCTCCCAACAATGAGGGATGTGGAAGATTCAGAGGATCCTATTCAAGGAACTCCCTCAGCAGACCATGTTATTGTCAACCTCACAGCTTGCTTTTTTCCACTGCCCACCAGAAAAGAAAGAAAAGAAGGAACAGCAGCTATCATGAGCTGGGGAATACGTGGAAGCTGTATGGGGTTGGGATATCAGACACTGATACACAGGGAAAGCAAGAAATGGAGAGAATCCAGGGATGTTGTGGAAGACTCCAGACCTGACCTGTGTGTCACTGGAAAGTTGCCTTGATTGCCACTGCAGAGACTGCTTCAAAGAATAAAAACCACTAGTTTAGAGAAAAGGAAATTTGGAAGGGCTTTTGACAGTAAAAACAACAGGGAGGGTTACCCCAGGAGACAATGGATATCAGACATTAAACAAGCATCTGATTATGCTGCACTGTAGAATACATCCATCTTACTACTAATATAGCTAATGCATAATGCTAGTGCTGGTTTTCTCATTCTAATGTGTGTCAAATACAAAATACAGTACCCAGTACTGCTAGCACTTACTCTTGCTCAATCCACAAGTAACAACACATGACTGAAGTGTCCCCTTCCATACAACTTTTATTAATAAAATATTCCCCAGTTATGGATTTAATGTTCAATCCTTGGAGTACAACAGGTTCTAGCTGATTTCCACTGACTTTATCACATGCCAGTAGAGCTCATGTTCTTTAAAAATGAGTATTATTTCCTTTTTTTTCTATATAGACAATCTTTCAGCCACTCTTCCACCAACATACACTTTGCCTCCATCCTCTGCTCACAGATGGACCTTGTATTTTTCACTGAATATTTACAAAAGGTTGGTAATCAGTCATGTCTGTGAACAAAATAAAAAAAGGTAAATGTACTCTGGCAAGTATTTCTTGGTCTGTTTCCTATCATGGGGGCCACAAATGCATGTAAATCTCCCTGTGTCTTCAAAAAGTTATTTATATACTGGTACTGGCTGAACACCCATTTCTTCATCTCTTTCTGTCATTCATTAATTTCTTTCAGCAATACACTAGTGTACAAATATGAATTACTGGCAAGCCTTAAAAACGTGAAACAAAACTATGAAATAAAATTGAGGATTATAGGTAGCCACAGCACGTAGTCATGAAAAATTGCAATGTCTGTTGCAGTAAATATGAACCATGGGGTTTCACCCTTGTTAAAAAAAAAAATCAAATGGATATATATTTTAAAAAAATAATTATCAAAGACTGACTTTGAAGTAGAAGAATAACTGATACCACTAATAATGTTGTCAGGCGCTGAGACAACTTCTTATAAAGGCAGATCATACATAGCACTGACACTTGAGCAAGAACTTCGTAAGGGGCTGTCTCCTTTTGAAAGGCTCCATGATGACACAAATTCCTTTCAAAAAATATTTTTGGAAAAAATTGAAACTATCAGCTTGTTTAATTAGCAAAAAAACCCTCAAATGATGCAAAATTGACATTCAATTATCAGCATTAACTTGATTTTAACTTCTTTCTATCGTCAAGTGTTAAAATTAAAATGCATCCTCCTGCATTTCCTGTCTATGCTGCTACCTCCTTTGTGGAGATGTTTTAGTTTTTTTTTTTTAATTCCAACCTTTAGTTTTAATTTTGAGAGGAAGCAGGGACTATTTTCTTTGAAACTATTATTGCCAACATCATTAAAAATAAGTGAGCATACTTAGGCAAAAACTCCTACCTAAATAACCTAACAAAAGAAAACACGCAAATCAAAACCAGTTCAGGGCATGTGTCTTACTAAACCAAACCAGAACAGCTCCACAATTCTTAATGCAGTGCAGAAGCAGGCATTTCCCTTTTGGCCAATAAAGCTTTACATCTTTTTTGCCAGTGATGAACTTTGCTTTTTAATATACCACCATACATTTCCTTGACACCTTGACTAAAAGTAAAAACTACTGCAGTACGTTGATTTTTGATGTCATGCAAGCATGGATACACATATATTCCACTACCTTCTGTCCATCTCATCACAATGGTAATGCAGAGGCAAGAAGCACATCTCTCTCCTCCCATTCTGTACTTTGCTGCTGTTTTTCAACTCTTCCACCTACTTTACTATGAGTTTGGTTAAACATTGCTCTTGGTGTCTTCATTTTTTTAAGTCAGCTGTTTTCGTTATGACTGTTTCACAAGGGAGTCTGTGTATTGTTATCCAAACTGCTTATCTAAAGTACGTCCAGCACTTCCTCTTGATTGTCACCGAGATAAACTGCGAGCTGATGTTTTTCGATGGGGTGAAATATTTTCTCCTGGGACTTCAAGGATATGGGAGACATACACTGTATTATTGAAGTTCCAAAGATATGAAATAACACACAGCATTATGTAATAAAGGATCAAATTAAACAGAACATACACCAAAACATCACAATCAAAATGCACAGTGAAATCATCTTTTCCACCAGTTTTTAAGACATCTAGCAGAAGGTTGTAGCTAGCCAGTACTTAAGACACAGTCCTTCAAGTCTTTGGAGGTGCTCAATGCCACACTGAAATTTCATCATCATTACCGACAGCACACTCCGAAAGCTTTGGGCTACAATATGCCACTAAACACACTTTTTCCAAAATCAAAGATCCCAACTATCCACTGATACGAAGAAAAGAATGAATGAACCTATAACAAGCAAGCAGGACCCTGCTCTGAATTTTATACAGTTTAGATTAGTAAAAATAAAAAATGTTCAAATCATGTATTTCTTAAATCTTAAGACTGCTTTTCAAAAAAGCTATTTACTATTCTGAGCAATTTTCTTCCACTGAAAGCTTTAATAGTCCATTACATTTTCTTTCACCACATTTTATTGTCCTGTTATTTTTGTTGGTTTCTGAATGTCATCAATTTTAATTACTATTGCTTTTGTTTTATTTTGCTGAGTTTGAATATTTTTAATCTATCCCTTTTATCTCCTTTTAGCAAATAAAGAAGTCAACTTAATTTTTGTCATAGTGTATTTCCCACGCAGCTGCAATTCTCCACATAAATTGAAGCAAATTAAAATGTATTTTACATTAGATTAAAATGTGTAGAAAAAGTTAAAGCTCCAGAAAATGAATCAGGCTAATCATAAACAAATCTAATAGCCTAATTACAAAGATTTCCATAAGAA
Source organism: Hafferia zeledoni (assembly GCA_035583235.1). Classification (NCBI taxonomy): domain Eukaryota; kingdom Metazoa; phylum Chordata; class Aves; order Passeriformes; family Thamnophilidae; genus Hafferia; species Hafferia zeledoni. Next base: position 38,000,514 of record JAWWEV010000083.1, read on the forward strand.
AAAACAAAGCCCAAGAATAAAAATAAAAATACTTACAATGGAAAAAACCCCTGCTCTCTTACTCAGGTGATGACATGTAAACCTTTACACATTTCACAATATCTATACACCTAAAATACAAATATTTAAGGCTGTTTGCCCTCGGCTTGTTACTTGCCCTTTCCTAAGTGCCATAATACAGTCTCAAAGTTCTGCTCTGAAGATAACAATTTTAGAGAAGAAGAAACTGTATCAACCTATTGAAGTTTTTTTTTTTTTTTACTCTAATGTCTGTCTGTTTGGATTAGATATTCAAAATTAGCATAAAGCACATAGACTTGTCCATATTAGTGCTATTGCTCTTTCCTGCTGTTCATTCTGGCACTACACGACCAACAATCATATAGTTACATGTAACATGCATTACATCACTGCTTATTGGTTAGAAAGGCCATGAGCTACAAGCCATAAAGCACTGCTCAAAACAATAGTGCCCCATAAAAGAACCTTCAGAACTAACACAAAGTAAGCTGAACTACTGCCAATAATGTTGAGTAAACTCCAAAATAATCATTCAAATTATAGAAAGGACTTAGGCCTATTCCAGCAATTATGTTTAAGGAAGTTGCCTGTCTGCAGTTTCCTTCCTGACCCTCCATACGATATGAAACAGTGATACAGAAGTTCCTTCTATATTGACAACTTTTTTGGTTGCTGAATTGTATGGACATCACTGGGAAAATTTTTAATTTTGTTCAAACCCAGCAGTTTGAACCTGCAGCGGAAATTAGAGATTAATTTTAAATATTACCTATACTTAAGAAATGACAAATTTTGACAAATACTAAGGAGGTCCATTAAATTTTTAACTAGTAATACACTTCCATAGCGATCTTAACCAACCAAAGGAAAAGAAATGGGGAGTGAGGACACAGAGGAAAGATATTCTGGTATCTGCCTGGAACAATTTCTGCCCCTCTTGGAGCTCCTTTGTTTTGGCTTGTTTTGTTTTGAGCCGCAAGAACTCTGCAAATGGGTGTTCCCAACTTCTGGCAGCCACATGTGCTGCCTACCATCTGTTTTCATTCCACTGCACTATGGAGACAAACATACTTTATTTTTAGTGCTCTGTATTTCCTGATGCTGCACATAATAGGGACAATCTCAGATGTAAGTCACTAGATGCAAAAAATCTTCATGGATAACAGATGAGTAAAGGTGACAGATTATCATACAGGATCAGACAAGATAATTTTCATTACTTACTTCTCAACGCAAGTATATAATTTACAGAAGTTTGCTTGACTCCTGCATACCTGTGCTTTCTTTACAAACCTCCTAGAAGAGGCTTCCTTCACATGTTTTAAAGATACATCTTTTTCACAATTTCCTGAGGTGTAAGAAATTACTCCTAATAATTTAGTGGGTTGCCTCTAGTAGTTATTTTGCATGCAGCACTCACCATCAAAACAGGATATAAAGAAATTAATAACTGGTCAAATGGTCAAATCAAGACAGAAAATAGTGCAACAAATGCTGAAAGGAGGTATTCTGTGCATAGGCTCCCACATAGTTCTCTTGGAAACCATGCACTCCAAAATTAGTTTGCAAGCATTAACTGGGTATTATAGTATTTATATAAATTTTGATTGAAAAATATTTCCCTGTTACACCTCAGTGCAACTTTAGAAGGCACCCATGGCATACTGGACAGCTAGTTATTCTTTAAAATGTACAAGACTAAGCTGAATTCTAAAAAACATAACTGATTTTATCTGGTTTAAGCCATACATTTCTAGGCAACAGTTCCAACCTCCACCTCCTCAAACTAAGAAGCTGAGCAAGCATTGGCTTTAAGCTACATGTGCCTTGATCAACATCTACTACGCATCCACTATCATATCATTGCCAGTGTAACTTAATACCCATACTTTGAGAGCAGATGGCAGCATAGATCTTTCCACCACACAAACTGCAAATTCAGGATACTGTAAATTAATATTAAGCAACTATGGATGAGGAAATACCTCATTTAAAAAAAATACTAACAAAAACTTATTAAGATTTGCACAGAAAACGGAGATTAATGGAGAAACTTCATGCCTTCATAATAGCTTCTGCATGAAAAGATTCAAAGTGCTCACTGTTTATAGGGTACTCCAAAAGACACCTGAAAGAGTTACATTTAAATTTTTCATATTAGTGTTATTCGGTCTGTGTGTTTGACTTATTAATCCTTTCCTAAAGTAAGTACTTCTACTGGTTGCATGTGATCTTACAAATACAGGAACACTTCTTGATTAATTAGGTTGGTAAGGCATTTTTCAATCTTTTTAATTCATTCAAGCATTTTAATAATGAAATGCTTCAATTACTCTACTGTTTTATTAACTTATCTGCAGTTATTATTCTTCCCCCAGAGATTCTGACCAAAATCATGAGCAAATTACTTTATCTTGCTACTTTTAAATTTATTCTGCCTTCTGCGTTCAAATTATCAGATGCAGTTAAGGAATTCTGCAAGTCCTGAAGGCCCTTATACAATAATACAATGCAAAAGCGTAATTTTTCTCTTACAGCAGTAACTTTTTCAGCTATCAAAATAAGAAGTGGAAAAAATTTTGTTGATTGCTGTCACCAAGTCTTCTTTTCTTTCCTTTTTTTTTTTTCTTTCAATATAGTACACATTTTAGTCTAAAATACTTTTCTTTGGGTTCCCACTCAAAATCTCCAAAAAAGCACTTAGCTGAAACCAGATACAGGAGGAGCTTTGAACGCAGACTGACAAATTCACTTTGCATTAGTCAAGTACTAATGAACACCCTTCCATACAGTACTCAGTCAGTGCTGTTCTGTGCCAAGGGAGTGAGACCCTCCCTTTCTAATCCCCCTCATAAACTGTCAATTTACATTGAGAAGTATATAATCCATCATACATCGTTCTGTCACTCCTAAACTGCCATAAGCTACTACTTTTCAAGATGCCCATGGCATCATTTTGACACCTGCATTCCCTGTGCATAAACAGTTTCCTAAGAAAATATGAATAGTTTTATATTTGCTTAGATTTGTTAAAAGGTCAGCAAACATTTATTTCAACATATATTATTTTTGACAATCATTTCAAATCAATATACAGGCTGGAAATGTCAGAAAATAGAAAAAAAACTTTTAAAACACTGATCTTGAGAACAATATCTCTAATTCTCACTTATTTTGAAATAAAACTATAGTTTGAACTTTGCATTTTAGTCCTATAATAGAAAATTTCTTGTATAATCGAGCCATAACCTTCCTCAGATTCTCTAATAAAGCCTATCTAATCTGAACATTCACTCCATGCTTTATTCACAGCACTGCAACATTTGACATCTTCTGGATGGCACTTTTTATTATATTTACTGCAAATAAATTTAAACACCGCATTAATGAACAGAAAAATTGTATATGCTTGTACATCAAATTTGAGAACAGTATTGAAAGCAACTCCCAACAATAGCTTAAAAAGATTTCAACCTACATGCCTACTTTTTAAAAGATTTATTAAGCAAATCTGAAATTTATATCATTAAAAAGTATTTATAATGAATAACCTATTTTTTCATAGAAAAAATTACAATGCTCTTACTCAGTTTTAAGCCTCAACTTCAGACCACAGGCCATAACAATTTTAGGTACATAATGAACACTTTTTTCAAAATTAGCTTACCTTCCTAGCAACCTTAAGGCTTCCAAATATTTCTAGGTATGAAACACGTTTAATATTTAGATATATAACAAGGAAATTTTGAAGCAATCTTGAAATTAACTTAATTTCAACACTTCTGGATATTACACAACATCATATTTTTCTTTAAAATGTCTAAATCTTCTATTATCCTTTAAAACATTTTAAGATCATCACAAGCATCTACTGTAATTGGGAAACAGAAGTCAAACTATGTTTCCAAGTAGATTGTTAAAAAAGAAGACCAAAACAGCAAGTCAATCCCAAAACTTCAAATTAAAATCAATTAGAATTGCTTTGTGCTCCTATGGTTATGTTTTTCTTTCTAAAACCTGTTTTGTTTTCATTGTAAAGTTTAAGGAAAGGTTACTTTAGGATACTTAATTTTGGTGTTTGTTTTTATAGCCAAGAGGTTTCCATTGTGATGTTTACCTATTCAATACACTTGCAGTTTCAAGATGGTTTAATGGAAGCAGTGGAACAGGAAATAAGCTGCCAGCAGGATGCAGAACTGCCAACCAAATCTTCATGTTGTATCCACGGTATAATGTCTTCAAGGAATCCAAAGTACATCTCTACAGTTCAGATACTCAGAGGTCACTGAGTTTTATAATTATCTCGAAGCAATTTTCTCCACATCCTGTTAAGCTCTCTCTAAACAGCTGTGTGTGTTGCCATGCAGTGTCACCGTCCCCTCCACTCAGAACTGCTTCCAACGTAACTTCCGTTGCACCAGAAAAGTCTGAATAGGAGCAAAGGTTTTTATCTATCGGAGAAAAAGACAAGTAATTCATAAGCCACTGCTCCAGACAATGTTAGAATGCATGTAGAAAAGGCTAAGTTGTAATGGATGTTTAAGGATCTCAGTTGCAGCTACTCAAATTCATCTCTGCATCAACGGCAGGGAAAAATAAGCTGCAAATTTTTAGTTATCATTTGTTTAATGCTCATGTTCAGAGGACCTAGTCAGGATTGATCCACCAGACACAGAAGTTTTGTACCAGTGTTAATTAAATGCACAGTATTTTCTTGACCTTGCTAAGAAACAGATTTGAAAAAGTGAAAAAACATTCACATTTCAGTTTTAGTATTTGCACAGTACTCTCTCCATATAATTTATTTATTTCCAGTTACAACTCTGCTGCATGATACAATTAATTAAAATTTCACACTTACCTCCCATCAGAGCAACTTCTGCTTTTGGAGAGTAAAGTCTCCACTGTATTCTTCCACTCTGAAATGTTTGACTGCTTGTCCTAACCGAAATGTTATCTATTTTTAGACCAACTGACTTGCACTCAAACTTCCAGCTGATGGACGCAGAGGATGACCCTTCTTTCCGAGCTAAATAAACCTAAAGGGAAAGATGACAAGTCAAAAACTGAGATGACCAACACCCACATCCAATTAATCCCTGTATCAAGGACATAAAAATCTTAAGATAACACACTTTCATTCTTTGTCAAATCTCTGAACCTTTAAAACTGTAGAAAGTACAGTTTTATATACGAAAACTTTTTCATCCTTAAGTATATCCCACAGTTAGGTAACTATATGTGTTCATAGCCCTTCATTAGGGAACACTAAAATATTTCAACATACATAGTAAAGTTCAAACCACAGAAACACCTAAAATTATTATTTTTTAAAGATGCAGACTTCTGGGGTTTTTTAAATGTTCAGGCCCTCACACTTTAATTATTCACTATTGCTGATGAAGAAAACTGTGTAGTCAGATTCTTCAGGTGTCACTGCTGACTGCACACTGCTTCTCCTATGACTTGACACACATCTTGGTAAAAGCATATTATCCATGCCAGCCATATATAAATCCTATATTATCAATATTTGAACTGTTAGAGCTTTGCATACTTTAATTTAGTCCAAATGCTCTTCTAAACTTCACCTGGCTGAACAGTCATGCTCACATATAAACATTCACTGAAGTTACAGAGGAACATCATAAAGAATTTTGTAACAAGTGTCTGACAAGTTCTTTCAAGTACATCATCTATCATTGGCAAACCAAGATAATGGACATTACAGATTAAAGAGTCAAAACTGCCGTGATCCTTTTGGAATTCTAAATTAAGGAAATATAGACAAAACACTGTCATGTCCAGGCTTCTGATTAACGTCACACTGAGCTGACTTTGACAGCTCTGGTTTTTTTAATGATGAAAGAACAACCCAGAATAAAATGATAATAAAAGACAGCAATATGTTTTACTAAAGATCCCACCCTAATATAGAAATGTTACTGTCAGACTATAAAATAGAATTTTAGTGTTACTATTTTCCTGTTTAAGAAAACTCAAAAATTCCAAAGGTGTGAACATGACCTATGAAAATCTAATGATTTAACCTATTTTCATGGGAATTTAATCTCAGTGTTCATGAAGGTGCTGATCTCCACACATTTTTTGTAAGTATCTCAGCTAGTTCTAGCATGAGCTTTCCCTTTATCAGATCCTACTGAGCTGCTGTATTTCAGCAAGGAAGCCAAAATGCTCCATGGTTGAGTCCACTAAATATAGGGTTTTATCCCTAAAAGCCAAAAACGTACTAAATGATAAACAAAGTTACTTCTGTAAGGCTCTTTTGGCTTTTAGGTTCTTCGACAGCTGCTGAATCCAACTCCTAAACTGTATCTTGCAGAACTACTACAGGAGTTACAAAAAGAACAGGCAAACCCCCAAACCACCTTTCCCTCTGCTGCTGTCTCCCATAATACAAAAAAACCAGCCCTCAACAAAAAGCTATTGCAATTCCTGAAGGACTAATATGCATTACCCATAAGCCTGAGATAGACCTTGAGCTGTAGCTCCTAATTTTTCAAGGCCATTGTCTCATCCTTTTGAAGTGCTGTTGAATACAAGGTTCAAGTCTTTTAACCTCATCTTATAATTGATCTCATCCTCTTTTATCTGATTAGTAGCGCTGAACAGAATTGTAGTTTAGTTTCAGTGCAAGGATAGTATGTTTCTTGCAAAAGTGAGGATAACTGATCATTGCAGACTTGAAAATATGACGTGCTATCAGATTTTTACCAGATCCTAGACAAGCAGAGAACAGCTGTCTCTCACTCTGAATTTTTGTTACTACTTTTACTATTAGTCTACCCTGTTGTGACGTCTTTTATGTTATTCTCCCATTTCTTCCCTTTCTCTTTTATGCAGCATAACCTCTTCGAGCTATTCCCCACTACATTTTGTAAGTCAGCCATGTACAGACCCAGCACAGAAAACCTCAGAAGGAAATTATGCACTTAGCTCTGTTTTCATCAATGGGAAGCAAACCATTGCCTAAGCTAAAAGAGCATTTGGTCAGAGACCTTCAGACTAGTAAAATGGCAGGGGAACAAAGCAGTAACATGCTATAGCCCCTGACAAGAATGCC
>JAWWEV010000083.1:38013862-38044079 GCA_035583235.1 Hafferia zeledoni
CTGTTTTTTAAAGGTTTTGAATTGATAGAGACATCTTAAAATATCATTTTTGTACACTGGTCCTTTTGATAGTTAGCAAAAATATCAAAAGATTGGCTATATGCTCTTTTCCTGTAGACTCAGCAAAAAATGAGCATTACACTGTGTTCTCCCACAGAAGAGAAAGTTTTCCCCACAATAACAAAACCCTACCTACATATGGTTGGCAGTATTAACATACTTTATTTAGAAGCTGTACAAGTATTCAGAACAAGGCCACAGAACAGAAAGCAATATATTGTTTTTAAAACTCTCTCATCTTCTAGAGAATTTGCTTGTTCATCAACCACTTTATCATCATATTTAAAACAGCTCCACTAATCTTTCAATTAACAACTTATCACTTTGTTCCCAAAATGCACAAATGCAAAGCTGTTTCCTGAAAGACCAGAAAAAAGACAAAACAAACCTCTGTATGCTCACCTTGGGAATCTGTTGCAGAACTGACACTGGTTGCAGTAATGGTTTTCCACTCGACTGGCATTCCACCTCAGATCCTCCTCAGTAGGCAACAGGTAGTCACTTTTAGGCTCAGTCTGCCCACCACACCTGCTGCAAGGAAGGCTATTCACCCAACGAAAAAAGTAAGTCTTAAACCAGTCCAAAAGCTCCAACAATAAGAAGTCCTCTTCATTCACATGTGCACCTGTAAAATTTAGACAACATACAGTTAGTTCCAACGGAAAAGTAATTTAGTTGAACTTGACAGTATCTATGCAAATTAGCATCTCTGGGCTTTTATTACAAGTACATATATAATATATGCACTTATAAAATATAAAAATTATATGAAACAAGCTTCATGTATTACTTAAGCACACATAAAAAAGAAAATCTAAACTGTCAAGACTGAATAAGATAAAATTTAACAAAAAACTGCATTCCTAAACACTAAGAGCTAGAACGAGAATAAGAAATTGCTCAGAAAACAAGTCAGATACACATCGAAGCCTGGTGCAGTTGCTCATACTCTTTGAGGGCTTTGGAAGACTGTTAATTCTTTTTCTACTCCTAAGTATTACATTCTTACTCTTAGCTATTAAACTAGGAATAACAATTGCTTTGATTTCAAAATCCTAAAGAACCAGACACTGGCAGCAATCTAGACAACCAGGTGCAGTAGGAACAGACTTTCTAAAAACACAGCTTAATTATTGTAGAATGTATTTATATATCACGCAAAGAAGGTGTGTTTGCTCTAAATTCAGCAAATTAACACCTTCCTCAGCTTACTCAAGGTAGACACAGGATGTCTTTCATTTTCTACTCTAGCTAATTTCACCACACTAAATTCTTCTGGCCCATTTTCCTGTTCACAACAGGTGTTGGAATCTACTCAAAAACTGTCACTGTTTTGATACCACTTTACCTAAATAACAAATCCATCAATCTAGTCCTTCAGGAGAGACCCCTCCCTTTAAACTCCTTGGAATTTTTAAATGCACGTTATGTCCCAGTGCCCAGAGAGATGCTCTTCCTTCTCAGATACACGAACTTTCAAATAAATCCTATTAACTTCATCATCTAGGCCCCACTGCAAACATGGGTATTAATACCTGGCTATTTTAACATACTACAGCTGCATTCACAGAGCAGACAAGTTTGACTAATGAACATTAACAGACAAAACAAATGTACAAAAATGCTTTTTAAAGTAAATTGAAAGCAGTTGCACCAAAGTTGTACGCAAACTCCTTTTTCAGGATGGTGAAGAAAGCAAGATGAGTGTTTCACTTATTCACATCCTGCTCTGAAGCTGTAATCACCTTGGATACAAAAGACTCTGTAGGGCACCTAACACTATTAAACTCACATTGCCAAGACCGTGAAACGCATGAGGAGAGATTATCTGTTAATCACAGTAAAACTACCTGACTTCTAATTACAGTAAAATTTCCATTTTTATTTAAGTATGTGAAAACACTTTGTGCAGGAACACTCAGACAAGGGCTTACTGCTTACAAAATGGATATATTTGTAATTCAACCTTTCTGCTAAAAGCTGAATGAGAAGGTTTCAAGCAGAGGCCATACGTGCTTTTTCTGGATAACAACATTCAAACTAAAACCCCTCTATGAAAATATGACTGCTATGATTTGAACATTCTTCTCTTGGTTTGCAAAATAAATCCTTCATTGAAACATGGCATGGGAAGAACAACAAATGTGATCTATTAGAACAGAAAACAATTGCCTCTGACACACAGTTATTTTTGACTGGGCAGTGCATCTTTCCAATAGAACATGGCAAGAGTGAAAAACGAATCTATACTTCTGATCAAATGACCATCATCTTCCTGGCACAGTCTTTACTAGCCAAAAATGCTTATTACACATTGTAGGGCAAGTCCTAAATACAAGTGTCCCTGAGCATTAAGTAGTTATTTCCACAAGCAGCAGCTTTAATGCAGCAATGTGGGTAAACCAAGGAAGCTGAGAGGCCAATTACCCATCCATCTCATACACAGTCCATTCCCAAATGAATGTTTTTTTAGAGCTCTTTAAAAATGCTTTCAAGTTGTCACAATCCAAAACAGTGAAATTCCACCACTTCCCCCTTTATTTGTATCTAAATTAAAGTCTGGAAGACATTTTGACTAGATCAGCTTGATGGCTTGGGAAAAGGCACCTGGAAACACCAACCTCCTCCCTCCTTTCCCTTTCTAAACAATGTGCATAGCAGCATTAGAACAGTCTTAGAGACACACTCATTCTTTTTTTCCTTTTTAAAGAAATTTAATAGTTGTCATTTATTACTGCTAAGTCTCGTTTCTCCATTGCACTGTCCCATGTTGTTGAATGACAATGCTTTGTATCTGTTTATGTGGTTTCTTACTTCCCAGTATAATTTAATAACAATAGAAAAACTACTAAGAAAATCCACTATCAAAAAGTTCCCTGTATGAGACATCACAAAGTAATTTATAAAAAACAAAATGAGATGAGATTATTTCTGGTTTGCAAATGAAAAGCACTCCCATACAGTTAGCAGAATTGCTTCAAACAGTCTTCTACCAAATAATCACAAAGACAAGGATTTTTTTTTTGCTTAAAGATGATCCTGGAATTGTGGAGTTTTTAGTATTTATCCCATAGAAGTAACATTTCACTCTATCACTGAAATAAATCTAAAACCATCACCTGAAAATAGAAATACATCATTTTAATGAACAATAACTTCATATATTCAAAACAAATTTGCACTGATGAAGAAAAATTTTAGACTGATGCCACAAGTATTTAGGCCTACATTTCCTCTCTAGCTCCAACAGGGTGGCATGTGAACAACCCATTTCATTAAGCATGAGGGAGAAGTGATTGTTTGTATCAGGGTGCATCAATATCACTTTAAAAAAAAGAAGCAGTATTTAAAAATTTTATTCTGAATTTAGAACTGTAGCACATACAGTAAAATTGTCAAAATTGACATTTTCAAAACAATGACTATTCCAAACAAGCAGCTCCCCTCCTCCAGTCGCTGTTTCACTCTAGATTCAAGGAATGGAACACCATATGTTCACCCCATTTCTTTCCCCAGATTTACTATTAATTCAGAAATTAAGAGTCCTCAAATTCTACTGAATGCAGTAAAGGATGGATGACAAAAGCAAAATAAAAAAGGAGAGAGTAGAAAAGTAGGAAGGTGACTCCAATTTAGAACCTGCAGACAGATGACTAAATACACACAGTCAATGCACAGTAAGCTTGAAACAATATTTCTAGTTTCATACACATTATAACTTGGTGGCATTACCTTTGTCCAATCTTGCAGCCTGTGATAGCTTTTTCTGAGCCTTCCTCTTTAACTCCTGAAGGGGAATCACAGCTAGTGCTTTCTGCTGAATAGAAGGATTCTCATACATCAATACAAGATCCTCAAATTTTGTTTGGAGTGTTTTCAAGATATTTGCAGCCTGTAAAAGGATTTCCAGTCACAAGATGATTTATGACCTTTCACCTTAAGGCAGGAAAACTCAAGCTCTCCTATTTTACTTTAAGTCAGTCATAATTCTATATTCATATTTACATTATGTATATTTGCAGGTGAAATATTTATTCATAAAGACATCAACAAAGATTGCAGGCAACGTCATCCAAAGGGCAAAACCAGCCTTGTCACCACTGAGCATTCTGACTGGTGTCTTGAGTGAAAAGTATACTGACTCAGGGAGAACAGACAACTGTTCTTAAAGACCCCTCTAATGGCAAAGTTTTTGACTTATTCTGTTCCCCTACTCCATTCCCCCATGTTTCTTTTGGACACCTTTTACCTGAAATCCACAAAAAAACCTGTAATCACTTTCATTTCCTGGACACTGCTACATCTGTTTGTAGACCTGTTATTGATGAATACTGCTTTTCTATTTCTTATTCGAGTGCCCTATGACCATATACTGAACACTCTTTTCCAGTAGAAATTGTCTATGAGAACAAGGCTTCTTCTGTCAGTTATCCTCAGTGTCACCGAGTGACAACTACAGGTCACACCCAATAAGGTACACCCACAGCTTCTAAAATAAACAACTGAAGTTAATAATAGTGGAGTTAGCAGCTGAGCAAGCTATTTACTCACATTTAAAGGGGAACAACACAGAAGAAACGGGATTTTAAAATCAAGAGCCTGGCATATTTGGGGGGTAAGCCCATGGCACTACTAAATTACCTTTTCTCTGCTGCTTCATCTTGCTTCAGCCTTTAGCCTTATTAATTACCATCTTAATTTAATCAAAAATCCCACAAGAATTCCTGAGATGCTAGCAGCAAATGCAAAAAAATACACAGGTGTGAGAACTCCTCAGAAGGTAACTTCTTTCACAGGAGCACTCAAATTACGAGTAATTATTTTAATGTTGGACAGAGCTGGTTTCAGAGCTGCAGGTAAGTGGTTTAACAACAAACTCATTAGTATCCAAATTCACTTTAATGTAAGTTGAAGGAACAGAAATAAGGGATGTTAGAAACTGCCAAAGGCTTATAGATCTTAATGTTCTGTCAGCTTCCTGAAAGAGTATTCAGAGATACTACTCGGCACACAGCAGGAAGTCTCCCAGATTCTTTGACTAGTCAGGTTTTCCCAGTGGCAAACACAATCAGCATTACAGTAGCGCTTAACTGGTTTCATGGAAGCCACTGTGTAACGATGAAGTCTTATGCAAACATCTTGGAAGTGTGGTGAACCTCACTGCCATCCAGGAAAGGACAAGAATCCATCCACCAGAACTAATGACTAGCCAGAGCTTTCCTTTCCCCAAAGTCTCAAGAAACAGAGAAGAGATAGATGAGGCAAAATAATGACAGCCTGGATTCCTAGAGCTGTGCCATTTAGCAATATTCCTGTGCTGTCCCAAGTAAGCCTATTTTCCCTATGCTTACCAGGACTCCCATGAATGACAGACGTAAAATATAGGGAAGAAAAAAACGCTTGCACTACAGAAACCACTCAATCTCCCTGACATCTGTCACCAGAGCACACAACAATAATACAACTATAACTCTGCATTGTAATCACTAAAAAACAAAACACCTACTGCCACGCATGCAAAATGGCCAAATCACAGCCAGAAGGTATTTTATGGACTTCCTTCCCATCTATATAGAAGGAATTCAATTGCTCAGACTGCTAGCGGTATAGTTCCCTGTAGAGATCAGCTGAAATACAGCATTCTAATAAAGGGCCAACATTGGTAATACAATGTCTCTAACTTGCAGTAAGTTTGCTGAAACTCAACTTTATAGTTGCAGAGAAATGGATACAGAATTCTGATGGCTAGTGTATATCAGGGCAGAGTAACTCAGAATACATTGTGTCAACTTGAAATCTGCAACATTTTGCCGTTGCAAGATCAACTTTAAAGCTTTCAGTACTCCGCAGTACACAGCAAGTCATATTAGAGGTTACATAATCACTTCCAACAACCAATGCAGAAGTGGCTGAATTAGTAAAAATCAAGAAGCAGGCCCAAAAAAACAACCCAAAAACTCCCAACCAAATTCAAATAAATCTAGTTAATATAATTTAGAAGCAACTACTACCATGCTAACATTATTAAACAGCTTGAAATATTCAAGTGTCTACAGTGTTCCTTCTCCTTGTTGCCCACCTTGCTGTTCCCTTCCAATACAAATCAGCTGTTTTACACAAGACTCTGATCAATAAAACATATATGGAGATCTTCAATAAAATCTCTTGCTAATTTTCCACTTATGGCCCATTTCATGTTTAAGTTGCATGGAGACTGAAGAAAACACTCAGCTTCAGAGACCATTGGAAAAAATCCTTTAGTCCACCCTCCTTCTCAAAACAGGATTAGTTGTGAGGTCAGGCCAAGTTCCTCTAGGCTTTACTCACATGGGGCTTAAAAATGCACTTATTTGGAGACTACTCTGCCTCTGAGCAACCTGCCCCAACAGTCAATTTTCTTTCAATCTTTACATTCAAGACTAATGAACCTATAAAATTTTTAGGTTATAATTACCATTTCAAGAGATTGCACAAGTGATGTTTCTGGTTGCTGACGGGCAGGGGCAAGAACAGAGTCAGCACGTCTTGAAGGTCGTTGTGTAGCTGCCTGAGTGCTGCTGACAGTAACAGAGGATCCTGATCTGGGGATTTGGGTGGACTCATTCAGTCTGCTACTTCTCTCTCCAGCAATTAAGTCTCTGATTTTACGTAGTTGCTCAATCGAAGCCTCCTTAGGGAAAACCAGGTGAGTTTCTCCCTGAAATTTAGAAAAATGAATTCAGAAGTTAATGCAGGTCTAAGCTAGTCAATGGTTTGTAGCTATAGCTAACAGCTTACTGGAAGTTAGCATGCTCAGGCTTGGCAGGACTCAGCTTTCAGGATAGGTCCCTTACAGCAGAAGCCTGAGGTCCCTCACAGCTTCAGAAGCCATTAGATAAGAACTTATAGTCAATCTAGAAAGAAGGGCCCATAACAACATGCTTTTGTTAGTAACTTATTATGCAGAGCCATACAGACTATGCAGTTATGGTTTGGCAGAGAAAGCAGCACCAACAGAAATGAACAACATACCCTCAGTTCTCACTACACAGAAGTGAAATGCTTAGCAACACAGGAGGACAGTCAGTGCTGGAGGGAAAAGTGCCTGGAATGGCACCTGCTGGGACCTTCATCTTTTAGGTTTAACTTTGAAGTTTTCAGATAGGAAATACTATTTTTACTGAGATCTGTACCCAGGTTGATTTCTTGGTTCCTATTTTTGATTGTAACAAGACGACTGGCAGAATAATGAAAGACCAGTAATTGTTACAGAAGCAAATATCAGTGTATTTGACATAAAGGAACAGTTTACTAAAAACACAAATATAATGAAGCATTCATACTTAACAGTTTCAGTTTCTACCACCCAAACTCTTTATTTATTATAATAAGTAATTTGTTTCTCCACAGTTCCCTACATCATCTGTCATTGCAGATGTAGTGCTTCATATTAACATTTAAAATCACCACAAAACTAAATGGAATGTATCAATCCACCAGAAGACTCCTCATATTTTAATTGAAGAAGTTTCCTTGTCAGAGACACAATAAGGAACAATTTACTTAACCAGTTGAAGTTTGTGAGCTCCAGCCTTGACAGACACAATAACCACAAGACTGAGCCAACAAACTCATAGAGATCACCTTGAGTGCTTCACTAGATACACCGACCACCTCCTGGCTAAAATACACCTTAGAAGTCCCCTGAGCACCAGCATGAGAATAAACCCACAGACTGTTTCTCCCTCTGCAGTCACCACTTCTTTCAGCACTTTTTTTAAAGTTAGAACAATTACACTAATTAACCCAAAGAGAAGGCAAATGACCAAAGTGACACAGCACTCATAGAGAAGTCTGGCATCAAATAGACAAATTAAAGCAAAGCAAGAGCTTTACACTCTGGTTTTCACTCCAGCTCTCCAGTAACTATAAAGGCTGCTTCTAGTTTCACAAGCTTTGGCAGTTTAAGTTCCGCTAAGACAGGGACTATTTCAGGACACAAGCCAATCTTTGAAATACATCCTTCTGACTGTAACAGAATTAAGATTCACTCCAAACTATTTTAGGATATCTTTTCCTAACTTCTTTAAACAGGTTTTTAAAAACTCAACCCTCCTCCTACTACTTGAAGGATCCATTGACCTTTACTGCTGTTATGACAACACCAGTATTTGTGCAGCTGAACTATGAACTGGATGAAAAATATTTCTGGTTTTGTTTTGGGGGATTGATTTTTAATCAAATCAGATTCCCTTATTGAACTCACTATGGGGCCACAGAAGCCCTACTGACAGTAAGAACAAGGACCAAAAGAGCAGGGCTTTCCTTTTCTCTCTTCCAAATTGACAGTTTCTACACACATTTACAATGTCTAACCTAACAGTAGGTTGCTACTAAGAGAAGGAGTTTTCCACTCTGCCTCCCACCACGTCCTTTGTGCTGGCATGGATATGTATCCACTCATTCAGCAAAACAGCAGAAAACCAGTCTTGTCACAGACTAGGCTTGCTCTAGCTGCACCAGAATTCTGAATAAGCCTCATCTAAATTCGCTGTTGGTTAACTGCAGACATTTGCAAACAAGCATAGAAAGAAAACAGCAACTGACTTAAAAACTACTGCTTTGCAGCTGGGGAAGAAGAAAGAAATTATCCATCAATTTTAGTGTGTAAACTGATGGAGACACCAGAAATTACTAAATTATACTCACCTCTTGAAACCCCATCTCAAATAAACACTCAACTGCTCCTCTGACAGGCAACAGCCTTGTGGAAAATGCTGGATTTCCAATCCGAATTAATCTATATTTTTCTTCATAGGGATTCCTGAAGAAATTGAAAGTTTTAATTATGTTTGCAAATTTAAGAAACACTTAGAAGTTGGGTAACTGCACTAAGCAGCAGTAGTCATTCATAAGGGATTTTTTAAAAGTTTAGTTTCATTCACACCACATAGGCAAAATGTGAAACCTACCTAAAACTTTGACCTAATTCATGTTCTTCCACACTTAATTGAAAGAGTTACATACTAGTGTTAAATTTTAGTCTGCAACTTCAATTCTTAAAACACGTATTTTGCAGTGCTACCCAGCAGGGCTTAGTCTGTAGTGACACCTGGAGACAACTTCACATGCCCCTCTAGATGGTAGCATTCTAACTGAACCTCTCAGCCTGATGCTGCACGGCTTTAGTCCCACCATGGAACCTGTGCTGAACTGCCTGCAACGGGGGTGAAATGACTGCGGCCTCGTTACTTCTTGAAGGGCTGCCTCTCAGTTCCCCTTTCCTCTTTCAACTCTTAAACCTTCTTATCTCGGCTCTTCTTTTAAAAGGAGTCAGCCCAGGGCTCAACACTCTCTGTCACACACATTACAAGTATATATAGACAGGGAGGGGCAGCTCGACACTTGGCGCTGCTGGAAGAAATCAAGGTCAATCACACGTACTGGTGTGTATGTGCACCCTTCAGAGCCACCTCGCAGAAATTCAACGTAATTAACTCCTGGTACCAACCTTGCTAAGACAGAAGGGAAGGGCAAGAGAAAATCCAGTTAAAAAAAAAAAAGAGAAGTTGAAGTTTAAATGAAGTTTAAATGAAGTTTAAATGAAGTTTAAATGAAGTTTAAATGAAGTTTAAATGAAGTTTAAATCATTATTACTTCTTATTATCTGTTTTTTACGCGGGTAAATGCTTTGCAAAATCAGGGACAACCCATGACTTTGCGTTTAACACAAACCGCCCTCCCTCAAGCTTTCAAAACAAACCAACCAGCAATAAAGCAAGAAATAAAAATCCAGAACACCGCACCTCTAGGACAGTAACCTTATGTTAACCTTATGCTTAAAATAACGACAAAGAGACGCGAGACGCTTCCGAACTTCAACATTACACAGCAAAACCGAAGCCGCCGCTCGGAGCCGGGGAGCGGCCGGGGGGGAACCGACGGCATCGCCCGCGGAACGAAGGCGGCGCCCGGGCTCACCGGAGGATGTTGTCTGCGTAGGTGAGGAGCAGCCGGGAGGCCTCCAGGAAGATCTCGCGGCCGTTCTGGCACAGCTCGCTCACGGCGGCGGAGCCCGGCGCGGACGTCGGACCCAGCGCGGCCGCCATCGCTACCCCCGCGGCCCAGCAGCGCTGCCCGCCCCCGAGGGCACGTGACACGCATGCGCAGTGTGAGCGGCGAGGTCACCGCCATCAGTCGGGCAGCTAGTACGCATGCGCAGTGGGAGGGAAGCTGTCAGAGCCGCAACAGAGTACCCAGTAGGCATGCGCAGTGTGAGCGGTGAGGTCACTGCCCGCACAGCTGCGCCCACAGCCTTAAAGGGCCAGAGCGGGTCCAGCCCACGCCCCACCCAGCCCAGCCACACCTCCCGCGCACACGGGGTGGTCCCAAACAGGTTCTTTCCCCCCGTGTGGAAAGAACTGAGTGGAGGTATTTCATTTATTTCTCGTTCCGCGCAGAAAGGGCTGCTGGGTGGTGAATGTGCAAAGACAGCACAGTGACTACCAAAACTTTTTGCTATTTATTTATTCGTTTTAGCAAACAAAGATATTAATGTTCATGGGCTACAAGTTACCCAGTTCTCTTATTAATTAGGCTTCTATTGGTTATTGAGTTTCTTCCTTATCTTGGGGTTCTGCCAAATGCCCTTGTGGCCAGTAAATTCTGCATTTTTTGTGTCCACTATCAGTGGCACATCCTTCTTCCCAAGCTTTGTTGGACTCCTAGGTCTGAGATCACTGAAATATGTCGAGCCCTACACTTTAACAAGGCAATTCTTCCAACAAGCAATTTGTCTCTAACACCTGGACATAATTTAGTGCTTGATTAAACTCCTTTCTTGTTGATTTGGCTTGAAAGTAAACAAAGATCAAACATCAAAGAACATCGTTTCCTATGAAAATTTTTACTTCCTCCACACTTTACACCATTCTGAGCCCCTTAACAGGCAGTAACACCATCAAGGACATAAATGCCCTTTTGCAGTGCCCTGGTTTGGAAGCACTCTGTGATGGTGCCACACCTTCAGCCTCACCTGGGCTACCTGAGTGGCAATGCCACTGCAGCCACTCCTCCCCTGGGGCACTACCCAAAGTCTGTCCCAGCAAAGGGACAATACCCTGCCTGCTTCTTCCAGGCGCCTGGTTTGTGCTATCAGTGAAAGAGCTGTGGGGAAGAATGTCAGACACAAAGGCCTGTGGGGCTTTTGATTTCTTAAGAATTCAGATGTAAAGAGTTCCAAGCAAAAGAGGTCTTTCAAATTCAGGCTGCCTCCTGATTTTCTGGCTGACATTACACTCCAGCTCTGCTGTCTGCTTTGGGCAGGTCACTACTCAGCTTCTGTGATTTTTTAAGAAAGTGGTATATATCCCTCACAAAAACTGAGATTTGACACAGGGCAATTCACTTTTGCTGAGATTACACTTATTATTCCTACTAGCATAGTTAGTAATTCAGTTCTCAGAATCATGGAACTGGTACCAAAATAATAAGGTTTTAATTTAAGTTGATGTTCCTTGGTGGCTGCTTCGGCTTTTAACTTCCTTTTCATGTGGCTTTTAATGTTGGCTACCCTCTGAAATTCAAAGATCAATTATATTGCTAAATGCAACATAATTATATAATGCATCTAAGTATGGAATTTGTAAATAATGCTTTGGAAGTACTTAATGGAAAGTGGTGTGAAAATTGAGAAAACCAAGTGCCAACTTCCAACAAATTGCTAACATGTTAAATGTCCAAGGAATGTTATTCCTAAAGAGAAATTAAATACAGATGCTTCATTAAAAAAAAAAAAAAAAAAACACAAACCCAACCAAACAAAGCAAACTACACAAGTGTTTATTTTTTCTATCTTTAATATTCTGTTTCCCTCCTTTTTGACATCTGTTTTTTTTTTTCCTTTTTACTGCAGTAGATGCTTCATTCCTGTGCTATAGTTTGTAATTGTAAGTAGCTGTGTTTGCAGCTAATAAGCATAGTTGTATTGTGTGTAGATAGATATCAGTTTTCTTACTGCTGTACACTACAGTTATATAAAAGTATCACCTAACAACTCCCAATTAATGTATTTAATTCATGTCTCTTTTGATGAGATGTTGACACACTGCTCTGTCATGGCAGCTTCTCAGTCTTCATGCATTTTGAGTGAGATACCACTGTCTTAAGTGAAAACTTTGTTGTTCCCAGATGTCATCTCAGGCATAGCTAGCAGCATGGGCTCAGTGCAGATCAGCCACTAAAGTTCTTGCAGCTGGAAGCAGCAGCCACAAATAGTTTGTGTGCATTGGTGCTGTTGGCGTACTTGTACATGTATTTTCAAGACACTTCTGCTAAGCCAGTGATCATTTAGTCTTTGTTTACCTCCATCTTCTCTACCAGTGCTTCAGAATCTGTGAGGAGGATGCTTACATGAAATCACTTAAATTGAAAAAGATCTTTAATATCGCTTCCAGTGCTGTCAAGTTCAACACTAAACCGTGTCCCCAAGTTTCATGTCTACACATCTTTCAAACATCCCCAGGGACGGTGGCTCCACCAGTTCCCTGGGCAGCCTGTTCCAATGCTTGGCAACCCTTGCAGTAGAGAAAGTGTCCCTGATATCCAATCTAAACAGCCCCGGCATAACTTGAGGCCGTTTCCTCCGGTTCTGTGACTTGTTACCCGGGAGAGGAGACGGACCCCCACCTGCCTACAACCTCCATTCAAACAGTTCTACAGAGGGATAAGGTCTTGCGTATTTACTCCACCGGAGACCGTGTGTTTGTTGGCGTGGGGGCAGTACGGTTCTTCTTACCCTTCCCTTGCGTGTTCTAATCACGTGGTCCAAGAAGTCAATTATTACCCCGCGTTTCCCCGGTCTCTGGGCTATTCCGGCTGCCGCGCTCGCCCCGCCTACAGCGGCGGAGCCAGACGGGAGGAGGCAGCGCAGGGCCGCGCGTACTCGCCTCCTCTCCCCCCCCTCCTGCCGAGTGGTGCGGCCCCGCGCTGTCGGAATGGGAGAGTGAGGCAGAGCAAACCATCGCGGAGCGGGGGGGAACCGGCCGGAGGTACCGCCGCGGCTGGGGCGCAGGGACACGGGGGCCGCGGGGAGCGGGGCGGGCCGGCGATGGCGGTACCGGGAAGTGCCGTGGGGCCAGGATGTGACTCTTGGTCAAAACATTAAAGGCAGACACTGCCCCTTAAACACCCGGGGGCGTTCGGTAGCGCTTGTTCCCGGGGGAAAGTTACCCTGCGCCAGGTTTTCCCGCAAAGCAGGTATCGGGAATTGCTTGGGCCAGACACCTGGCACCGAGTACGGCGTGGCCATGTGGGCCGCCCTGCTGACTGGGCTCTGCAGTCTATGCATGTACACACACGTGTATCTAATATATTATACATTATTATACATGCATACGTATAATGATACAGGTAATATACATTCTGTTGTATATGCTATGCAATATATAATGTATATATAGAACACGTTTTACATTGTATTATATATAGATATGACTGCAGAGCTCTGTTATATATAATACATATTTTTATATAGTATATATAAATGCTATATATAACATGTAAACATATATGTTATATATATTATTTACTCTATCTCCATAGTAGTGCAAACTCATATTCATTAGCAGCTTAAAGTAGATGAGCCCACTAGAGGCATTATTAAGTTAATGTACTTGGAATGTTTTCCACATTGGCTGTTTTATTGTTGTGTTTGTGTCTTTCCCAGCCCCCAGTTACAGGAATGTGCTTGAAGTGATTACTGCCACCATGTTCTCACAGCGCTCACAGGATCTGTTAAAGATTGCAAATCTTCATCTCCGGAGTCTGAATTTAAATGTACATTTGCAAAACCACAAAAGAGCTTTCAGCAAGTCACTGCCTGCATGTCGAAGGAAAGTAGTTGTAACAGGTATTGGCTTAGTGTCCCCTCTAGGTGTGGGGACTCAGTTTGTATGGAAGCACCTTCTTGAGGGAAGCAGTGGAATTACATCACTAGATGGGGAAGAATATGCAGGCATCCCCTGTAGAGTGGCTGCTTGTGTGCCAAGGGGAAACAAGGAGGGTGAGTTCAGTGAAGAAAGCTTTGTGTCAAAGTCAGAGATCAAATCCATGAGTTCTGCCACTGTGATGGCCATCGGCGCAGCAGAGCTAGCCATGAAGGACTCCAGCTGGTCTCCCCAGTCTGAACAGGATCGCTTAAGTGCTGGTGTGGCAATTGGCATGGGAATGGTTCCACTGGAAGAAATTTCTGATACAGCTGCCTTATTTAAAACAAAGGGTTACAATAAGGTCAGCCCATTTTTTGTCCCCAAGATTTTAGTCAATATGGCAGCAGGCCATATCAGCATTAAGTACCAGCTGAAAGGGCCGAATCACGCTGTGTCAACCGCTTGTACCACAGGCGCACATGCAGTTGGAGACTCCTTTAGGTTTATTGCTGCTGGTGATGCTGATGTCATGTTGGCTGGAGGGACTGAGGCTTGCATTAGTCCTTTGTCCTTGGCTGGATTTGCAAGAGCTCGGGCCCTCAGCACAAGTTTTAACTCTAGCCCTAAAACAGCCTGTCGGCCATTTGATTCTCAGAGAGAAGGGTTTGTAATGGGAGAGGGTGCTGCTGTGCTGGTCTTGGAAGAGTATGGACATGCCATACAAAGAGGTGCCAGGATCTATGCAGAAATTTTAGGTTATGGACTGTCTGGTGATGCTTGCCACATAACAGCACCTAATCCAGAGGGAGATGGTGCATTCAGGTAAGAACTCCATGTTGATTATAGTGGTTTCTTCCTATGTTAATTATAGTGGGTACATTTGTTTCTGTAACTGTATGCCTTTCATAGAGAAAGGCTGTTCAATCTTGAATTAATACTACAAAACCTTGAAAATCTGAAAAAGAAAAGAGCTTGGGGTACTATTGTTCCCCAATACTTTTTTTTTTGCTAGCAAGGTGAAGGCCGGTTCTTGCTAAAATTAGCCTTTTTTCATAGAGTTACAAAAACTTTCTCATGTGAAAACATTTTGCCTTTGGTGCATACAGCTGTTCACATAAATGAGTCTCAATGGAAACCTCTTTTTTAAGATTTTTTTTTTGCGCAATAGAACCTTTTCAGGTTCTCCTTCACCATTTGTCCGTGGAGAAGAGAGACTCGCCCCTGCAAAAGCATATTATTTGTTGCACAGTCTCAGGTGATTAAAGCTGTAGACCACTTGGAGGATCTATTTTGTTAGGATATTCAGTACTTCATTCTGATGCAGCTAAGAGTGTTGGTGGAGGAGCAAAGCAGAAATACATTTTAGTACTGCTTAGGGAGGTGGTAAAGCTTCATAGATGTTTATCTGATCAGAAACAATTCACAAATAGATGATACTCATCTAATCATTATCCTCAACCTAATTAAATTGTCAGCTAAATTAGACGTATAAGTTGGTGAGCTTTGTGTAGGCTGAGTACTATTGCTGACATTGGAATCTTTAGTGAAGGTTTAGTTTGCCTTCTTCCAAATGTATGTGAATATTTCAGATCAAAATTCAATATATCACTGCACAAATAGATCAAACTTCTGCTTGGTATTGTTGGTATTGGTTTGCATCTTATCGGGTTAACAGATTTTTCTAGAAGTGTAAATATATGATGTTTCCCTCTATGCTATTTGATTCATATTTAATTGTTCTGCAGACTTATGTACGAGATGAGTAATCAGGAGTGTCTTATATTTTCAGACTTGCTTACCCTTGAGATGATATGGCATATATTGTAACAGAATTTTTGTATTTTATGATTGCAGTAGCATATAAATTAAATTCACAGAAGAAGCAGTTGAAAGTTAATCTTGGTATCTCCAAAATGTTGAGCTTTTCCACCCTTGAGATGAGATAATACATTTTAATACTGTCTTCAAGCCAATATTTTGTTACTGCTGTGGTATATGGATTAAATCTGAAGTGCATGTGCTTCTCCTACTCTTCTGTAGGAATTTTATTTGCCACATTAAAAAAAATCAGAGGAATATATTTTTGTCATCTTCTACTAACTAACTTCAGTAGGAGGCTAATACATATGTTGGAATAAGCCAGCAGGAAGGGAGAGGCAAAGCCAGACTCAGGAGAGTGGATGCAAAGATTGTCCTGCACAAGTAATCTGATATCTTCTTAAGTAAATATGTTCATTGCAGATGACCTATTTAACTAAATTAATCTATCTCATGATTGATCAGTAATCTTTTTTTTGCCTGAATGTTGGCTCACTGTCTAGTGAGTGTCAGTGGCCTCCAATGTAAGCTAAGCTGGATGCTTCTAGGGGTAGAAAGCTGTACTAGACACATTTCAGTTTGTCCAGAAGCCTGTGCTATCTTTTTTTTTAAAGCATCCTGTAGTTTTTCTTTTGGTTTGTGCCTGTGACAAAAATATAGTGGGAAAATCAGCATTCTGTTTTGTCTTTTCCCTTAGGTGCATGTCTGCAGCAATAAAAGATTCTGGGATCAAACCTGAAGACGTAACATATGTCAATGCACATGCAACTTCTACACCTCTAGGAGATGCTGCTGAGAATCAGGCAATCAAGAGACTTTTTAAAGAGCACTCACATAATATTGCAGTGTCCTCAACAAAGGGAGCAACAGGACATCTCTTGGGGGCTGCAGGAGCTATTGAAGCAGCTTTTACTGTACTGTCCTGTTACCACGGAATTTTGCCACCTACTCTAAACTTAGAGAAAACAGAGGCAGAGTTTGATCTCAATTATGTTCCATTAACTGCTCAGGAGTGGAAAACGGAAAAACGGCGTATAGCCCTCACAAACTCATTTGGTTTTGGTGGTACTAATGCAACTTTGTGCTTTGCAAGTGTTTAACTTCTGCTGTGCATGTTTTGAGAAAAGGGCACCAATGATGATTTTCTGTACTGCTACCTTGGTGTGTACTGTAATCCTTTCTCAGCACTGAGAGTTGCTCATTTGATATGTAAGAACTTTATTCACCCTAACATTTATATCAGTAATTCTTTTAGGGTAAAAGAATAACTAAAAATAAATAAAAGATCTACTCTTTGTATATTGAAGAAGTTTCTGTTCTTGAATAGAAGAGGAGACATGGTGGTTAAACTTCGTTAGAATAGATTTTTATGTGTGTGTAACACAGAAGTTATTTGCAAACATATATCCAAAGGAAAGGCTGGCTAACAAGCTAGAACTCTGCTCTTGATGACTTAACTGCATGTTGAGCTCCCCTTTGTTACCCACTCTAAATATAATTCTGCCTTTTCCCTTGTTGTAAGTTCTCAAATATCATAGGCTTGTGTACGTTCCTCCTCACAGGTAGAAACTTAGGAAAAAAAAAATAAGGCATCTTCTGGGGGAAAAAAAAAGGCATATGTAAGAAACAAATCTGGGTCTTGTGCTGAGGATGAGAAAGGGGAAGAAAGAGAAGAGGAAATTAAACTGTACCCAAATATAACATATTAATACTGGTTTAGGTTTTCCCTTGCAAAGGACAAGTAAAGCACTTCAACTCTTTGTTCTGGCATCAGCCAGCATCTCAGCCAAGTAGTGGCTTGATTGATAGTGCAGATGTGAGTGAAGTTGGATATCTGTGTTGGTGGGTTAGTTCATTAAAAGACTTTACCAGGGTTCTTTTTGAGATTGTCAGTGTTAGCCTTTGACCTGTGTAAGTGGAGGCAAAGTAACTCACTGGATTTAAAATAAATTACGTAAAAAGTAGTTCCACAGTAAGTAAATTTCATTCTGGAAAGAGCTTACTAATGGGCTATCATGAGGCTTAGCTGTACCCTAAGCTCTCATTATTTTTACAAATGATCTGAATGCTGAAATCGAGCTGCATAATTTTTGCATTTACTCTCTTTTCTGAATAGAAAATTAAAGAGGCTGATGTGAAAAATACAGTCAGAAAATGATTAAGACTACTTCAGAAGCTAAGCTCATACAGAACAATGCAGTCCAAAATAGATTAATGAATAGTGAAATAATATATTACCAAAGGGAAAATGTGAATGCATGCAAGCAAGACAGAGTATGGGAGTTTGATGTTGGGGTAAACACCAACAAACCTCTTAGCTTATGATAATTAACAGTGGCAGTACAATGAATGAGGATGTGGATTGCATGCTATATAAAAGGTAGAATGTAAAATTCAACAATACTCTCTACACATTGTAAGCAAAAAGAAATTGATTCAAAGAATTCAGACTCCAGGACAGAGTTGGCAGCAGGGTTGTGAATTCAGAGGAAATCATCCAGCAGGCTTCGTCTGGAGACAGTATTTTTTCAGTTAATTGTGATTCAGGGTGGAATATAGGAAGATGAGGTAGTGCTGGATTATTGTGGATCTGAAGCACAGTCTAACTAAACTCACCCAGACTTGTTACATAACTGTGATTAATGCTGTGACAGAGATACCTCCCTTTCCCTCTGACAGCAGAGATCACGGCCCCAGGAGTGTTGGATGCAGACTGTAGTGTACCAACCATGGAAAGAGATATGATAATGTCACACAGAAAAATAAAACAAACTGAAATGATTAAAAGATCTTGCCCCTTACTTCAGCCTACTGCAATTTAATCATCTGCTGCAAGTAACCTTTAAACCATGTAAGCTTTGTGACAATAGTTATTTTAGGTGTTTTGATTATGGATAATTTTAACAGGTCTAAATGCAGTAGTAGTGTGCCCTGCAGGGAATTCAGATTTAAGATGAATACAGCCCAAATTTAACACCTGTCTATTTGGATTTTGTTTATATAGGTTTCATTTTTATGTACTTGATTGGAGTCATCTCTTTTTATCACATGCCCCGCTGAGCTGATCAGAGACTACTTCCTGTTAATTACAGCTTTGTTATGGTAGCTGCAAACATAAAAGGAAAATACATCTGACTGTCTTGCTAAACTATGAAGTGGGCAAATTGACCAGTGTATTAAAACAGAATGCTTTCCTTTTAAATGTTCCTTTGATCTTTAATAATCAAGAGATATAAGGGTCCAGAGTCTGGATTAAAAAAAGCTTTATATTTAGTCTCCTAAGTTTGGATTTATAGCCTGATAAACAAAACTTGGAAATGCTGGTAGAGTGTTTATTTTGAAGGCTGTTTCTGCAGTGGTGCAACATGTTTGTGAGAGCCAAATGCTCCAGGCAAAATCATAAGAGTGGCTGAGACTGGAAGGTGCCTCTGGAGACACCTAGTCCAGCCCCTCTGCTGAAAGCAGGGCCAGCTAAAGCAGGTTGCTCAGGGACAAGTCCTGCTGGGTTTTCGGTATCTCCCAGGATGGAAACTCCGCAACCTCTCCAGGCAGTCTGTGCCAGTGCTTGGTCACTGTCACTGCAAGAAGTTTCTTCTATTTAAATAAAATTTGCTGTGTTTAAATTTGTGCCCATTGTCTCTTATCCTTTCACTGGACACTACTGGGAAGAGCTGGGTTCTGTCTTCTTCATTCCCCCATCAGGTATTTTTTACACACCTTGATAACACCCCCTGGAGCCCTGGAGCCTTGTCTGCTCCAGGCTGAACAGTCCCGGCTCTCTCATCCTCTGCTTGTATGTCAGATGCTCCAGTTCTTTCATCACCTTTGTGGCCCTGCACTGACCTTACTGCAGTGTATCCATGTTTCTCACGTGGTGAGGAGCCCAGAACTGAGCACAGCTCTACAGGTATGTCTTGCCAGTGCTGAGTAGGGGGAAGGATGATCTCCCACGAGCGCTGCTGCTGCTCCTCCTAGTGCAGCCCACGATGCTTTTGGTCTTTCCTGTGAAGGCAGCTGGTCCATCAGGACCACCAGGTCTTTTTCTGCCAAGCTACTTTCCAGCTAGGTAAAATATCGTTTAGATTTGAACTAAAGATTTTAACTTAATATTTTTAGAAATAACTGCATTTGAATATATTTATATTTTCAGCTATATGCTGGTTTTCTATTAAAAACAACCCAGTGCCAAATCTGAATATAATTGGGAGAGGAGGCATTTTACTAGTTTTTGAGGACTGTATGGAGCATTTCTACTTGGACGATTTCTGAGAAAAGGTTTCTAAACACCATTCTGCCCCCACCTCACCCCCCCATAGGATTTGGTCTGACATATTCTCCTCTTATTCTGATGTGAAAAATAGATGTTGCTGTATCAGAAAATGAAAAGAATGTATAATGAATTGATGACTTTTTCACCTCCCCCCTTTTTTCCATTTTCTCTCATCTTGTAATTTATGTAAATAATACATAACCACTACATTTGACTATCTGAAAAAAGAACAATCTAGCTTTGGCTGTATTTTTTGAGTCATGAAGGTATGCATAATATTACAGCAATAAACAGCCCAAACTTTGGAATGCACTAACCTTGCTTTATAAAAGTATATATTTTGAAGAGAAGCAATGTTGCAAATTCAGCTGATATAGTGGAGTATACTGCAGTATGGAAATTATTAGTGCTTTTAAGGGTGGGTAAAAATCCTAATCTCTCTTATTTTCCCTGGGTGTCTTTGGTCACTGGCTTGTGAAAATATACCACTTCAGCTTCTGCAGTAGTGGTAAAAATGGACTAATGGGCTTCATGGTACTTGAAATACCAAGACTACATCCTCTTTCTGTCAAAGGCTCTGTGTGCAACTTAATTTATAAATATTCTTATCTTCTTTCATTTTCAATATATAAGTTACATTTCACCTGGAACAAAAAGACATTTTATTTTGATCCTTAAGTACCACTGTGAGTTTGGGCGAGTCTCTCAGGGCTTCTCCTCTTCATCTGGACACAGTCAAACCTCCCTGTATCATACAATGTGCAGAGAGTAACTACCCTCAAGATTTGGATTTGTAGTAATGTTGGCCCAGACTCACTAGATAACACTCAGAAAACAGGAAATTGAAGCTGGAATTAGCATTTATCACAGCTAAGAGCATAGTGAAAGTATTCCTTCTGCATACTTTTCTAATGATCATATAAGCTCTTTAGTTTAATCACCATAGATTAGTAAATCTGAGAATAGAAACAATTCCGTATATATCACATTTTAGGAATATACCTTTAGTTCCCTTTTATTTTCCTGAGAAGACAGACTCCTGCAGAACTTCTGATGGTAGCTGCAGTGACGGTAAGAACTACAATGAAGGCATTTTTATAACCTAAGCAAAACTTGTAATAGTTTCTACTTGGACAGTAGACACCACTCGAAATGTTGTAACAATGATGATTAATTTTAACTTGGTAGAAAGCAAATTTTGTACCTGGAGTTATTGAACTGTAAAGAAATATGCCAATATCAATTGGTTGTAGTCAGTACCTCTGTGTAGGAGGTGCAATAATTTTAACATGACAGCTAATATACAGGAATATCCAACTGGTAGCATGTAAGGCTATTGCAACCCAAGGTCTCTGGCAAAATACAATAGGAATGAAGTGAAATAAAATAGTAATAAGAAGGATTGGGAAAAGATCTATGTTCATAGAAAGCACAAGAAATGGAAAAAAGGAACTATAATTGAAAAGGAGATGAATATTTTTTAGTGTGGGTCTTGTAGTTCTCCTGGTGTGCTGTAAAGCAGATCAGATGTTAAATAGCTGGGCATCCATGTGTTAGTTGATATAATTTTTTAGTTTCCATTTTTGTCATTGTCAGAATTTTGGTGTTAGTGCTCTAAGCAGCCACCAATTGTTTCACGCCTAATGCACTGTTCCCTGGAGTTCAGAATGCCATCAAGCATTCTCTGGACTGAAACAAGATATAAAATGTATCCTAGGAGCTCATTTAAAAATCAGGTCTCATAATGTTGTCAATTTGATGCAAGAGGAAAGATGGGAGAAAAGGAGGAAAGGAGAGGAAGGAAGGAGGGAGAGGAAGAAAGGAGAGAAAGGAAGGAGAGGAAGAAAGGAGAGGAAAGAAGGAGAGGAAAGAAGGAAGAAAAAGCAAGCAAGAAGAAAGAAAGAAAGAAAGAAAGAAAGAAAGAAAGAAAGAAAGAAAGAAAGAAAGAAAGAAAGAAAGAAAGAAAGAGATGTATTGTTGACATTGAGCTTGATATGGAATATTTGTATACTATAAGTTCTGAAAGGATGTCAGAAAATAGTAAGTCTGTCTGCTATTTAAGTATTTTTAAAAGGAGATCTACAATTTCTGATTTTTTTTCCTTGAGACTTTTTTCCAGGAATGGTGTCTGTCCTAGGGAGGCTTACATGCAACTTGGTATCATCTATCTGTATTTAATGTGAATTTTTTTTGAATGATGTCTTGAATCACCTAGGAATGCTTAGGGATTTCTTAAATCAGGGGTGGGACTACTCTTGGCTCTTGAGAAAACTGGATATCATTTGGATAGCAGAACGAGCAAGTTCAATCACCTCCGTAATTGTTTCAGATGGGACCAGCCAAATTCTCTAAACTTCATGGCCACCCTAAAGATCTTAGATGTGTGCTGGAGGCCAGATAAACCTCAACCTACATCCAACCCAGGCTGGATAAAGAGAAATGCTGTGGCGTTTCTGGAGCAACACACCAAAACTAGCCTCTGGAGCCAGGCTTGTCCCAGCATTGCCCTTTAGCCATCCCTTGCTTACATATTAAAAGTTACCTAGATACATCAATTAACTAACTGCAATGATAGGTCCTGTCTCAGCTTTGTCTATAGAAATATCAGTGGACAGAATGACTCCTCTCTTGGGTGGAAAGTAAAGGCCAGAGCTGTGCTGAGTCTGTGGGGTGAGGAGGACACTGGGAAACCATGAAGTCCCTGCTCATTCATGTGCAAATTTGAGTTGGGATGTGGGAATTGAAAGAAATGGGTCACACAGGTCATCTGACATGCAAAGGAAAATGAGAGTGAATTTGGGCAGATGGAATTACTGCATCACATGAGATAGAATAGGAATGAGACAGAATGACAGAGACAAAATGATAGAGACAGGAAGCAGGTCCAGGCATAGATGACAGAGCCTAGAGGACCTGTAGCAGGGAAAGACCTCCAGAAACCAAAGGACTTGAACAAGTGAGATCAAAAGTTTGTGCTTGATTTATTAGCTAAATACAAAGTACATTGAAATGTATGAAGCACATGTTTTTCTGCACTACATGATGTCTTTGAACAGCAAGTTTGCTGGCTACAGGGGGATTTCTCTGCTTTTCTGGTGTATTCTAGTACATAATGAAGAATTAAATTTGTATTGCTTTCTCCTCACAATCCTAGCTTAACATTATTCTCTCCATTGTACAGAGATAATGTTTGGAAATCAGTAAAAGATTGAAAGATCTGTTGGAGCTGTAAATATAAGTCTGGAATTATATCTTTCTAGCCCATGTGCAGTCCATTGTATCTTACTGTCTGTCATACTAGTGTTTCTGAGCCGGAGGTCGTTACCTTTTGGTTGAAACTGGTTTATAAGGATGTACAATGTTCATTATTTTGAGTAAAACTGAGTCAGATCTGTATTCTGTAAGTCAACTTTTGCTTTCTTCTTAAAAGAAATTATTTGAATCATTCCTTTAAGTGCTAGATGGAGGATGTTACTGATTTTCACTCTTTGTATCAGAACATGAGGCAGTTGCCTCTGTTCCACATTTCGAAGAGAAAGAGAATAATAACCTTTGTCATGGATGCAAGTCAGTTATGTCAGTGCTTTTTTTCATATTAATGTAGGCAAATTACTCATAAAACATGCCCTTCTTAGCAGACTACATGGAGGTGGAGTTTATAGAAATAGCTCTCACTGAATTTCTTTCAATAACAAAAAGATTCAGAGGAATTTAGAAATTTAAAAAAAAAAAAAAAAAAAAGAAAAGAAAAAGAAAAAGAAAGCCAGAAGCTGCAAGAAAAGCAGATTCCTGAGACTATTAAAAATTGTACAGGGAGTCTAACAGAGCAATGAAGTCAAGGAGTAGTAGTTTCCCTATTCACATCTTCTTCAGAGACATTCTCTTTGTAATTCAGCAATATAAAGGGGAATGAGAGTAGAGGACACTCTACTGTGTTAGGTAGCTCAAATATGTGTGAAAGAGAGTGTACAGAATGACAATTGCTGAAGTCCTTGAAAATAATAGAACACACTACCCTAGAGACAACTGCAATATCCAACAAACTAGGTGAAGTTACCGCTGGATACATTTGGGATTCTTGCCAATGGCATGCTTATAATGGGAGTGAATAATTTGGCCCTTATTCAATTAATTAGTCTTTGTTCCTCCTCTGACTGACAATGATGGTGCTGACTGTGATGGCTGTGTTTTGAATGTGAGTGCCTTTCTGTTAGGAAATGGACTGACAAAAATCTCACTCCCATGGGTCACCTTGCCTGAAATAATCATGCTTACTGAAAACCTCAGCTGTATTTACTGTTAAGACCCACTAATTTTACAGGGCTCCTAGAAAGAACATATACCTGGTCACCAAGCCACAGGGACATTATAATTTCAGTTCTGAATGATTTGTTCCTTGACTGCTGGGACTGTGTGAAACAACACTGTCCTCTTCTGAAACAGTTTAAAAAGAAATTATTGTAGTTCACGCTCTGTGAGCTCAGGGTTTACTGGTTGATAGTGAGGTTCATTTACCAGCACACTGGGCTGTACTGGGATGTTATGTATTCCTGCACTGGGCCAAATTGGTCTGTGCTTCATGAGGGATGCTATAGGATAGTTTTAGGAGGAGAAGTGCTTTAGGATTTCTGGAAACAGTTGTAGTATCTCTCCAACTTAGCTCCAGTAAGTCTCCAGAGGAAACCTTAAAAAACGCCCTGCTAACTGTGTGCTTGTCCCTCTGGCCACACTCAGTATAACAAATTCCAGATGCATTTCCATTACTGGTACGTGCTCTTGTGGAGATGGACTTAGCAGGCTGTTTGTGTCGGTGGCACTTAGAGACCAAAAGACTGTGGCAGAACAGTTTGAATATTAAACACTTTAAATCATCATCAACTGTCAATCCCATGGGAGGAAATTGAACAGACCTTTTGAAATTGCTGCTTTCAAAGAAGATTTTTCTGTCCTGAGCGCTGTTTGTTCAGCTGTAAAGGGTAAAACTGGAGGACTAGCACAGAGCAATCAGAAACTACTGCAGAGCATCTTCTGGAACTGGATGAAACTGGAGAGCCTCCACCCACCGAGCAGCCACTCCTGCTCACCAAATGTGCATCAAACTCAGTTGGGCTTGGCTGGTTAGCATTAGGGTGCAGATCAGGGTTTGGCCGAGGGCATGTCCATTTGAGGGGCAGTTTTGCAGGCAGACCTCTCCTTTCTCTGCCTCAAGAGGGACCCTTTTCCCTGGTGTCCCGCGATGGGGCTCCCGGGCAGAGAAAATCGTGGGCGATCCCGAGGTGACCACGCGGTGGCAGCAAAATCTCAGCTATCTGAGGAGCTCGGGCACCCGCCAGCAGCTCCGGGATGCCTTTAGCGCGGAATCATGGAATAGTTTGGCTTGGAAGGGACATTTAAAGATCATCTCTTCCAATCCCCGGCAATGAGCAGGGACGCCTTACACAGACCAGGCTGGTCAGAGTCATTGCTTTCCTTTTCAAACCACCACACAGCCACTGCTTACAAAGGAACAGAGCAGTGCAAGGTAAAGAGACTGAACACAATTCATCCAGCCTTGGTTTTACCTCTCATTTTGCTTATCTGAGTCCCTCTGTGTGAATAAAACTCGAGTTTGCACTGACTTACTGAAGGGCACAGACTTTGAAGGGGTCAGCAGCTCTATATTCTATGTTTCTTAAGCAGCATATCCATACACTTGCTGAAAGGAAGGAACCATGAGGTTTAAGAGAAAGGAATTGTTTAGATATGTTCTAAGTGTCATAGGACTACTTATTTCCCATAGTATTTTGCAAGTGAATTGAGGCAGCTTAAGAATCTGTCTGCTTAGCTAGATATTAAGTGTGAATCAGACATTGTTCCTGCTCTTGTTCCTTTCTTCCTCTAACTCTGTCTCTTGACACTTCCATTCTGTGTGGAGTGGCCTACAAGACTGAAAGAAAGGAAGAATCACCAGGGAACTGTTTCAAAAGAAATTGCTAAATTGTATTCACTGGCAAATGATAACATTTATTGCATAGTACTTGTTTAGAGGAAATAGGAAAGAGAAGGAAACATTAAAACAAACAAACAAACCACAAAGGCAGTAATTGTTCCTGACTCATGCTTCTTTTTAATAGACCAGGTAAAATATACCTCAAAAAAAGGCAGAAATTTGTCCCCAAGAGTACTTTAGGTGTTTGAGACTGAATTCCAGAACTGCCCTGATGTCAGAGAGAGATACTTTCTTCCATGGTTTCTTTAATGCAAGTGCCAGGCCCCAAGAGCAGCCACCTCCTGGCTGTGAGGCTCAGGGCTGGCTCTGAGCTGGGGTAGTGGGCCTGCCCAGTCCTGCTGAGGGAAGAGGCTCCAGGACTGACGTCTGCCTGAAGGAGCTGCTTTTGGCTGAGGCTGTAGTACAAGTGGAAGTGCTGAGTCCTGTGCATGGGTCACAACAACTCCATGCAATGCTTCAGGCATGGGGAAGAGTGGCTGGAAAGCTGCCCCATGAAAAAGAACATGGGGTTGCTGCTTGACAGCCATCTGAACAGGAGCCAGCAGTGAGTCCAGCTGGCCAAGAAGGCCAATGGTTTCCTGGCTTGTACCATGAATAGCATGGCCAGCAGGACTTGGGCAGTGACCATCCCCTTGTACTCAGCACTGGTGAGACTCCACCTCAAATCTTATGTTGTTTTGGGCCTCTCACTGTAAGAAAGACATCGAAGTTGCTGGAGTGTGCCCAGAGAAGAGCAACAGAACTGGTAAAGGTTCTGGAACACAAGGCCAATGAGGAGTGGCTGAGAAAGCTGGGGATGTTTAGCCTGGAGAAAAGCAGGTTCAGGGGAGATGTGGCACTTGGGGACACAGTTTTGTGGTGGACTTGGCAGGGCTGGGTTAGCAGTCAGATTTGTTGATCTTAGAGGTCTTTTCCATCCTAAATCATTCTATGAATATCCCCAGGGTGACTCACAGTTATCTAAGATGGTGCTGTTTGAACAACCAGTGCACTCTAGGAATGTTAGGGAGATCAGCTTCAGAAGGCTTTCAGATCTTTTCCTGACTTCCTTTCCTAAATTGTAAAACTGCCATTGCCTTCAGTGGGAATAAGGCTGTCAATCTTCTCAAGAGCCCCAGTGCTCTAAGAAACCTGCCTATTGCTGCAGGTGTGTTTGCACAGTGACTTGTCTTTCTCAGAGAAAAACTAAATGAAAAACAGTCAGCTGAGAGAGCAAAGTCGTTTTTTCCTTCCTGATTTATGGAGCACATAAACCCCTCTGAGCTAATGCAAAAGTAATACATCCAGAACACAGTCCTGTCTTTATTGACTCTAACCAACCCATTGCACATCTATGCATATGCTTATGTAAGTGCCAGGACTCGGTAGGCACCTGTAGGCTGTGATTGCCCTGAGGGCTCCCAGCTGGGATCCCCACCCCCATACTCTCTGCCCACTGCCCAGAAGCCCATTTAAGCCAGATCCCGGAGCTGGGCTTGCCTGGAATGATGTGAGTTATGTGTGTGTTTCCATAACAGTTCCCTACTCTCCCTGATGTGCTGTCTGTACATCCTGCATTGATGGCAGACCCCACCTTATTTCCTCACCTTTGGCTGGAGAGCACCAGATAGTTGATGGGCCCTGTTGCTGATTATAAAAATGACAGATCTAATCAGGGAGACAAGCAAACTCTTGCTAAGAGATAGCGGGCTTCACTGTACAGGTAAATAATTACAATAATGCTATAGTTTGATGTTGTTTGCAATTTCAAAATATCCTGGTAAAATGTGAGGAAAATTGATCTTAGCCCCAACCTGTACTTAGTTATTCTTTTCAGGTAGACCACATCTAAGGAGTGTTGTGTCAGTTTCTACATTTCATTAAAAATATAATTTATGTTAGCATCGTGCTAAAGGACTCAGAAGGAGGTCAGGGCCACTGTGCTAGGTGCTGATCATGTATTTCTTTTCCAAAAATCTAAACAATCGGACTGATAAAGAAGCCACTCAGAAGATGAGATGGCATTTACCCAAACTGTGCTCTTTTCAAAGTAATTAACTCTTCAACTCTAGAAAGAAAATGTTGAGACTCTCAAATTTTCTGTTTTCTACCCAGAAGGGTTAGAAGTTTAAAACAGTGGATGCTCCCAACCAAGAGCACTTTAGGATATTCGATCCTTTGGTTTTTTGCGGGTGCTTTGGCTCTGAAGTTGTAGCCAACTTGGAAATATATGTTCTATTGGGTCTCTGGGATTAGTTACAGATTGGTAGGCTTTTCCATCATTATGAAATATGCAGAGTTTGGGTTAGCAAGTAAACAGAAAAATAAATTGTTCATTCCCAGCATTTGTTTAAACAGAAACACGCTATCTAGAACAGATGGAGGGTTCCAAGATTATTTTAGTGATAGATTCTCTTCTCTTTGCTTATTAGTGAGCAGTTAAATAAATTGTTTGCCAGATACACAAGTCAGGAATACTTACTTGATGAAGTAAATGGTGTTAACTTGTCTGCTTTGATTCAGGAGGCCAGGAAAATGAAGAAGATGAATGACACTGAGATCAAGATGTAGGGACCTGAACAAAATATATGATTAAATAGCCATCCTAATAGCAGTATATGAGAAATTTTAATTTCCTTTAAACTGCTTTCTGTTTATGATGGATTTTTGTCTTCGATACATTTTTTTCTTAAAATACTTCTGTGCTTTGTGATAGCTAGGCTGTTCCTGAGAGAAAATACAACTGCAGGTACCAAACAGAAACTTGTCACACATTTTCACTATTTTGCTGCAAGTTTGTTGTTTTTATAAGCACTTGTTCCTTGAGTTTCAGAAGCTTTTTCTCTGTGGAAAGGTATGTTTTAACAAGGGACTGCTTGGGAGGGAGATTTTCTTGACTGATCCATGTAAAAGGTGGGTCAAACACATGGAAGAACACCAAAAAGCAAGTCAAGTATCCTGGGCAAAGGAAGTTAGTGAAGAACATGAGCAGAGAATAACTGGAATGCTGAATTGTTCCAGGTCTTGAGCAAAAGAACATAAATAAATTGCACAAGGCAACGAGTGGGTTTTGTTTCTGTTCAGGAAGCTTCTGGAATCCTTACTCTTATGAAAAATATGGGCAGCATAATAATTACCTCTGCAGCCTTCCTGGAGGTGTTGTGTTAGGCTTTAGCTGCATGATGTTGGTGCCTGAGTGGGTTTTCTACACTTGAACTTCAGCCATGTGGTCTCTTCCAGGGCTTATCTACATGAGACAAAGTCACCATTCCACCAGGTTTCCTAGTGTAGCTATTTTTGAAGTTGGCCATAGTTGTATTTGGCAGCTGATTAGTTAAACAAGGGGCTGATGCACCTATGTTTGCCTGCTTGCCCTGCAAAGTTGTGTCCCAAACAGTTGCAGATTCCATAGATCTAGCTCTGTCCATGGCTAGACCATGTTGTTGTGTACTTGCAGAAACTGCCTTTGGTCAGAACTTCTTGCTCAGTAATATGGGTACACTAATCATGGCAAGGATATAGTGATTTGCTAGACATTAGCCTAAACATTGATAAAAGGCTGAACCATAAATACCATAATTACAGGTGAATCCTCCCTCAGTGCTTGGAACTATTCATGATATTTCAAATTGTCTTTTTCCTCCTCTCTGGTTATTTTTATCTTGATCCAATCACCACCTATGTTACCATGGACTTAATTCTCTCAGGTTTTCCTGCCAACCTTGTCTCTGGTTTGAAGTAATTAAAAATAGCAACAAATAAGAACAATCACCAGATTTTTCCATGGGCTTTTTCATATTTT
Source organism: Hafferia zeledoni (assembly GCA_035583235.1). Classification (NCBI taxonomy): domain Eukaryota; kingdom Metazoa; phylum Chordata; class Aves; order Passeriformes; family Thamnophilidae; genus Hafferia; species Hafferia zeledoni. The sequence goes on from JAWWEV010000083.1 coordinate 38,043,688, forward strand.
TTCAAAATACTCATATTTAATCTCTGGGTTTGTTTTTTTTTCTGCTATTAAAATACTGAACTTATTTGTTTAAAAGTTTTCTTTTTCTTTTTCTTTTTTCTTTTTTTTTTTTTTTAATAAAGTAAACTTGAGCATTTTAATTTGTGATTCTGTGCTATGTTTAATCCAGGCTGACTCAGGTAGTACCAAAAAGATAAAATAAGAGAGCACTAATCTCGAACTGATATGATCTCAAGATCAGAGGGCTTAATAGCCTTGCATCAGCACCACACTACACTGAAACACGGGGAATGGTTTAGAATATAGAAAAATTTTTCTCATATCTCCTGTCTTCTCCAGCCCTGTTGCAATTGTGATACCAATAAATTATTTGACCTAGTCACTATGGACTC
>JAWWEV010000083.1:38044179-38092886 GCA_035583235.1 Hafferia zeledoni
TCTCATATCTCCTGTCTTCTCCAGCCCTGTTGCAATTGTGATACCAATAAATTATTTGACCTAGTCACTATGGACTCTCTTGTCAGACTAGGGATATCTTCCAGTGTGTTGTTTCTGAAAGGCTAGAATATCTCAAAAAAAGTGAGAATAAATATTCTGTGCAGAGGACTTATGGATATATTGGCCTGAAAGGGCAAAAGGAGACATGTCTTTGAAACTGAAAATCAGGAGGCTAAGTTTTTAAGTGTATATTCTGTGGGAAATCATTTGGATGGGGTACCTGGAATACTGTTGTGTAAATTAAAAACACATCCTGGCTGCTAATATTAAAGGCATTTTGATGTTCAAGATTAAATAGGAACATGAACAATTACTTGAGAATTGGGTTATAGGTTAGGAACTATGTTAGCTTCAGGGAATTACTCCACAAAAGATTGGGTGATAACAATTAGATGATAAAAAAAACCCCAAAACTCAGACCAACAAAAAGCCCAACTAGTGGCAATCATCATTTAGCCGTTCTCCTTTCTAATCTATCAAGGTTTCTCAAAGTTTTCACTTTGGAATGTGCAATAGAGATGAAAACCAAAGAGATGGAACCTCACCAAACCTTAGTTTTTTGTGTTATTCATAATGATTGATAATAAAAATTTTCTAGAACATTCCTGTAGGCATTAAGCTGCTATTTTAAGTTTCTGAAAACATGTAGATAATGCATACAATGTCTGTCTGTGCTGTATTTTCTTGCATTCAGGCTCAGAGCAGAAGCAAAAATGTGAATTACAAGAAAGGTTTTTCAGTCATCAAGATCAAGCTGGAAAGGAGATCTATTTCTTAGATATTGTGATGGGGGGAAAAAAAAAGAATGCAAAAGGCCATTGTGGAGATTAGTCTTCCAGTTAGTAATTTTGGATGAAAAAGCAGGCTTCTGAGTTCCTCAGAGGTGCTTAAGAGCAGTGTGCCCCCAGAGCTAGGACTGAAGTGACAGCTTAATAAAATTAAAAAGCAAGTCTGTCTTTTCTTGTTTTCCTATTTTTGTCAGTGGTGCCTTTTATCACTGTGGTATGTGAACGAAATGTATGTTCACTGAAGTGATTGCAAGAAGGGATAGTTTTATTAAAGGGGAGTCATCAGTGCTCTTCATTCCAGGTGGTAAAGCCCAAAATGCATTTAACCCCTCCTTTTTAGTCTGTATGCCTGTTGGCTTCCCTTGAACTTTAGATATTCTTAGCTGCATTACATGCATGGCAATGAATCTGCATATTATGCAACAGGTTTAAATTTAGCTTGGCATGTTGGGAGGCATAAATTTCCCACAGACCCGTGCAGCTTTGTATCTGCCAAACTGACACAAATAGCTGCCAATTATTGCACAAAGAGATGCTGCTTCTTCAAAAAGAAAAAAAATAATTTTGAGATCCTAGACCCACCAATATCAGTGGGAGTTTTGCTGCTAAGACTTTCAAAAGCTGATGCTACCCTTTTATCAATTTTGAACAGATAATTAAATAGAGACGATATTTATCTACCAAGATTTAATGTCAAATGCCTAATGTTACGCTTTTTCTGTGTGCAGTAGATGAAGTATTTTCTACTTTTAACAGGCTTACCTGAAAAAATAAAGCAAAATCTGTTTTATATTAAATGTGTTCACTTTCCATAACTTAAAAAGAAAAAGGAGAGAAAGAACAGAGAAAATCAATATAAGGCCACAGAAGCTCAAAAGCTAGGATTATAAAAATGACACAGAATCAGATGAATCGTTACTCCTTTCTCCAACAGTGCCTTTTCCCTTCTTATTTTTTAAATGGGTTTTATTTGATTTTTCAAACTGTGTATAAAATCCTGGTAAAATTCTCACTGCATTCAAATGTGTCAGCATTTCCACACTGTGATTTGTGATAGTGCACCTGCTATGTTATGCACTGACTGGAACCACTGGGTTAATTAAAACCAGCAAGTAGATACTAATATTGGGGAAAGGTTGTAAATCTGGGTGTCTGGAACTTGGTTTCTACAAAACTGGAATAATCAATAGCAAAATGTTGGTAGGCTGAAACATTGAATTTCACAAAGAAAATATTTTTCATCCAATTTTCGGTCTATCTGCCTGAAATGCTGTAGGACACTATGAAAGGGCACATCTGCCTTATTTGAAGTGTTCTGACCTCTGTGCAAAACAAGGCAGTGCTTTGTCCTGTGTTCAGATGTTGTATCATGGCAGTGTTGTCACTGCAGCAGCCACAGGAAGCAGAGTCTAGTTGGAAAGTCCAGACTGTGAGGGATAGCAGGAGACATTACATGAAACAGAAGCATTTTAGTCTTCAGCTCTGACAATACATTTTGACACCTTGAGATTTGTTAGGGAGAGAGGGCACAACATTACATTCAGTAAAAATTGCAGGTATTGCTTGCAACATCCTGTTCTGCCTTGAGATGGAAACAAATGCTCATGGATCAGAACTTCCTAAAGGAAGAGAAATTCCAGTTTCTGATCAAATTGGTCTTTTATAGTCTCAAGAAAAAGAATCTGATTTTGGATTGAAACTTAGGCATAACTTCAGATCCTACAGCATACCCTGTACTAATAAATCCATATTTGTTTATTTCTGGTTGGGTCTTATGTAATCCAAATGAATGTAACATTGGGTTACTACTTTGATATCTTTTGGGGTTATGCATTGGTCAAAGAATAGCAGAAAATATGTCTGCTTGTCCTTTCTGATTCTTTAATTCAACAGATGATGTCTGCAGCAGACTTCAGGTCTCTCTGACTCAATAAATGCTGCTTTGACCTTGCTGAATGATTTTCATCCCACTGTTGTCTTTAGCCTAACAATGTCTTACCAGACTTTGCTCAAAACTTACTAGCCAGCTCTCTGTGCTTTTGAGATATTCCTTCTGGTTCACAAATAAACATGAGAAAACAAACTTGACCAAAGGTTTCCCATGGTCCCATGCTGACTGGATGCTTGCAGATCCTGTGATGTGTCTAGCCTTGCTGGCATTTTCAAAATTTTGAGCTATGAGTTTTACAGTCACTTTGTCAGTTCTGTCCTCATTCCTCTGGTTTCTGTTGGGTTGGAAGGAGCAGCCTTCCTGAATATCTCTAAAGAAAATTAATATATTCTAGTTCAGCTTCTCTGTTGGCCCACTCATACTTTTCTATGTCAACTAGATTAACTTACTTGATTTGTGCTGGCATATTTTATAGGCTTTTTTTTATGGAGCTGTTTGGAGGTTTTTAAGGATCTATGTGAAGAATGTGCCCTTCTCTTTTATTGAACCTGGAGATTTTCATGACCTTCTAACAACTTTGGCAATGTGTTGTTGGGTGGAGGTGAATGGTGGAGGCACAAATGTCATTTATTATTCATTTTTCTAGAAGCTGTGGTGGTTGTGGCACTGCTCTAAGATTTGGAGATGCAGTTCATCTCCCACCTCTAAATTGGAATTAATCTTTTGCTTCTCCAAAAGTCTGCTTTGAACCAGGCAGTGCAGAAACCAGACTGGATCTCCCAAACCTGACTATAACCCTCACCTGCAGTGTGCTTACAATGATCCTTATCCTAATCCAGACAGGTCTTCTGTGAATTTTGAGGTTCAATCTGAAAGCATACTTATGCAGATCCTTTAAAAAATTCTTTTAGGTTTTTGATTCTGACTTGAGCACAACAGAAATAAGTATCTAAATTTTGAAAGGTGTTGCAAGAGGGAACTGGCGGCTCCTCATGTTCCTGTTTTCATACAAAATGTAAAGATAAACTACTAACCTTCAACAGCATTATTACACATCAATCAGAAAGTTCAGCAGACAGATCAGAAGTATATTTGACAGTGGTCTCCCTAACATGGAATTAAATCCATTGGTTGCTATCTGATGGCTAAATTTTGAAGTGCATGTGTGTTAGTTTTGTTTCCAGGGAAAGGTTAGTTAATCTCTGGAGTATATCCTAGAAGTACAGTGCATGTCTGTGTGAAACTTGAATAACCAGTGACTGAAAATCTTGGATTCATAAGTAGTGATTGGAAAATGTACTGCTTCTGTTAATTTGTTTCTATTTTTGGAAAGCTGTGAAATATCAGACTTGTAGATCACATCAGTTTTATCAACTTCATGCTATGTTAGTTGGTTTTATTTCCAATAGGAACTGGAATGTCTTGTGATTCACTGGAGTTGGAAATTAAGGATCTGGTTTCAGACAGTGGCAGTCTGACTGCATTTTTAATGCTCAGAGCAGTTGAGGTAGATGCTGTTTGCACAAGTTTGGCAATTTCTGGTTAGAGGAGCTCCAAACAAAAGATAAATTGCAGATTATGTAGGAACTAAAGCACCTCAGAGTGCCATAATCCCAGGCTTTTAAGCATTTGCTTGTTCTTTGGATAACTGGTGACTAAATGTCACAATTCATTGCCTTTCAATATCACAGAAGCCCTCAAGCAGTGTCTTCAGTGAAAAGAATAAATTAAGATTGGATAGAGAAATCTTATTCTCCTTTATTTTTGTATGCTTTGAGATAATTAACCTTATTTCTTTTTGTCTGTGACATTCTTAACTCCTCCTGTCTAAGGTCAGCTTTCTCTGGGTGTTAAACCTGGATCAGAGCCTGTTTCTGAGCTCTTTTCCAGATGGTAAAACTCTATGTCCAGCTCTAATTATGTTTTGTTTAGCCCTCTAGATCTTCTTTAAAGTGCTGGACAAATGGGATGACACTAAATGAGAGCAATAGCAAGGTATTGTTCTGGAAGCCCTACCTCAGACACATGGGCAGGGGGAGCACTTCCTTGGAAAGATGTGGTTTCTTAAAAGCTGCCTCAATCACCGTATACTGATGCTTCCTCTCAGCAACGGGAATCTCCACTTGCTCAGTGTTGCTTCTGCTTTCCATCCCTTGGGAAGGGGAGAAAGCCAACGACTTTGGGAAGCTTTTTATTGTTGCCAGAGGAAAATATGGGAGTCTGTGGAGAAGAAGGATCTGAGTAACTTCCTTTTCCCATTAGAAGAAAAGCTTTGGATCTGCTTAGTGATGACAGCTGAATAAAGCCTTTTGGCTGTTTGAGCGGGTTTCTTCCAAGGAAATAAAGGGCAGTAAGAAAACTTTGCGGTCGCGTTCCAGGCTCCATGAGAAGAGTAATGGCAGGCTAACCACTCCTTCCTCTCCTCCAGCTGCCCCAGGCACTGATGGGTAAACCTTAGAGCAGCATCTCAGTTTGGTGTTTCAGACAAGCTCCTTTTCTCTGGAGTATCCCTGTTTGCCTCTGAGTGGGTGGGCTCCCATGTAAAGCAGCCATTGTATTTGTAATTCTGGCAGCTCTGTATGAGTCTGTTCCTTGGAGCAGTACTACTTGTGCCAGGTCAGCGTGATTCAGGGGCTGCTGAAAATGATTGATTTCCCTGTATTACAAAGCAGTCATACTTTCTCAGAAGGGTGACAGAGATGTCTCCTTTTCCAGAGGTTTGCCTCAATTATTTCTTTGTAGTTAGGAGCAGCCTTTGTATAATGTAACCCTACCTGGAGTACAATTTTTCTTGGTCAAACTACTGACTCAAAATCTACTTTTATTTTGATACAGTATGGAATGACTTTTTCTAGTTTTCTTTGGCAGATTGAAATATCTGAGGATAGAGGAATCATCTTATTTGCCTGAGAAACATGTTTTATTGTAGCACACTAACTTCTCCTTTCTTAAGGAAAACAGGGATATTTGGAAAGCTAAATAGTAATTCTGCTTTTATTGTTTTCCCAGTGATTAGAAATGGCCATTCAGAGCAGAGTCTTCAATGAACTTGAATCTTCTCCTGTTTATAACTCAATTCTAAAGTATTTTGGGGAAATATTCTCATCCCATCTTAGAGTGTCTGTTCTACTTTGTGCTAATTAAATGAATGTTATTAGTGCAAAGCCAAGAATGATTACTGCTTCCTTATAGCAGAGCCTATGGGAAGGGTTTGTCAGGTACTGGGTCTTCCATCTGTGAATCTGCAATATTTACCATGATATAATTTGGTGACTAGCATATGAAAACTCTTCATGTAGCATGGAAGAAGTTGGAAGGAAAATGAAATATGTGCATATTAAGATTCTCTTCTATCATATGGAACATATGAGGAAATCAGAGTTGGTGAAACACAGAAAAAGTATGAAAAACATATTTGAAAGTATTTTTTGGAGACTTGCTTCTAATTGTCATTAGAGGTGTTTTTTTTGCAAATAAACTAATTATGAGAATGATTTTTGGTAATGTTCAGTTTTTACATCTTCCATAATTAATTCCGATTGAGATGAAATCTTTATAGGCTTTTAGAAGATAATTCACAGAATCTTACCTTGACTGGAGGATTCATATACTCTTAAACACTGGGTTGCTTTTATATTTTTGATTAAGTAGCTTGCAAATGCACTTGCACACTGTATAAGAAGACTACACAGTAGGGTCTGCAAAACTGATCTTCAAAAACTGGAAAATTTTCAGAGTTAAGCTATGCATTGGAAATGTCTTTTGGACACACACCATAAAATAACCTGAAATTGTGAGGTTTTATACTGGGGGGGAGGGGAGAGGGGGGTTGTTTGAGGGTTTTTTTCAGTCCTTTAGGACACAGGATAGATGATGTTTATTTAGGACAGATTAATTTCACCTCAATTTAACTGCCTACCAATTAGGCATGTGGCTTAAGCCAGATGTCTAATTATCTTCTTGAGCCCAGGGAGAAATAGAAGGAGCTATGGATGGTTATTCTTCCTGCTCATCTCAGAAGATTCTCTTGGGATATATGAATTGCCCCTGAAGAGGTCTGCACCTTTCAGTGAGAACAGAGTCTACATGAATACATTAGAGTGGGCTTTTTATACACCTAAATTTAGGTGAGAGATATCCTGTCTTTAATGGGCAGGACTCAATGTTGTTTTACTGCCTCAGTGTTCACTGTGCAGTACTGGTCTTTACTGCTATGTTAGGTAACATCCTATTCAAACTCAGCTCTGAAGACAGAAGAATTCATTTCCTCTGACCTTTTCTACAACATTTGTCACTATTTTATCTGTGTGTTTCACAAACATGAGTTATTCTTATAGCCACCTAGAGATATACTGAGATACTATTACTCCCATTTTATAGGCAAACTTCATTTTTGGCATTTCTTTGGGTTTTGAGTATCTGACTTTGCAACTTCAATAAAGTACCTTACATAACCTTTTTTTTTTTTTTTTTTTTTTTCCCCCAATCAAATAAGTAAGAAGAAGCCAGCCATGACAATGTGGTGATTATGCAGAGCCATATCTTTCTTTCCCACTACTTTTCAGAGGATCTGTGCTTGGCACAGAAGCCATTTTGAAAACTGCCCCTTCCTCATAGGAACCCTGAAACATACTTGCAATTTGGTGGGAGAAGTCTCCTAAGTCATGCAGCCCAGGTTGATGGTACTTCTGGAACTCTGAGTAATAGTATCTATTTTTTATCAACTTTATCTGGATTGTCTGTCATTAACCAACGAACTTCATGGTAAAAGGTATTATTCTAGTAAGAAAAAGAGTGAAGTACTGATAAAAAAGTTAGGAGCACACATCTGATGCTGAACTTTCCTAGCTTCCCTCTTTTTCTGCAATAATGCACATAACTTCCCCTTTGGGGACAGAAGAGGCTTTGAGCAAGACCAGATCAATGTAATACTCCTACCTCCACCCCACCAGTATACAGTGTAACATGTTCCTGCCTCTGAAGATGTAGTGAGGTTTACAGTTTGCAAAATGGGGTGCTAAATTCAGTCAGAACATAGTTACAATGGACCAGAAAGTGAAGAGCAAGACTAGTAATCTTTCAAAAAGTGCTGTATATCTAAAGATGAGAGGTCAAAACCTTGAATTTACACTCTCACAGGTCTGGGCAGAATTTGTACACAAGTATATACCAATTTTGGAGAAAAAGCTGAATATTTTCACTACCCAGATTTACTCCAGATAGTCATACTTCTAACTGGCATAATCACAACTGATTTATATTGTTGCTTGTTTGCATGCCTGGAAGATGTAGGTAATTATCACAGGAAATCAACTGAAAAAATAAGCATTGCTGTCTTCTTATATAAAAGGACAAATCTTTTTCATATGTGATAACTTTACTTTTTCATTATCTACTACATACCCATTTTGGGAACTGATAATCGTGCATTAGATACGTAGTAATTCTGCTGGTTTACTTCACATAATTTTATCTATATTTAAATACATAGTATTTGAAAATATCTTCTGTGAAACTACAACAGAGTTCAGGGGTTTTTTATTTGTTTGTTTTTGATTTTTTTGAGTGAAAAAGTTATGGTGGACTGTGGTGGTTAAATAGAATACAAAGAAATAATGTCAAGAACTGCTGTTCGAGACAATATTTGTAGTCTCAAGTGGCTGGTATTAGTTGTTTTGAAGTAGCCAAGGAACCACGAATGGAGAATTAAGTAGTGCCTTGCTTAAAGTTCTTGAAAGATGTTGTCTTTAAGAACAGAGAGGAAAATTATGCTGTTTTCTTTGGTAAAAAACATATTCCCTCCTTCATTACCAGTTTAATTATTTTACTAAAGGACCCAAAGTGGATATGTAATGAATCTGGTGATGCAGATGACAGAAAATTAACATACCATACTCAGTTCTTGAGGACAATTGGCTTATTTCAAACTCTTCAAGGACATCTCCATGTGTAACTGTGGAGGAAGTGATGTGAGAAAGTGGTGCCTTCTCCCCTAGCCTTGTAAATTCTGTTCCTCTTTGTCATGAAGCTGTTTGAACCAATAGCATGGGTGAGACAAAGCACTCTAATGTGCTTCAGTGTTTTACGTGTAGCAACTTAGTTTTGGGATTATCAAAATGTTATTCTAACTACCAGATTTTGAACAAGCAGAATTCCTCCAACAGTCTTTTTGTCTAAGAGCGTTCTTGCAATATGAACCAAGTCTAGAGCCTGAACATCAGGTTTGCAGATTTCCTGTGTCTGTATTGTTGAATATAGAGAAAAATCCAACAGAAACCTATTGTTGAACTGAGTTCCAAAGTATTCTGCAGGCCTGATTACTGTGGTAAAATAAAAATGTTGTTGTTAGTTGGAGTCACTTTTGCAATACAGAAATATATATTTGTGATAGTCACTGAGGGATCTGTTAGAATCAAGTTCAATAGGAGTTTATGCCTCTGGAGAAGACTGGTCAGAAACTACTTCTTAATATATTTTTAATGTTTTATCTTTTTGTATTGGTTCATTTATAGCACTAGACAATTAGTGTCTGGACAATTAGTGCTGGGAAAACAGCATGGCAGTTTTTGGGATGAACACATTTAACATCATGACACAGTGGCTACAATTCCCAGTTCCATGCAAAGAATACTATGGTCATTTAAAACATATCAAGAGTTTAAACATCCTCCACTCTGTGAAGGAGAACACTGGCAAGGATCTCCTGGTCAGAAAAGAGACTAATGCTTTTTAAAAGAAATTTTACTTGAAAAAAGCTGGCTCTGTTGTTAGAAATAAGTACACGTGGAATTATACATGGTGCAAAGATAAAAACTTCTAAAGAGACTAGTTATTGAAGCAATGGCTGTGAGTGATCATACTAGAAGATAAATGGTTATGCTAGAGGCATTGTTTAAGGAGAAAAGAACTTTGTGAGAAATATACAGCTCAAAGGGATTTTGGAAACATCAGGGCTATTTTGAGTTATTTTAGAAATAACCTTGAGAAAATGGAAGGAAGGGCAGTATGTAATTTTCACAGAAGACAACCTATAGTTCCCTGTAGCAGATCAATGGGAGGTCTGGTATTTAAAACTGTTAATAAAGGAAAGAAGACTTGGAAGAATCTTGATATGTTGCCAAGAATAGTTAGACATGAATACGTAGGTGTTTTTTACTTACATTGGCTCCTGGTTTAAAAATAGTTATGTTGTTCTGTAGAAAGAAACACAAATGATCATTATTTCAAATCCCAGACAGATAAAGCTTTAGCTTTGACTGAAGGTTACTATATTACATATCCCTCCAAGACATGCCTTAGGAAATAAAAAAAACAAGTGATATAGTCTGTCAACTCATCCCTTATACTCTATTCGTGTGTTGGCCTTTGCTTTCCACAATTCAGTGTCTCCAACACTCAGGGTGGGCATTATTATTCACCTATGCCTGCCACTGAAATACTTGCCTTTTTAACAAATATCCAGTGTTTACCTGCAGTCTGAAATGTGCACAGAAGCCATGTGATATGCGTTGATGCTCATGGGCCATAGGAAAATGTTTGCCATTCTCAGAGCGGGCAGAGAGGTTTGCCCTGAAGAGAGGTTATTGCTGCTGGAACATATATACTGGTGGGTGAAATACTGAAGAACGTACTTTTGCAGAGTAGTGAGGGCTCTCTAGAAAATGCAAGCAAATATTTATGTATATGGATTTAAACTTTGTGAAAAACAAGCATTTACCCATTACTAGGCTGCAGCAGGAGCATGTTCCCTTACAAAGCTTTCTAATGCCATGGTATCCTTTCTTCTTGAAGCTCCCTGTAGGTGTTCTCTGCAGTGACACCACTGTAGGCAAAATCAGCTGTTTCTCTGATTTTTTTTTCACCCATCACAGTTCTTTCCTGTAAGATGTCCTTCCCCCTCTCCATCTTGCTCCTTTCAAAGTCACTTTTGCCAGTGTTCTATCAGTCTCTCCTTTTTAATGATGATTTTTAAACACTGATCATCAATCAACACAGTACCTTAGAAGCTTAATTGTTTTAGACTTCAGAGCACAATCCAGTGTGCTCTTGTGACTAAGCTTATGTGGCTAAAGAAGTTACTGCCTCTCAGCTTCTACCTGATGCTTTCCCCTGCCAAGCTCTGGCACTGTAACAGACAGGTTGAGCTTTTCAATCACACAGTGCTGAACTGACTAGTCTGCAAGTTGTCTGTACAAGTACCATAATACATAGTATAGTGATGCATTTTTTCTCACATATCAGTTGATTTTAACATCATTACTCCTGATGTATTACTGAATATCAGAATTGGAGTTTTAACTAAAAGATTTGTTTAATATTGTACTTTAATCTTGCAGAGATTCTCAAATGAATTTCGGAATGAAGAAGAATTCTGAAAATGTTTTGGAAATCTGCACTGCATCAGTCACTTATTTTTGCTTTTCAGCTTTCCTTACAATGCTATTCGGAACTGTTGGCTGGATTTCTGTCTTTATGCAAATGACCACCGTAATTACAGCCAAGTAAAAGGCACATCTTTGACTTCTGTTTTTCAAAATTCCTCCAAAGCCATGGAGTACAGGATGCTGACATGATTTTGCATTTTAATGGTTTCAAGATTTCATTTGCTATATAAGTTCTGTAAAAAATAAAAATCAGCATTAGAATACACAAATGTAGTCACCTCTTCATACAGATTAATTCAGACAATCTTTTGTATTTCAGTAGGCAGATTGCATAAATGCTTATTGCCTAAATGGACAGGCAGTAATATTAAAGCAATATTGCAGAACTATGGCATTTTGTCTACTAAAGTTACAGAAGTCTTACTACAATAGCACACCCTCTTTGAGTAACAAAGCAGTCAGTCTGTCAATGTCTTCCCACTTGTTGCTCATGCACATAATCAGTGCGTCACCCTTTTATTGCAGTTTTTGTTTATATATGTTCTTTTTAGATCTCAAATCATCATGATGGCTCCAAAATGAATTAGTTGAACAAGTATTCTTTAGCATAGGACACCATGCTAACAAGTGATGATTCATGTCCTGCTTCAGGATTGGGGCCAAAATCTTTAATAATTTGAATACTTATGCTTTTTTATGACTATCTTCGGTGATCATTCAGCCTGATCTGTTTATTTGTGCTCAGATTGTGTGCCAAGAGCTTACATTGCTTCCCGACTGGATGTGCCTGTGGTTCCTTTTAGTATTGGCAGAGAAAGTGAATGCTGGTTGGCTACAGATGTAGAAGTCTACAGACATAGAAGTCGGGGCAGGAACCACTGTATCCATCGGAAATATTCAATAGATTTTAGAGGGCTCCTCAGAAGCAGTTCTATTGGGTACCATTTGTACTTCTTCCTTTGCTTCCTCTCTCCCTCCTTCCTTGTCTTTACTCAGGGATATGTAATGCAAGAGCTGGAGTATGGCATCAATGGAGACAGGGTTGGATGTCCAAAGCTAAATGGGTTGCTGCCATTATATAAAAGCTTTGCGTAGCACCTTTCTTAAATCTGTGGGGTATAGATTGTTTTTCTGAAGGGGCTAATTGAATCTGATAACTCAATAGAGCAAACAATTTTTTGAAACACTGCCTTAAGAACTGTATTATCTAAAAGACACATTAGATGGATGCAGCAGTCAACATTTTTTTCAATAGCTCCAAGCATGGAGAATGTCCTTAAAAGCTGTTAAAATACTAACACTTTACACTTCTGGGCAAAAGAAGGGTATGTTAGGTAAAAATAAAAATTGATGCTTTCCTCTTAGTTTTCCTTAAATGTAACCTTCTTAATATGTTTCAAAAATAGCCTGTGCTTACTAACATTTACAGAAGGCTCATGTGGAAATTCGTGTAAAGTCAGGACTCCTGATTTAGCAATTGCACTTTACACCTGTGCTTAAAGCTAAGAATATTTCTGAATGCTCTACTTGATATGACCAGAAAAAACTGATGTAGGATAGATGTTATATCTGATTTGAAAATATGCCAACTGTCCAAACTCCTGAAGAAAGTTTGGGCTCCAGTGTATGAATAAAGCAAAAAGTTCTTTAATATAAATCTAGAGCTGAGCACTGAACTATCTGAGCAGCTTCCTGAGCTTTTCAGTAATCCAAGAGAGGATTTATGAAATCACTAGGACATATGAAAAACTTGAAACTATTACAACTATTAGTGTGAAACACCAAGGAGGAATATTGACCCCCGGGAGTAGTTTTTGTTGACTTGGCAAAACCCTTTGGCACTGAGAGCCATTCTCACAAAATTACAGCCATTGAACAGAGGGGTGTGGACAATCACATCATTTCCCTGATAATGAAGTTATGTGATAAAGCAGTATTTATATTAACCTGAAGAATGAACAGTTGGATGTATTGGGATTCAGATTGCTACAATACAGGGTAACTAAATGTTTCCAATTTTATTTAACTTATCTGTGGACCCCCTACTGTGTAACTTGGAGGAGGATAGGGGTTCCAACACAGAAAGCTTGAAAAATATAACTATGGTCTTAGCAGACAACTTGGTTCTATTGAGTAGACCATGGGAAGGAACGCAGAAAAAATATTGAAATTGTGGATGTCTTCTGTGAACTAACTGGCCTGAAGATGCAAGAGGAAAAGCTCCATGGTGTTTACGTCAAACCCACTGAAGAATCATATTACTGTTAATATCAATTACTGTCCTATATGGGCTGTTACCTGCACCCTCTTCAATATAATTGAACCTGGTAGTCCTGAAAAGTAGCCAGAATAATCGCATGGATTGGAGTTCAGCATATTCTATGATGTTTGGAAGATGCAGTGACATATAAAGTAAAGAAATATCAACAACTTATAGATAAAGTTCAAGAATTGACAAAGGCTGCTTATATAAAACTCATAGTATTTCCTTCATGAGCACATGAAAGTGGTGTCAAGGAAACTAGGTTGATTTGATGGACTCTGCAGTTCCTGACAGGAAAAAGTTGGTTGTTGCCTATCAAATCATGCAATTTTACTATGGTAAACATTTGTACATGTTTACTAGTCAAACTTGAACTGGTATAAGGTGTTATTGAATGCATTGTAATTGTGTGAATTTGTGAATTGTACATAAACTTATCCTTTTTATCTATTGAATGAAGACTGATGACACTATGGATGTTTGACTGCTCCAAGTCAATTACTTTTAAAAGGTTAGACCTAGGAGAGTGTTGATTGTATGTGGGGGGACAACAGTAGACTCAGAATCATGTGTCATCCATCCTGCCAAAAGATAGCAAATACTGGTCTTAGATGGGTAAGCTGTCTTTACTTAACCCAGAAAAGCAACATATAAGACTTTATATAAATTTGATAAACAGCCTGCAAGGAGGACTTGTATCTGTCTTGCAAAATGGCCGTGGCACCACTTTCACTCCCTTACACTTTTCATTCTCACCAAGCTCACAAACCTGCTTTTGGCAATGAATCTGTTGGGGCCACCATTGTACCATCTGTCCCTGCCACAGGAGCTGTGTGACCGCCTCAGCTCAAGAGATGCTCCCAGGAAACGCTTCAGGTTCAACCTCCCTGCCTATGTGCTAACTAGGGGTAGTTTTTCTCCCTGTACTGGAAGCCCAATTTGGTATGCCTGTCAGAGTGTCTCTTGTCTGCCCATTATGTTAAACAAAAGAGTTTCTGCTCTGGGTTCAGTTAGTTTGAAGACTTGGTGACTAATTCTTGTTCTTGCTGGCTACTGTGAAACAATGTAATAAGCACATTTGCAAAGAAATGCATAGGACTTTAGCTACACAGTGCCTGCTAATTTCAGCAGAACAGCCAAGATCTCACTGTCTTACTGTACTGTAAGATCTTGGTTAAGGTATGTTTAGCAAAGCTGACTATTTTTTTAAGACTTCTGCATTATGTATTTACTTTCTATAAGATTTTGTTGCCTGTTCTATGAATGCATCACAAGAATAAAGTTGGAACATGAGTTGGCTTAAGGTACTTATTGAGTAAACATTCATAAACAGTCTTGAAGCACTTCAGATTCCTTTCAATTTGGTGTACATTCTGTTTCAAAGGGAATCGCTCTGAGGTTTAGTCCTTTCTCATGGCTGTGGAGCCTAAAACGAGACTTCTTTGAGCTCCTTACCCATAGTGCATGGGGAAGATGTCCAAGTACTTGACTGTGGTCTCATTTGCATGTTTAAGCCACGTTTTTTACAGAGCAAGAAAAATAATAAAGAAATTACCCAGCCCTACAGAACATAGCCTCAGTCTGATTTAGTGCTTCTATTACCATTGTGATTCATGGCTAATTCATACCAATGAAATTAGGTTATATATTACTATTAGGAGATTAACATTTCATGAATTTAATAAATACTCTCATGGTTACTTTGAAATCTAATTCCCTGGCCTAAAATATCACTGATGTCTGCTTGTTTTAGGTAAACCAAATTAATTCAGTTTAGTAGTGCTGGGAGAATATTAGCTGAGATTCATTTTGAGTGGAGCCACTGCCCTTTTCTTTCCCTCTCTGTCCCCTCTTTTCCATAAATCTAAAATGCTATAATGTTAGAATGATGCAGGACAAACTCTCTTAGCTGACCACATACAAGAGAGTATGACATACTTGTTCACATCATCACAGGAATGGAAATGTCAGGTTTTTAAGGATGAGCCTACTGGAGATTTATATATACAGATATATATAGATAGATACATAATTTAAAAGTTAATGATGTTATTATGCACAGCCAGCGGTTGTATTTTATTAGCTTGAGGATATGATCATTGTGCTGTTCTCCATGGTATAATATGATTTTCTTGAAGGGCCTGCAGCAGTGTTCACTGAGGCCTTGGAATGGGTAATATTTAATTGTGGTAAATAGAAATATATAATGTTATTTTCTCTCCAACTCAGATTCAAATTTACTCATTTTATGAATGAAATAATGATGTCTTTCTGCATTTGAGTATAAATCCCATTTTTTTTCCCCTGCACCAACTTCAGAAGGATTCTGTAACACTTGCTCGCTCTGAACTAAGATTCACCCAGCAGCCCCATCCCACAGCCTCCCCTTAGAAAATTTGCGCAGTGAAATTTTATGGGCTTCTCCATGCCAAATTTCTGCCCCTGCCCAACAGTAGTTTGGTCATGGTACCTCAGACCAACTGAAGATGTAGCCAAAGACCAGAAATGCAGGCTTTATCCTCTCGGGAGCCTTGGATACTTGATGCATCATTCACAGTCACAGCAGGTCCTGCTTCCCCTGAACAGCAGCCATGGTAAAAAGCAACACTATGGATCGTTTTTGTCCTCTGTTGTTGTTGCAGTTAAACTTGGCTGTGGATTAGTTATGCCATTTTGTGTTGATGTCTTTTTTTTTTTTTTTTCCTTCTCCTTTCTGCAATAGGGAGCCGTGGGAACTAGGAGGGAGAGAACCTATTCTCAAGCCCCATGCTCTGGTGCTTGGAGTGCTTGCTAAGGATCTGGGAGAGTAGGATGAATCCTGATTAGGTCAAAAATAAAGGTGGAGCTGGGCTGGAGCTGAATGTAGATCATAAGTCTTCTAACTGATGAACTGTTACTTAAAAGAATACTAGATCAATTATGGGATTTTGATTTTAAAAATAGCTTAGCTCTCATTTCTTACTTGAAATAAACAGCTTGAATATAAAACTCCAGGAAATAGCCAGTGGAGCTCTGAAAGGAATCCAAAGCCCTGAAGAAAATTGACCCTATTTAAACTGCTTATTGTGGTCAAGCTAAAGGCCTGGCCAAGCCCCAGTATGCTTTAAAACTATTAGTTATAGGTGATGGTGCCAAGTCACAGTCCAGCTCCTTTGCTTTGCAGTGACTGAGGACAGCCCTACACTGCTGGATCTCAGAGCTTATTGTTGCTCCCCAGCTTCAGAGGTTGTCAGCCTGTGCCTTGCTCCCCCCTGTCCTGCTTCCCTGGCAGCACTGGGGCTTGGGAGGAGAAGCAGGATCAGGTCCCAAACCAGGTTGCCCTGACTGGGAGATCACAAAACTGTGTATCTTTCCTTCTGGTCTGCATTTACAAATATGATCTCCTTAAGCCATTAAAAAAGAGAGAGCACTTTCTTCATTTGAAAGGACGAGATTTCTGTGACAATTCCTTTCTCAAAGACTTTTTATTCTTTATTCATCCCTTACTTGCAGTTTTTGTTTCCATGGTAGTTGTACTAAATTTCAGAAATGCCTTCCCAAGTGGATATCCATCTCTAAATGATCTTTGAGTTACTACCTCATTCACTCTCCAAATCCATTCCCTGAATCACATCTCTATTACAGTGCCTAAAAGACATAAATGATGCATTTTTAATTGGCATTTGGGGATCACTTATCATTATTGATTTGCTTTTAAATTACTCTGAGATGAGGAACAATAAACCTGAGCATGTAACTTGGTTTCATAATGGTATTTATCTTCATGTCCAGAAATTCATATCCACAGTTTGCCTAAAATCACTAATTTGTTTTTGTTCTAAAACAACCATCTGAAGCAAAGGCAGTACTTTCCTGTATCTTTCAAGAGCAAATGCAATTGTCCCCTCATGCTCCTTAGGGAAATGGAAAGATTCTAAGGAAGATATTTCATATTCTTTCTGAGGTTTAGTTTACATTATTTTGAACTGAACTGACAAATAGAAACTTTAGGTTTTAAGTTGTTTGTTTTCTGGGTTTTTTTTTCTTTGCCCTACAGTTCTGTTTGAAATGAAAACCTGTGTTCTAAAATGGGAATGTTCCTGCTAAACTGTCACAAGCTTTCATGTTTACTTGTAGTGGTTTTCATGGGCTGGGGATTTTTTGATTGATTATTTTTTGTTAAGGTTGTCTTTAAAAAAATTATGATTTTCATATATTAGTAGGAGCATGTACTTTGAAAATATTTATTCATGTAATGATATCAGTCCTGAATCATATCCAAAGGTACCTTAGAAAATTTTAAGAGTTGTAAGCTTTCAATCTTTGATAACATTATATGAATTTTTAAAAATGCTCAGATAAATTTCTTTCTGATTGATCTCATGGCATAATCTGAACAGGACTTGACCATGGTGCATGACTGTGCTCTGACCTGTGTGCCTAAAGACCTTAATGGGAAGCTTGTGAGGCTCAGCAAACAAAATTCAAAAGTAAGGGAAGGTGGAGGGCAAAAAACCTCCACTCTTAAATATCCTCATCTGGGGCAATCCTGAAGGCGAAACAAAATTACTAAGAGGTGACTGCTGCTTGTGACCAATCTTGTGGCCTCACAACTCTGTGCCATCACCATGGGTGCAGTGCCCCGAATGCTGCCCGAGCACTGCCTGCATGAGAGCCCAGAAAACTCTAGCCTGTATATTTGTAAATCCATGATAATTTAAAGCATAATTTTTTAGCTTAATGTCATGTTTATCACTTTTATTTTATTAGGATAAGAGATATCCCAGCTTTAACTTTAGGCTGTCAGTGCATTTGAAAGCTTGTGGGTCTTTGTGAGCTCCTGTAAAACACATATTGGTAAAGAAAAAAAAAAAAAAGAAAAGTTTCAAAAGTAGAAACATTTCTAAAAGCATAGACTTGGAAACCTTAACATTTGGGATCTGTATTGGAACTTCCAGGAGCCTTAGAACCATATGGTGTAAACTTGCACTTACCAAAGGCAGCCTTCCCAGAAGGACGCCTAAGTAGTCTCAGATTGCAGATCAGGCAATTCGGCTTCACTGCTGTGTGAATGCACTTGAAATCACTGTGGCTGCAACTGGACAATCAGTTAATTGATTTGTTACTTTCTAGAATTTACAGATAAGTTATTTATTGAAGAAATTTTGTTGATTTAACACCTTTTATAACTGACTCTTGATTATTTGCTCAGTTTAGACCTTTGATTTGATTTTAAATTTGGCAGCAACTTTGGGTTTTTTTCTTAATCTAAGTTAGAAATAATTGAACTATGGTAGCATTTTCTAATTTTTATTGATTTTTTTTGTTGTAATTTGGTTTCAATTATTTTAATAACATTTATGCAAAGAAGTAAAATCAGATTTCTTTCAGTAAGAAATGTGGATCTTAAATTCTCTAAGATTGCATCTACTTTGTCAGTTCTTGGTTCATAAGCCTCAGAATAATATAATTGGTAGGTTTATATTGATTTTAAGTTGGATATTTTAACCATACATGTAAAGATTCCATCATACTGTTTCAGCTGAGCTAGAGTGTATGGAAGGGAAAATAGGTACTACATGGTGATGTGGTTATACAGCAGATTCTTACAGGCCACATTTGACAGCAGGTGAAGGCACTCCTTCTGCTTCAATTTCTTTCTGCCTCTATTTGAAGCTAGTTTTGATCTTATTAAGTGATTTCCACCCATCCTTTTCATGTACCATTAAATAAGAGCATCAGAGTAGCAGCTGCAACCCAGTGGTTGGAACACTTGCATATTCATGTATATTCACGTTCAGAAAAAATAGTCTTGTGATGTTATTTTGCTTTTGGTGAGACAAGTGTGATTTCATAACTGGCTTCTGTTTCAAAAACAGTTTGGAGTGGTAGAAAGATGCCACTGAGCAGGCTGATGGACAGAAGGCTCATTTTATTGTAATGTGCAATAGATGAACTAAATAAATATCCCTCACTTAATTTTGTTCTAGATTTTGGATAAGGAGAGCAAGAGCTGAGAAAACCTTTGTGGGGAAGGGCTGGACTTCTGTAGTGCTTGGAGCAGAGCCTTTGAGCTTGTTCACTGGAGGGCTGAATCAGTGTGAAGAGGGGCCTCAGATCTGCCAGTAGTTAGTAGTACTGGGTTTGGATGTAGCTTAAGTTTTGTACCTCATCATTAACTTTCTTAGCTGTTGCATCCCCACTGGCCTCAGACAGGCTTGCTTTGCACATATCAAATTGCAGCTATGGGCAGACTAATCGTTTGGAATTGGCTTGCTTCATTTCATGCTTGTGTTTTGGAAAGGCTTTTCCTCTAGAGATGGTAGATATGAAACAAAAACCTAGCTTTCCTTGCACATCTCTTGGTTTTTAATGAGAATTTTAGATGGATAAAAATGGCGTGGAAAAGCTCCCACAGTCCTCTCTTATATGTCTTGTCTGTTTCAGGGAAATAAAAATATCATAAAAACCAACACCATGAAGCGGTTCAAGCTGTTTAGTGGTGTAGCTCAATAGAGGAGATGTGGACCGTGACTCTGATCTCAGTGTTTATTCTTTGTTTCTATGTAAGTACATATTTGGTTTCAGCTACAGCATTGAAGAAATAATTTTCCAGTATTAAATATCTCTTCCGTTTCAAGATTGTGATATTGCATTCATTCTTCCTCCATTGGTAGTAGTCATTTTTTTTCATGACTCTTTAGGTCTGTTACTCTGCTCCATTGGCAGACACTTACTGAAAAGTGAGAAACAAATGACACATTCCACTAATTTAAATAAAAACATATTTAATCTATTCTGGGAGAGATGATGCCTGGCTACTTCTAGAAGGTGCTAACTTTCTGTTTGTAATCAATTTGAAGTTCTTGTTTGAAAGGAGTTAGAGATTGCTATCTGCTTTTTGGATAGAATGCCTACTTTTTCAAAGTAAGCTTAATGTTATTGAACATTTAAAGGTACATTTAATCTTTCAGCTTGCAAGGGGTTTTGTCCTTTTGACCAGAAATCTAGAAGTCTTCAGAAAGTCTGCTGCAAAAGCTGGGATGGAGAAAACAAAATAATCTTTAAAAAATGGTTAATTACTTTTCTAGAGCATATTTAAGCCTACAGTTTATTCTGTCTCAGAGATTTAACAGTTTAGGAAGCTTTTTCATTAAGTAATACCAGGAGATTCTATTGTTTTCCTGAAGCTGCAGAACTGTGGAAGAAAGATTTGTTTGTATCCATGATTGATCTGCAGTGCTGTGCAGTTGTTATATGTCTCTGCTAAATGTGCACAGTTCAAGGCAGGGTTACTCTCTGATAAAAAAGAAATTCAGGCATTGTGACTGTGTGAATATTTATGTCTGCAGTTTCTTTCCATGTGCTGCTTAGGATTGACTGGTTCAAAAAACCCCATAACATCTACAATACTTGGTTTTTGCAATAGGGCATGTTTATAAATGTGCTAGTTTCTAGCTCCTCAAGATATTCTAACCTTTACCACTCTTCTTTGGCAGCCTCTTACTCTCCTTCCTTCAAAAATTATCTGTGTGAATGTTTTATTGCTTATTTCTTTATTATTTTCTGCACTGAAAATAATACTTGTAGCATTACCTATTCTATCTTCTTTCAGTTGGCATTCAATCTGTTTTTTCTAAGTGACTGCAAGTCAGTCACCTCTCATTTCTTTTCCTTACAGCCAGGTCAGCATCTCAGTTTTCATCTGGCTTGAACAGGATCAGATGATTGTTAGGGCTGAGAAACCATGGACTCTTGGAAGAGTATTTTTGGCTGTTGTTCTGCCACCTCATATCTATTTTTTTTCTTATACAATATATTAGCTGCTGATGGCATTTTTTGCCAACAGCTAAAATTTCAGAATATGTGTTGGAGGTAGAGTTGGAGGGTTTTCTGCATGATTGTTACATTCACAGGTTGTTTACTAAGCCTGGCAGTGTCTGTGCACTGCCTGAGCACCATTTTTTACAGGATGCTTCTGGTTGCCCTATATCTGGAGTTTCCGTGGACCTCACCTGGCTGAGGCATCTTTTACATGCAATGATTGCCGTGCGCAGTTCCTGCCTATTTCCAGCCTATTTTCCTCGGTTCTGGGATCAGTCCCACTGTGCCTCTCTCTGGCTCAGAGGGGCATTTCTAACCTGGGTAATGTGTTAGGTCAGAGATGGAAGGCTGTGTGACTGGGGCCAAGCAGCCCACCTGGGGCCTTGTGTGGCAGAGCCCAGACATACCAAATGTAGCATTGCAGCTCTTCTTTACAAGCCTTGCATTGGGCCCTCAGACACTTTCTCATCAACCTCCTCTTAGCAATTATCGTCCCTAATGCATCCATCATGATGTATTAAATTGGTTAATTAACTTATCCACTGAGCATGAACTCAGACTCCTGAAGCTGGCAGCATTAGGCATTCTTTAGATGTGATGCAATTTTAAATGCTGTCTATGAATATTTTCCTCTTACATTGTGTAGCCCTTGTTAGACCTTTGATGAACTGTGTGTGTCTATTAGTCTACTATCTAGCTGCTTATCAGTCATATTCTCAAGTTCCCTGCTGCTTCTGTGGAACAGCTAGAATAATTAGGTGTAATATTTTTTCAGGTCTGTTGCACATTACATGGCTAAGCAAAAATGTCTTAAAAATCTCAAAGAGATCTTTTTTACAGAATTCTTCTTACAAGGGACCCTACATAGTCATTGATCCATTCAGTTAATTAATTTTCAACAAAAGTAAAATATTACTATCTTTTTAAAATTTTATTTTAGGGAACTGAGGACATTTATAGATGTGGAACAACTCAAAAGAAATCTGCCCTTTTGCCTTTTCTGCTGTTGTGAGATGAAGGGCCTGGGAGAAAAGTAGTTTTGTTGCTGTGGTACCTAAAATTGTACAAGAAAAAAACTCCAAAACAATCCACCTGAAAGACAAGGATAAACACTAAGTTTTTTCAATATTTAAACATGTATCTATACATATATTATGGAGTCTCTGCATGATATATATAGATATCCTATGTCTGTATATATGCCATATTTATCTTGAAATACTCTGTGCTGATAAAACCTATTTTATTCTATGAAGTGAATACAGGCATCAGTGTGTATGTGAGGTGCTTTTCTGGAGAGGTATGTGTGGTTCTGACCTCAGTGCAGGTTAGTCCCCCTTGCTGGATGGGGTTGCCTTGGCTGCACACTGCCTGCAGTGAGCAATTGGTAGGAAGGGCAGGCAGGATCTGGGCTGGGTGCTTGAGGTCTCAGCATATTTCTTTGTTGCTGACCTGAGAAGACTGCATGTTTTAAACTTTCTCTAATAGTTTCACAGGAGTCATTCCACCTTTCCTCATCTTAAAATGTTTTATGCCTTCACATTGTTTTGATATGCTGCACTGGATTTTCTATACATTATTCTTTTTGTATTCTGAACTTTTCTTTCTTCATATTCCTAAGCTTTTCAAAGATGAGTAGTGTGCAGTGGTGTAACAAAATTCCTATTTCTGTGACTTCTTGTTTTTCTAGCTTAGAGGGTGTTAGCTCAACTTGTTTTTACCTAGCTTTCAAAACACAGTTGGGATGGACTTTTTTTTTTTTTTTTTTCCTGAAGAAAGAGCTGAGCTATAAGTTAAAATAACCTACATACTTAGTACCACCCAGGAACTACAATAATACAGCAAACTCAAGGAGCTTTAGGAATGTACTCAGACATTTAATAGTTTCACTCCAGTCAAACATAACTGTGCAAGCTATAAAGGAAAAATTGCAGAAAGACTATGTTAACATAAATTAGAAAAGCTGTGAACTGTGAGTAATTAAGAATAGCCTGGATATTGCTATTCTGAAAGAGATGTGACTATATAACAACTCTAATTTACTAGTGAGCTGTTGAACGCAGGCTATTTTGAAATTATTTTATGTCTTGCAGTAATGAAACAATTGGACCAAAGACCTCCTTTGCAAATGAACCCCTTTGCTGCATTGCATTGGCTGTGTAAAATTCTGTTGCTAGGACACAACGTTACCAGAACTTCAACTTATTTCATTCAGAACTGATATTTTAACAAATAAGACCATGATCTTGCTGATGAAGGACAGGATTAGTTGAAAAACTTTTTATTGAAAAACTGTGAAGAAAATATTAGTAGAAATTTGCCCAAATTATGTTTGACTTTTCCAAAGTGATAGTACTGGTAGGTATGATCAGGAGGTGAAATTACAAGTAAGAAAAAGTTAAGATGTAGGTATTTGGATATTTTTTCTATGGGTGAGAATATAATCATAGAACAAGTAAAAAACAATTTATTGAGAGGAAAATTAAATAAATTTTTAAAAAAAATCTAAGTGGAAAAAATTCTTACTTGAAAACTTGGATGAAAAAGCCTTTATTTAGGGCTTCCTCCTAATGCACTGCTAAAAGCCAGACAGAACTTTTTATTTGGCCTGATATGGTTGTTCAGTGTACTTATAACTAAAGCTTTTCTAAGTGTGTAGCTCCCAAGACAGTAGGTTCTCACATGCCATCTCTTTCATCATGATGCATATTAATCTTAATTTTGAGTGCTTGAATAGCAAGTCTTTTAAAGAGTGGTGTTGGGAGGTATGAACATACAGCTACAAATACTTAAGGGCATGTCTTACTTCAGACACAGCTTGTCCGACCCCTCATGGTTCCCTGATGTTCAGAAATGGAGAGGTAGAGAAGTGTTGAAAGTCCAGAATATGATATGTGTGTTTCAGGCTCCTGGAGAGAGGTGTCAGTGATTGATACTACATTTTTGCATGGGGCATGGATAACTTAGAAGCTGTCTAAGAGAACAAACCTGAAAGGAAAACTTATTGGGTTGGAGAATGAATTCAGCTGCCTTGTAGAAATGATCCCACTGCTTGAGCTGCCTTGTAGAGGGAATTCTGTATGTCAGCTCTGCAAGTCGTGGATACTGCAGTTGAAGGCAGTCAGCAGAGTAGATTTCTGCTTATGCACAATGTGCACTTAAACAGAAGTAGTTTAGGCAGAGTCCATGGCATGGCCTGACTTTCCCAGCATAGAGTTCATTCTTCAGTGGAATGACACCATCCTTGCGTGAAACAAATAGCCTCCATTAGAGTTAAGTGCTGCTGCTGGGCTGGACTTGTGACCTTCAGCTGCTTAGCAAAATGGGTTCAGCATTCATCTCTAGAGTGTGGGGGTTTGGGGGGGGGGATATTTTTTTGTTTTAGTTTTTAGTTTTGATTTTTTTTTTGTTTTTGTGTGTTTTGTTTTGAAGTTTTTGTTTGTGGTTTTTGTTGGGGTTTTTGGTTGTTTTTGCTTTTTGTTTTTTGTTTTTTGGGTTTTTTTAATGGAATACAAATTTCCTTTTTTTGCTGATGGAGCTCCATTTATCCAGGACGTATCTTTATGCTGCAGCATGCGGCTTTTGTCTATGACTCGTTTTGTTTTGCTTTTTAATTCCTAAGACAAAAATTACTTTTCCTTTGCAAAAAAAATGTGTTATAAGGCAGCTTTGTAAAACTCTGTATTATAATATTTATAAGGGAGAAAGAAAAAATACGATGCCATTCTAATAAATAATGTAACATGTATTAGATTTTTCATTATGTGCCCCAGACGTTTTCTGAGAGCCCATGGAAAGAATCCGGCTCTGTGTTTGTTACCAGCTAGTGTATATTATAGAAATATTTGTACTGAATTTAAATACAGGGGTATAAGATACCATTCTGAATTTTCCATACACAAAGTAGTCATCCATAAAGTGAAACTGTCTGCCTCCTGGGCAGAGAAACCAAGCGGTAATCATGCATCTGCGAGTCATAGAAATAAAATCAACTTGAAGAACCTTTAATGCACATTTCATCTCTCATCTGTTTCTGCTCCCAGGCTTCTGAGTTTGCAATAGCAAAGGCTGTAAGTATTGTTGGGTTGGGTAGAAGAAGAATTCTAAAAATCATCTTCATCCTGGGGTACTTTTTCATCAGAACATGAGTTGCAATAAGTACTCTCAATAGTTTAAAATAATAGTATTGACTCTATGGACTATAGCACCAGTAAAATCTGAGACGACACCACAGTGGCCATGTCTCTTGGACCATGCTCACCTCTGCTTTTTAAATGTTTTTGAAAGCTTATGTATCATGTGCCCACAAATTTTGTTATATTGAGTCCAGTATTTTGCACTAGCTGTTAATTTAAACCTGTATATTAAACCCTGGGAAATTAATTTGGTATATTTTTTGAAGCACATTTTGTATCACCTTAAAATGGCTAATTAAACTGTGAAATCACATGCTAGTCTGAAAGCTGGAAGACTTGGAATTTTTCCTTCCTGGTGAGTTTGGTTTTTTGTTTTAAGTATATCCAGCCTAAGCTCTGGGTTTATGTACAAAAATTCTAAAAGGATTAGGACTACAGCTTAGATACCACAGTGGTAAGGCTGGTATGACTGTGCAGGGACAAATCCACCCAATTACATTACAACTTGTTCATTTTCCATTAGACCTCAGTTTGCAGAGAAGGTTTGGAAAAAAACTTTGCAAGATTGGAAAGCCACTGCACAAGGTTTCTGCTGGGACATTAAGGTTGCAGAGAGGAGAAGCATTTGCTGAAAGCTGCCCCAGCTTGAGTACTGTGCTGGGTCATCAGCTATGCACTACTGCCCCTGGCCAGAAGCAGCCTGCACAGCAACTGCTGCTGGACTGGGTAATCCAGTCTGCTGAGTGTGACTGCAGTTTCAGTCACTCCTGATCATGCATATACCTCTGCTCTCAGCAGCTCTGTGATGCCAAGCTGAGACCTTCTGGACTAGCTGCAGAAGCCTACGCAGGTGGTAGACTTTGAGGGCAATAATGTTCCCTACTCCTGTCCTCCTTTTACTTTCTTAATTGAAAATCTGTTATAGGAGAACTTAGAGTTTAGGCTGTATATCTTAGGTATCTTAGGCTTTGTGTGAGGGCAGTGGAATGCAATTGTCCCATGAGTCATCAGTTGGACTTCTGGGTGTCTGAATTTGCACTACAAGGGAATCTTTTTCTTTCAAATCTGACTGTTTTATCCTCTATTATGTAGACTGTGCTATTGAAAAGATGTGAAACCAGCACCCAAACCTGCTAAGCCAAAATGAATACCTGTGTTGAAGTATATGCCAGGCTGTAACATAAATCTAGGATTTTTCCAGACTAGATAACATAATTTCCTGTGCATATGTTCCATATTAACCCATCATGGATGAAAGCCTGGCCATTTCCCTAAAAGCCCACATATTGTACAGCATGTGTGCTTTGTGAGGAAGAGAGAAGGAACTTTAAACCCAAAGACCATTTCTTCCTGACTGTTTAATTTGGACTCTCATTTGAAACACAGAAAAAAGCTAAACAGGTTTCCCCTTAGTGATTAAGAGTTAAGTGAATGGATATTCATGTGACCTTGTTGAGAGGTTCAAACAGAGAAAGGTGTGTTGTGTTTTGGAAGCCTCCTTTCAAAATCTTCATCTGATTACCACTGACCTTTACAGAGCTATCCAAGTAGTGGATCAGCTTATGAAACTCAAAAAACAAAACAAAAAACCCCAAAAAACTGAAGGATTTGTATTTATATGGCAATGACACAAAATTAGGCCTCCTTTCTATCCAGTTTGTACTGTTCTTAAAAAGAAATAGTAAGATGGATAAAGAGATGTGCTTTGAAATTGTAAGTCAGATGTCTATTTAGAGTCCCAGCCTCCTGAGGGAACACATTTGGGCTAGGAGTCACAGGAAGGAAGGCTGTCAAGAACTTTCCCATTTATTTCTGTAGGGTGCCTCACTGCATTTTGATGGCTCTAGCAGAAGATTCCCCAAAGGGAGAGAAGTGTTTTGTCAAATACTTTTGAATCTCCAGGGCCTGGTTTGTGTTTTCAGGGAACATTTTTACCAAAATCACCCTGGTGCATTCTCACCTTGAAAAATGCATCCTATTTCTGCCAAATTTCAGCAGGGACACAGGGGTGGTCATCTTTCAGGTGAAGGTTATAGCAATATAACTAGGCCTTTACCCCAAGTAGCAAGAGTAACACAAGTGGGCTGCAACAAAATTCAGGTACCTGCAGTTGCTTCCCAGGTTTGCTAGATTCCCAGGAAGACATGCTGTCATCCATTCAACCAGAACATAAACAGGCTTAAGTAGGACAAGACTGGCAAGAGACCATATTTCTTTTCAGCATGAGCTCTGTTTATGAGCAGCCATTGAGGACTTTTGAAAAGCTGTTTGTCCACAAGAAATCTTGGAGAAAATACAAGGGAGGTTTTCACAAGCCTTCTTTTTGTTGTTAGGTTATGAATAACATTTGCTTCCTGGATCACTGTTTCTCTCCCCTGGTAAGCCACACGGTTCACTGCCGCTGCAAGAAATACTGGGTCAGAATTTCTCTGTTTGCAGAGCTTTAGCTTTCTTGCCTCTCCCTGGAAAGTTGGCAGAATTGAGGTCTTGCCTTCCCTCCCACTGCAGCCTTTGCTGCTCCTGCTTTGAGGTGAAAGAATAAACACTGGGTGGCAAAACTTCACCTTTTTAGAAACTTAGAGAGTTTAATGGGCTCTAAATCATGCCTGTTACCCCAGAAGGAACACAGAAATCTATACAGAGACCTCAGGGTGCCAGGACAATAAATAAAATGCTATGACTTCCATTGTAAAAGATAGTCAGCAATAAAGATGCATTCCTATCCTCTTAAAGGAATCAGTGGAGGGATCAGATCCAGATGAGATATAGGTTGTTCTGGATAGCACTGGCCACTCTGTCTCCACAGGATGTTTAAGAAATAGAGCATGTTCAGGAAACAATACAGAGTTTGGAAAAAACAGGTCGAATTTTAAAGGTTCTTTTGATTTTTCTTAGGTTAATGGTCCTTCACAGTTCTGGCATCTCTGTGTTTGGTTGTGAGTAGAAAATTGTTTTCTTTATGAGGAAAAGAAAGAGTGGCCATGATAACAGAAAAGAAGACAACTGTGCATGTCTGTTCTCCCTTTCCACTATCAGGAAACCTAAGGGACAACCACTTAGAGAGGGGAGTTTAAAAACAAAACAAAACAATTTAAAAGAATTTTTCTTTGTATTTTATTCCATTCAAATTACAAGGAAACCTCAAGGGAAGGAGGTGGGTACCAGACCAAATACAAGCAGTAAAATAAAAACAAAAGCCGTAGGGGTGATTTTTGCCTTTAATAATTAAGAAGTAATCCATCCATATCAATACAGCATAACAAATAGCTCTATTTTGAAAGATTCATCCTGCACAGCCAGTTGCTTTCATTGCAGTCATAGATAATCTGAAGACAGTTCTGCCTAGGCTACCAAGCTTGAGCAACTGCAATAGGTTGTTACACAAGTGTCTACACTTTCAAGTTATGTCCTAGAACTGATTTTGTCCTGTTCTCAAAAGTACATTTGTTTAGTGACCAATAGCTGGCCATTTGTGATTTGTGTTTACACTCTTGGGGTCTCCTGTAGTTTTGGCATCTGTCAGCTTGTACTCACAAGACTCTCTGGTCTTCCTCAGCAGCCTTTAACACATCATATCTGAAAAACACAACTGTTGTTTTATTAGTGCAGCATAGATTCTTTACAAAAATAATGGCCCATTAGGAGATGCAGATACACAGCTATACTATTGCTGTTCTAAAAAAATTGTTTTACAACATCCCCATTAGTCTGTCACAGGGTACAGTTAATGCCAAGAATAAGCAAAGTTAAGACATCAGACCTCTGTACCTAGAGATTTCAGTAATAATAATATAACTTTGGAAATGCTGTCAAGTAGTACAGAAGAATAATTAACTTCAATGGTTAAACCAAAATCTCCTGGAGACTGGACCTAATGTTAGACTGGGCACATTATCCCACACTCTTTGAAGCATGTAACAGCAGCCCTGAAAGGTACCCAGTCCCACTTTCTGACTATAACTCAGGTCTGACTCGTTGTGGCAGCTGTTGCTGTGTTCTGATGGTGTCTGCTGGAACAGCCCACCTGGGGCCTCCCGCCTTGTCTCTTGTTGCTTTGAGGTAGGTGACGGAACAGGAGCCAGTCTGTGGAGGACACTTGAGTTTAACCAGAAAGGGAGAGACACAAAGAGGTTAAGCTCTCTGTAAGCAGCTATATGGGAAATTGAGGCTTGCTAATACTCCAGTCTAGCAACCTGAGGTATGAAAGATGCCCACTAGTGGGGAGATGCTAGACATAGTAAGTTCAAAATAGGCAAAACACTCTGAAAGTGACAGCAGCTGGTCACTGGAGCAGTTTGTGAAGTTGTCAATTCTCCACCCTTACATAGGGTTTGGAAGTTTTCTCTTTGAAAACATACTTTGATTCACTCAGCCACTAATTTAGGATTTCGTGTTACATGGTTAAGACCAGCCAGTCCCAATAGTCATGTTGCCGACCGGGTTTAGATGAATCACACACTGATACGATGTCCAGGCAAAACTCTGTCTTTATTCAAAGTACAACCACATATATGACCTCTGGTCTGACTCCGCCTAGGGGCCAGAACCTTTGACCCCATTGGCTCAGGCTGCGTCCCTGGACATATATGGCAATGTCTGAGACCCCTCAGAGGGGGCGGCACCAGTGTGTGCCACCCTGCAGGTAATCTTCCAGCCTCTCTCAGGGATTGGGCCACAACATCGTCACATCTAGATCTGGGATCCCTACTTGATGCTTTGACTCTGACTCAGTAAAACGAGCGTAAAACCTGACTTTGCTGAGTTTCATTTCAGTTCTCCCCTTTAGGAAGTATGTTTCACTGATGTGGGGTGCTGGCCAGACACAGGAAGCTTATACTTGGGAAAAGTCTTTGAGCTTCATGCCCTTGCAGGGTCAGGCTCCCTGCTCTTGCTATTTGCACTTGCTCATATCTGCAGCCAGAACAGATAGATAAAGCTTTAAGCCTGTGGGGAATTCTGCCCTTCTCCATCACAAGCAAACAGAGGTGTAGCTCTACATGTTTGTTGTAGAAACTGCTTCATACACAAACTCCAGTAGAAATCTCGCTGGCGTGAAAGGGAATAAGGTTTGGCTTGGGTAAAGGATTTGTCCTGTTTCTGCTTTCTGTCCACACAAAAGGGAATTTGCACCAGCTGTGTCATGTTACAGTGAAAGTTTTATTAGAAACCTGTATTTGCAGCTGAGCTCTGCTGCTTCATGTGTGTGTCTTTGGTCTGGGCTACATGGGGGAGAAGGCAGACCCTGGCACCTTAAAAAAAAAAAAAAAGGCATGAAGAGAGAAGTGGGATCATCAGGGAGCCATTTGTTTTGCTGGTAGGGGTCTGTGAAAAAACCCAAACTGGATGTAGAATAGAAACTGCATGTGGGGAATGGAATATACAGTGCCCAGCCCAGAAGTGTTTTGCCTCCCTGTTTGCAGGGCTGGCAGACATTGCTGTCAGACCACAGGGTGGCAATATTTAGACTCAGTGTGGAGGAGTTAGCCATTTGAGGGAGTCATGGTGTGCTCAGTATGCAGCAGAGATAGAAAAAACCCAAAACATTTAAGTTACTGTTCCAGTTAATCCTTTGTGTTCTTTACCATATTTCACACAAGGCTATCACCCCTCTCTGATGAAAACAGCAGTTTGTCCAAGGGTGCAAGTTGTACCCTTTGTCCTAAGTAAAGTCTGTGTTTATGTATCATATACTATGTCTTTCTCATAAGGAAAACCAGCCACCTTTGGGTGAAAATATGTCTATATGCTCGTTCCTATAAAATAATGATGTTCAATAGCAGAGTCAAAAATTCATGACAGAGTTAAAATTTTTGATCTTTGTGGAATAAAATGTACTTCTCCTGCTCTTTCCCCCCAGTCCCCCTATTCATATTTGACAGCAGAACTATAAGGAGAAACTACTAGACCAGTGGTAAAAAAAGTGTGTGGTATTTTGCTAATGATGCCAAATGAGTAACCTTTTTCTAGTAAATAGGAGTGAGACAAGAAATAGAGTGCTGTCTTTCCTTGAATTACCTGTAAGAGCACAAATCAAAATTTAAACTCCCCCTTCTGTGGTTGCCTTTGATTTTGGCAAACTAATTTTATTGATCTAGAAAAAAAATAAGGGTGCAAGTAGGTTTAAGCCCCATTTGGTTCTGCTGTCTGTCCTACAGGCACATTGCTATAACCTGGATGGAGAGAGGATCCAACAGCTCTAAGAACCCTGATAGCTTTATTTCCATCCTAAAACACATGAATGTTTGTCTGTGCTTACATACTTTTGGGGAAGAACTTACTGTTGCTTAATAAAGGCTAAAAGTTTTATTAGCTATTCAGGCTTCAAACAGTCTTTCATGCAGTGGAGAATAAAATAAATATTCTACTGAGCTTAACAGTAGAGAAGTTATTGTGCATGGTGACAGAGTTGAATTGTGCTGTAAAAAAAGCAGTGTATAAACAGAGGCTCATATATTTTTTTTTATGTGCTTGGTCTTTGTTCCTTTAGTGAGAACCTCACCACAGATCAAGGGTTTCACCTGATGATGAAAGGTCATCTCTCAGCTGGCTGGCTACCTCAGGCATCCCTGAATATTCAACATCCTGTGAGAACTTAGCAGTTACTGAATTGGAAAAATGATCCATTTCTTAAAGCTGTAGATTTGTATCTGAGTGCTGGTGAGCTAGCTGAGTTTCACTGGAAATCTGCTGTTTAATTGCGGCTGGCATTGTGAGATAGTTAATTGTTTTTTCATCTCATGGGTTTATATAAAATGCCTACTGCTTAATAGAAATGTTGTGTGTAGTGGAATAGTAAAAGGTTTTGGTATTTACCTAGAATAGGCTACTTCATTGAAGAATGCCATTAATAAAATGGAATAGTTAAAACAGTGGGACATAAATGCAGCTTGACATAACAGAGAAGAAGTACAGGCTGGTGAGGAATTGGAATCTCTCTTCTATTTAAAATGACCAGCACAGCATTTCTTCAGCAGCCATTATCTTGACAAGGACTAATATGCTGGTTTTCCACTAGAATTTATTATGTGGATTTACAGAAGAACAGTTCTTGCCCTCTCTATGCAATTTGACCTAGAACTTTACACTACCTGGGTTTTACTGGCTTGCTGGTGAACTAGCAGAGCAAGAATTTAATAAAAGAGGCTTTCAGGCTGAAGTCTAAGAGTACAGTGAAAACTGAATTAAACCTAGCAATGAGGGCACTCATTAGCTTGGGTGTAAGGGCACTCAGCAGGCAATATTAGCTTAATTTGATATAATATGAAATTCCCTCCAAGTTCTTGTTATGTAGACATTGATGGAAGACCTTGGACCAGTGTGTCCAGTGTGGCATGTGTGCTGCTCTGGAGACATGGTCTGGTTGACCAACTGGAGGCACCAGTGCTGGAAGGATGACTCCTGCTCAAGGGGGACCCTCCAGTGGTAAAGAGGAAATATAAATGCTACTGTGTCAGAGCTCTTGCCCTTGGCACAGGGAACATCTTCATTTATCACCATTACAGGATGATTGTGGTTCAATCATAAAATAGATGTCTTTGACAAGTGTTAACTGTAGTTAAGTTGCTGCAGCTCAAATCATCCAGAACTAGGGAGACCAAGTGGCTCCATCTAGAGAGAGATGCAATACCAATCACATTAACATGACAGGCCCAGCTGTTCTTGCCACCTGCAAACTCTTTGGTCTGGGAGCCTCTGGCAGCAGCTGATTAAAGAGACTCAGAAATTACTTATTCAGAAGTAAGCAATCATTACTCACTGAGAGGAACCTGTGCAGAGATGTAGATGCTAAAGAGGGGCCAAAGTACCTGTACCCCTTTTGTAGGTTGGGCCTAAGGAAGCATCTCCACAGATGCTTTTGGTATAATGCCAGTCTTTCACTGTATGCCTCAGTAATATTCTCTTAGCTAAGTTATTGCCATCTCTGCCTGGGAGAGGAAGCTGTTTGTTGCTCTTTCACCCTTGTTGCATCTTGGCTAGCCTCTTCCAGCTGAAAGACTTTCTGAAAGACTGCTTTCCTACTTCCTGTATTTTAATTCTTTAATGCTGTTCCTGATTGCTGTGGCTTTGACAATCCGATCCCTTGCAGTGCACTGTGGCATGGCTCCCAGAACATAGAATTTCCCCATCACAAAGCTCAGTCTTTTTACTGTATGTCTCTAGAAGCTCTTTATCTCAGGTATCTTATTTCTATTATTGTTTTGTTTTCTGTTTCTAAGCAAATACAACTTCAGTGCTTAGTGTTCATAAAAGGAATCAGTACAGCCAGTTCCATTTGCTCCCTGTGCTGCTACAGTCTTCCTCCACATCAATTTCCAGGTGCTGTTCTGGTCCTGTGAGGCAGTGCCTGAACAGGACAGCCTGTTGTAACTGGAGCAGATAGGCTAACCCATGCTGTCTCCAGTACAGCAAGAATACAAATATGAGCTTCCAGACAGCACTGTACTTCTTTTGTGACTGGCCCCAATTCCTGCTGGGTTTGGCTGTCCGTGGATTAAAAAAGTCCCTTTGCAATATTGGAATAACAAGTAAGTCTGCATTTCTTTGTTGCTGGATTCCCCCTTGGATCCTACTTAGCAGAGTTATTCAGTTTCTATTTCCAACTTTCATATAAGTTTGTCACATCTTTTTAAGGAATTCAAAGTAATTTGTGTTTAAATATCATCCCAGTTTTATTTACATATAAAACTGCTAAAGTGAAAAATGCATTAGACAGAGCTGAACGGACTTGGACCCCTAGGGAATTTATCTTCATCTGTAATTTTAGTCTCCTTTTCCATCATCTGCAAAGAACATGTATAGTCACAGCAGAAAACCCAGCTGCAACCCTGTCAGCTTCAGACAAGTCCTCAAGGACATATGGTAGAACTGCCAGTTCCTTGGTTTCCCCAGATGAGCTGAGCTTCCCCAAAGGCTTTTTTTTTTGCTGCTGAAGGAGGTGGGCTCTGGAGAAATCAGTACATCTGTATTCTAACTTTATGAAGAGAATAAGGAATGAAATACAAATTCAACAGAGAGAACTTTTTTTTTCACCTTGTATCTTGCCTAGAATCTCAGTCATGGCTATATTGACATTTGGTTATGGGGTAGTTGCATGACGTTTCCATATACCAAAGTAAAGATGTCAAAATCTGTTGGTACTGTGAGCTCTGTCAGAAAGGAATTGTATTATGGGTTCTCTCCATGACCAGGATTCTAGATAAGGGACCTGAAAACAGCAAATAAAAATCTTTGAGCAAAGAACAACGTCATTGCTTATATAGAAGCCAACATCAAAGTAGTGACTGGCAGTTGAAGCAATACTGTATTTAGCTGAATAGCTATTGACAAAGAAAAGGACTTCTGAATAAGTTCCTATGCTCTGCTGAGCACTAGAGTGCCACAGTGCTGAGCAGAGCCACCAGTGCTTTTCAAATGTGTGTTCACTTCATGTAACCTGAGTATTCCTTGGTGCAAAAATTGGTCTCCTGAAAAGGAAATGCTTCATTTCATCTGATATCCCACCAGTTAGGCAGCCCAGATCTCTCAGTATCAAATCTTTCCCCCATTGGTGATGATTTAAATTTTCATTTATCCCTTTCACAGAAGGCAGCAACCCAGACAGATTTGTCTGGTATTCCTGTTCCCACTGTCATGGGCGTTGCATTTTCCCTACCACAATTAAGCACATTTACTTCACAAATTTTCTATTTCTTCTGCAATCCAAAGAGGAAGAAGACCAAACCCATGTAAAATATGAAGTGCAAACTCATGTGCTATTTTTGCAATAATACGTTAACAGGGTAGGATGGAAATCAGTTTGAACTCTTGCCTCAGATTATCAGAGAGATCAGTGCTGTAGTTTCAGTTAAGTGTTTTAGACATGGGAATGTGGCAAAAGAGAGAATATGGCATTGACACTGAGAAATGTATTGAATTTAACATGCTTTCCGGAATAGTGCGAGGTTTGCACAGTTTACAACAAATACTAAAGTATCAGTTTGATTCTGAACTAAGATGCCTAAGAATTTTCCCTTCCGTTATACAGAAATTTACACTTTGATTCTATCATGACTCATCAAGGTTTCTTGAAATAACAATTTTTGGAGAACTAACCTAATTTTGTATATGAAATAGCAGAAGGTCTCCCAGTTCTGAAGTGGTTGGACTTGTATCAGCCAGGGACTTCCCAGGCCTTGGATTTTCTTTAATGGAGTCCCTCAGGGAATCCTTAGAGATTATTGAAAGCGCAATGAGTTTACAGGAATGTATGCTGAAAAAAGCATCATAAAGATGAAGGTAAGAAACCATCCTTGAAAGGCTGTATAAATTGAATATGAAATATACTCTTCAGGTACTCAGTGCTTCTTATGTTCTCAGATTTAAAATAAGAGGTGTTACTTTTATTCATGGTTACTTATTGTGTTGTGTTCTGTAGCTCTGAGCATTGTTATATATGATATATAATATGCTGTATTTTGATATTATGTTTAAAGTTGCAAATCTGCTGAGAAAATCATATAAACCTAGTAATAATATTCCCACCTACTGAAGTAAATAGTAGAAAAGAATAAGGCACATTCACAAATCAGTTTAGAATATGGTTTCTGTACCACCAGAAAGATGCTGCTCTCTTCTCCAATGGAAAGATATGATAATGTGGCTCGTATGTCATTCACATTCCATAAAGCATTGCTTTCATAACTTTTAATTTCATTTTAGCTTTAAGGAAGAGGTGACCTGCATTGTTGTGGGGAGTTTGCTTGTTTGGTGCTTTTTGTTTAGATTAGTTTAATTTAGTTGGGTTTTTTTCCTGATCTGAATTCACAAAGACTTTTTTTTTTGGCAGGGAAGAAGTGCAGTAATGGCTAAGTCAACTGTTGTAGTAAAATTTCAGTAGTATACTTCAATTGCTTTGTCTGTTGGCTGAAGTCAGAGACATTGTTGTCTATAAAAGACAATAAATTACTCTTCTGTATAACAGCCAAAACAGACAGGAATTCTCAAGTCTTCCTTTCAGTGCAATACTGATGTCAGAAATACTGTGTTATAAAACAACAGTTAAACCATTTTGTGATTATGCAATGCCTCTGGTATATACTCTTTCAATAACTTACCATAGAGATTTTCTTAAAATTACCAGAGGAATGAATTAATTCTAGAAATAATAACAAATGAGCTTCCCTTATTAACTACTTCCTAAATTAAATTAGGAAATTAATTAAATTAATTACTTTTTCTTTATAGGGAAAATTCTCTGGCTGGAAAGAGCCATTATGATTGTAATTGTGCAATCTGTCTGTAGCTCCCCATTTTTTCATAGAGATGAGTTTTGGGACCTTGGTGTTTTCTTGGTGCTATGTTCACTTCATACCATACCTTACAAAGGGCCACCCTTCTGGAATCAAGGCTGAACAATGATCAGTAGCAGCTCTGGCCTCTGAGATGCAGTAGGATACATTTGCTTCAATTTCTGATACATAACCACATTTCTTTTGACTCAGGTAGGATACATGACAGTTAGTGTTGACTTTGAGGATTTTATATCTACTTCATACTAGTTGCTGGAGACACTCTCAGCCATGAAGCATCCTATAAAAAAACTTCACCTATGGCATCCTTTGAATGTATTTGATCATGGAGGACATGTCCTTAGTGGATTTGTGCTTTGCCTCATGTAGTGGACACACTTCTCATCTTGCATGAGCAGCTTTAAAACCCAATTTACTGTTTGCTGAATAATGATGTATCTTTGCAAGTAGACCTGTTAATTGGGTAATGTCCATTCTCAGCTAATCTTTAGCTTCTCTCAGACACTGAAACATATTGATCTTTGAAGTTTCTCTGGTCCTCAAATCACTCATATAAAGTTACTCTGTAAAAATATTTATTATTAGCATTTTTCATTTTATATTAGGAAGATACTAGAAATTCTTCTTGTCCTTGCTTCAAGTGACCATTCTTGCTACTTACAAAAATGAAGGATGGGCTGTGAGGGATTCAGATAAATCCCAACAGCTTCATGATCTACTCTGAGTGAGCTGGCTGCTCACTACAGGGCAACATCTTTGTAATTTGAAGCACCTATATTGGCTATGTAATATTACAATACTAGGGGGTGACTGGATATTTTCTAGCTTTATAAGAAGCAAAAATTACTGTAAATTTTTCTCTTGTTTTAAAGCTGCCTCTTTATGTGTGTACAGTTTTGCAAGTCAGATTCACATTTGATTTATCTGTCAAAATACA
The DNA here is from genome assembly GCA_035583235.1 of Hafferia zeledoni. Lineage (NCBI taxonomy): Eukaryota > Metazoa > Chordata > Aves > Passeriformes > Thamnophilidae > Hafferia > Hafferia zeledoni. Next base: position 38,081,730 of record JAWWEV010000083.1, read on the forward strand.
ATAGTAATATTTTAAGTTTTCTGTCAAAACTATTTACAGACATTATCCAAAAGAGACAGTCATAGACTGGAACCTCAGTGTGCTCTACAGAAAAGAGCAAGATGTTGCCCTCCTCACATCAGAAGCTGGTATGGCAACTCTTGAAAGCCATTAGCCCCAGACAGGACACATATATGAAGAGATAAGAGATTCTGGAACAACTTGGAATTATTTTTTGTGTGAAATCTTTGAAAATATACAGTACTCGTAATCATAGCTCACACATGCTTGGGATGGATAGAGTCCAAAGGTCAAAATGCAGATCAAAATATAATATATACTCATGCAATTATAAATGCAGAATCTGGGTTGGAGGGTTAGCCATAACTTAAATATTGCCTCAAAATATATAAAATCCAAATGCAAATAAGAAACAACAGATATTCACAAGAAATATGGATAGACCTCTAGGCGATATCTTCTGGCTGTTTAATACACAGTGATCATAGGTATATGAAATACTTCTCCAAAATCTGGGCAGGAGGATGATCTTTCACATGGCTGCACAGATGTGTGTGCAAGAGGACTGTGCAAAATTTTTCATTCTCACTTTAAATGCAGATTTGGTAAAAATAATAGATGTTTGAATGCTTTCTGTTGGGGTTCTGTTTTTAATCTAATACTAATAACTGTAGGTATTTAATATTCAATATTTGAGATTAAAACTGTGTAAAGTGTAGGGTACAAAGTTTTAGTATTGTATCTGAGCAATGACTGAACATTAACATAAATAGTGTTTTATCTCCCACTTGGGTAAGAATACATCTTTTTTATTTTAAGAATGCAAAGACAGAAACTTCACCATTTTTCTATGTGTTACCAGGGTAGCAGATTCAACTAATTCACATTACTAATTCAACTGAAGAAACAATTTGAATAATACGTGAAAATAAGCCTTAACTGTTCTATATATAGGCTTACAGTCTATTTATTTTAATATGTGAGACTTAAAAAAATGGATAGCAGGATCAAGACCAAGTCAATGATATATTCCCATAAGTAGCTGAATTTATTTGGCTTAATTATTAGGGTACTTGTTGCTTAACAGGTTCAATAACATGAATATAATAACCTGCCCTTAGTTTGTTCATGTACATTGATTACCATAAGTAATTCTAGAAACAATCTTGCAGGTGTGATGGCCAACATCTTCAGTTCTAACTATTCCTTTACAGAAGAAAACTTGTTTATAGCTGCACTTCTCCAGGTCTGCTCCTCCTTGTTCTTGAGGTGATTCTGTGATGCTGCTCTGATTTCCCATGATTTGATGCCTCCCGTGGGTGCTGCTGTGGTTTCTGTGTGCAGCTATTTAGCTCTGCTGCAGAGTCAGAGACTGTTCAGTAGTATAGCCCACAAAACAATTTTTTTTCATGGAGTGTTCGAAAATAACCAAATAGGTTTACAGTGGAAAGAACTCTGCAAAGCCCCTCTTCATGCTTGCTTGTGCCAAAATGTTCATGGCATATTAATATAACGTATGGGAAATGTTCTAATTTACTTTAACATTTATTTGTAGGATATTTAATGCATTCCTGCCACAGGTTTTCCTGTTCTATATCAGTTAATACTATATTTTATATTCCTAGCAAATTTTCTTATATTTGAGATAATAGTAGAATGAAAAAAACCTACTGGGAACTGTAAAAAATAACCATGACAAGAACCTGTAGGATTCTTTCAGCTGCTCCCACTCTTTTGTGGACTCTGATAGAGTTCCTATAGTAAGATATTATGTTTGTGTTCCTGGATATTGTATAACAAATTGCTTTGTGAACTGAAATACATTCAGGTAGTACTTTTGTGATCTTTTGTATTTAACTACACAGTTCACCTCCAGTCAGATGTACTCTTTAGTGTTCACGCAAGAAAGGAAGGCATATATAATAATGTGTCTTTCTCAATGAATCTAGTTTTATAAAATTAAGCATGTTTTCCTAACAGTTTATTCAAAGATAAGCACCAGCAAAGGAAATGGAAAATAATGTCTTCAGAAATATAGAGACCAGTCTAAATAGCTAAGTGTTAAAACTTAACTCCTTAACAAATAACTGCTAAAGCTCTTCATGATCATCAGTAAATAAGTATAAATCTCTGGTCCTTAAAACAATCTGCATTTTATTACCAAGAAAGAGACAGAAGATTCTTTTTGGCATGTAGGTTTTATGCTGCAGTTTTAAAAATGCACAAAAGAATCTATGTGTTTATAATACAACTAAAATATTTGATTTTTTTTTTCTGTGAGTATCTTGCAAAAGCATAATCTAGTTTTTCATGCTCTCATTGAAAAAACTTCACAATGTAATTGAAAAAAAACCCCTGTCCTTAGCATCAACTTGTCCTTCTGAGATAAATGTATCATGTAACACAAATGCATTTTGGCTTACATTCCTCTAGAAATGAACTGTGTCAGGTAACTACTGAATGACTGAGTATATGATGAAGTGTGTGTGTTTGAGCTGTATGAAACTTAGAATCAAAGAAAGGCTCTGCTGTAGATCAAACCCAGAAAAGCTTGAACAAAGGCCACAATTAAATTCTTGCTGTGGGATAACTTTCTGCTTCACTTGCTGGCTGTTCTCAGCAGTCAGAGAAACACATCTCTTCGTCTTTCTTTGGACCCAGTGGGGCTCTGTGGGCATCACCTGCCGTGCTTTCAGTATGGCACCCAGACTTTTCCAGCCCTGGCAACTCTCAGTAGAAATCAGAAAGTTTTTTCTGTATTTCATTGTTGCTTCTGCTTGCTGTTTCAGAATCTTTGTAAATATTATTCTTTATGTTCCATATGTTTCAAGTGACAGCTACCTCGCTCCCATCCAAGGTCACTCCATCCCTAAATGCAACCTACTGCAATAAAAGTGGAGTTGAATCAGGGTTGGACTTGATGATCAAACAGGTCTCTTCCAACCCAGCTGATTCTATGATCTTATGCTTCTACTGCTGTTACCATTTCCTGCTGCTTGAGGTAATTCTTTCTACAACTTCACTAGATCCCTGCTCTGCAGATGCCCAGCAAGGTGCCTTCTGCACAGCTCCTCCACAGCTGATGATTCTGTGTGCATTTGTCATATTGTGATAGTCCAAAATGAAATTACACAGGTGACATCTGTACATAATTTGCATATAATTTGGCTTTTCATGTGCATGTGGAAATACTCATGTAAACACAATTCTCAGGCAACTCAAGAAAGCATTTGAAAAACAGAAATGTGGCATTAAGATGCAAAGCCAACTCTGCAGGACATGATATAATCTACTTCAGTTACTACCAAATTGCATTCCTGCCTCCCACAGAATTGTTGGGCTGGAGAAAAGACTGTGTATCCAGCTAGTCCTGGGTATTTGGAGTGCCTTTCTCTTTTAGCAGTATCTAGTAACAGCGACCTGACAGCAGTAGAAACCTCATTTTCTCTGTGTGGGTGTCCCCTCAGTGTGGGCACATCTTACAGAAGTGCAGCACTCTGATAATGCAGTTAGCAGACTGCATTGCCTGAGTTTCCCAAAGGGCTGCTGAAGAGAAAATGATTGACAGGAGACTCCAGAAGACATAAAAGTGCTTTTAAATGGATGTGGCAGGTGTTGTCAATACTTGGGTGTGTGAAACCTGGAAAGGTTGGGCAGATAGAGATGGAAGTCCACTAAAACCTGCAGTGCTGCCTCTGCCTGGTGAATCTCATTTGCTTTCCTTCAGTTCAACTGATGCTCCACACCAGGATGGAAAAGGGCTTTTTTAACTCCAAGGAGAGTTGCACACCATCAAAGCAAACTGGGGGTCTGCTAGTGACCCATATGGCTTCAGACAAGTCGAATTGCTTCTCCGTGCTTTCCACTTACTCTGTCTTTTCTCTCCATCTCATTTATTTATTGTGAAGACTTTGAGGTGAGATATGACCTCTGGTGTTTGGAAGCTCTCGGCACAGCACATCTCAGATTGTGTTCAGGTTTTCTGGGGCAGTGTTTTTTAATCTGTGGTCCACTGACCCTTGATGGTTCCAAAATTGCTTCTAAGGGAGTGATGGAAAGTACAGAAGGAAAACAAATCAATTTCAGAAAGGCTTAACTCAATTTTCTGGGGGCAGCAACTCCACTGTAAGTTTTGTAGGGGTCCACATAAGCAAGGTTGAAGCTCCATTTCATTGAGTTTGGTGAATAAAAATTGTTGACAGAAATAAAGAATTTGGCTCGCTTTACAGTATGTTGTTATCTGGTATTTACAGGCTATACATGTACATATGGTGTGTTTTATTTATAAACACAAGCAGAAATACAGTTGTGTTTGTTTTCTATCAGTCTGCTGTCTTTTTAAGGTGGAAAGGTGCTTGCAGGTGCAACAAGCCCAGTTTGTACCATCCGTGTTTTGGAGGGTCACATTGCCTTTTTTCCCCCCTTGCTTTCCTCTTCTTCCTGGCATTTTTGTCAAATGTTGAATAGCAACACCAGAGAATGTGCCTTTCCCAGGCAGGTGCTCCAGAGCTGCATCCACCATGACTGCAGCAGCACTGGAAGTTGGCTTTGCTGGTGTGCACTCACTGCTACTTTCTGTGTTCCCACGTGGGAATCCTTTCAGAAGAGCTGCCTTTGATTACTTGCTGTAGAGACAGTTTTGAAAGCTGGTTTTTAAATTTTTAAATTTTCTTTATCTGAACTCCCTCTCCTGGCTGACAGGGGAAGATATGTGTATGCTGAGTCAGTTTTTTGTGCCCTTGGGGATTAGATGGCTGATGTGCAGGATGCTTTACAGCTGGCTCACAGTAACTCTTGCCCGGCAGAGTGGTGATGCTTGCAGGGGGAGCACAGCTGGCTTCAAACAAGGTCTCCAGCCTTTTTTTCCTATCCAATGCACCTGTGAAAATAGAAAATACTCCTTACTTTGTTTGGTTGTTCTTCCCATACTGCTTGGCAGCTGTCTCCCACGTTCCAGAGGTGAAGTCAAACACAGGGAGAGATTTAGGTTGGATATTAGAGAAAGGTTTTCACTTTGAGAGGGGTTGGGCACTGGAACAGACTGGAACAGGGAAATATTTGCAGCACCAACCCTCACTGAGTTCAATAAGCATTGGGATGGTGCTCTCAGTACATGACATAATTCTTGGGGCTGTCCTGGCGGGGCTAAGAGTTGGACTTTGATGATCCTAGTGCATTCCTTCCAACTGATGGTATTCTGTGATTGATTCTATGAATCTGTGGTTCTGTGAGCCAGCAGAATAAGCATCATATGCTGATCAACCTAATGTTTTTATGCCTCTTTCAGTGTACATGATATTCAAAGCCCTCTTAACAGCAGATAATAGGTACTCAGTGGCAAGTTGGAGCATTGTAACCACAGAGAGCTGATGGCTACCGTGCCTGTCTAACCAGGTAGCAGACTCGTGCATTGCATGGCAGTGATCAGCTGCACTGCAGACTTGCTTCCTCCAGCTATCACCATGAATAGATACTCCATTTTCTTCAGAAATCTCTTTGTTCTGCATAAACTAACTTTTCTATATAACTTAAGTGGTCACAGCCTAAAATGTGCTTGAATATTAACATATCCATTCCCAGAAATACCTTCAAGGGATACTTTATCTAAATCTTCTGTGCAGTAGTAAATGTGCCTGTAGCTCTCTAAAGCATATTAAGTAAATTTATTCTTCCAATCCATGGAGTTGGCTACTCAACTTTAGTCCTTCTCAGGAGACAGGAACTGAGTGAGGTGGATCAAGATTCTGATTTGGCAAAGGGATTAAGAGTTCTGACCTGTTTTTTGGTCATTTGTGAACATCTAAATCCCAGTCTCAATAAAATCCAGTTCACTTGTCCCTGGGACTCCATAGGATTTTATCCCTGCAGTATTTATCAGGTTTGCTGTACCTACACTCATATCCAGGTTCCTTACCCTGTTTTGAAGGTCACAGAACTTGATATCCAGCCCAGGGTAACATGCAGCCTATTTGCAGGAAGAGTTTTGCCTGAAAGTGTCCCTTGCAGAACATGACTCTGGAACACTGTTTGAGGAGAATGTTTCTTCCCATGAGTCCCTTGGCTACTCATGCATTTCTTGCTGTGGGACAGGAAAAAATATAAATTCATTGCTATGATCAAACTCAGTTCATTTATACAGTCTCTCAGAAGGCTTTCTATACCCCGTTAAAACCTGGGCTGTGTTCCTCATGGATAACATTTACCAATTCTCCCCACCCACTCTATTTCAGAAAATACCTGTTTGAATGTTCATTGCTTCCAGGCAAGTGCCACTAATTGCTACAAGTCACAATGTTTACAAAAAATCAATACAAAAAGAAACAGCAACCAAAATAGAAATGGAGTGTTGAGAATGCAATCCCTTCTTAGCTAAAATCAACCGAAAAAAATAATTGCTTCTTGCATAGGAATTTTTTTTGTCTTTTTTTTTTTTTTAAGTTTATTCTTTACTCATAGTAGTAAAAAAATATAATATTACTAAGGCAGGATGAGGAGTTTGCACTTCTTTCCATCTGCTTCTGTAGTCCTTTAAGCATAACTGGGATGAAGGTAATGAAGGAACGTGATGATCCAAGAGGCAAAGTTGCTACCTCAAGGGAAGTGGGAGAGTCAGTCTCATTGTTCATAAGTGGGGAATAGTCTGTGTTTGCCTTAGAAAAACAAAAGAAGAGGAGGAAAACAAGATATTATATTTTGTGATATATATACCTTCTTTTCCATCATGGTGGGATGGTTAGCAAATGATTACACATATTGTGGTTTCAGGTCCTTTATCTAAACATTTGTATCTGAAATATTTGGCTGAGGTTGTTCCTAGCACCAACCCAAGAGATGTAACCAGACATTAGATATGGGCCAGGTGTCAGCACAACCCTGTGGCACTGTAGGAGAGAAACCCTTTCCAGCTTTCCTTCTCTCATGCCTTCCCAGTGAAGGTGATGGATGCAATAAAGCACCTTGTTTGTTTCTCCTTCCTGGGTGGGATCCCGCTCACAGTTAGAAGGAGAAGTAAAGTGGGACAAACTTTGACTGCTCTGCTTTTAAGTCCCAATACCTGCTTTTGGCAGCAGCAGCCCCAGGAGAAGCCCAGGACAAGGCAGATCACTACTGTGACATGCATGAAGCTGATGCACACTTCTTCAAGGAATGGTGAGGCTCTTCTCCACTTGCAGCACAGACATTTGTCCACAAGAAACCTTTGGTTTATTGTTTCCCACTGGGTTCTTCATTTTGAGAAAGATGAAAATGTCTCAAAATAGCAAATGCCAGAAACGTCACTGCCATGTTTGCGCCATTAGCATGTTGTTAAGGAAACTGCTGAAGGTCCTTCATTCTCCTATGATTTATTTTGCAGTTAGATTAACCTTGTGAAACCTACTTATATCCAATAAGAACTCTATAGAGAAGAAAATCCAGTATTTATTTAAGACAAAATTGAGCTGAGCAAATAAATATCTGGTGAATGTAATCTCTTTCTGTTTACAAGTTGTCTGCAAACATATTGCAAACCTGACACCTTCAATGCTCAAAATTAATTTCCAAATAATTTATAAGAGTAATACTAGGTTTATACTATGTATATGATATATATGCCCAAGTTATTATAAATATACCACACTCAAGAGCTCGTATGTTCTGTTTGGGTCTGTACATGAGACAGCATACTTCAGTTTCCTGGCTGGATGAGAATCAGGCTTTTTGGGAGGATTTATATGAATGATAAATAATAGAACCTTCAGAAGAAGCCAGTGAACATTCCTGTCAGTATCTTAGCTTACTAGAGTATTATGGAACATTTGATTACATAAGTATTATGGGCTTATTTTAAGTGAGCATTAAATAAACCAAGTCACCACTCATTATGAATATTTTTCCAGTTTCTAAAATAGAAACCTTGTATACTTTCCACTAGTTTAGAGAACAAAGTGAAAATCGCTTTGAAGTTTTGCATTACTGCAAGTCTTAAGCATCATGGTTTCTGTCCTCCTTAGTCAAAGAAATGGCTTAGATTAATACTTCATAAAATAAGGAATTTTGGAATATATTTTTTAACTGCCTTGACACCTAGATGGTATGTTTGTGTTTCTCTCTGGGCTCCTGAGGGTCAGAGTTCTCTGATGAATGCTGAGATTGCCAAGTGATGGGCTTATTACTGGTTAAAACACCACAGAATCTCAAACTGAAAATAAAATCACCAGAATTGGGAACACCAGCCTCATTTGAGTGTTCAGCTCCTTGGTCAATGAGCATGGCATAAATATGCATAGGGCCTGATGTTCAGACCTGCTGAACACTTGTTACTCCTGCTGATTTGTATAAGGGCTGTGGGTGTTTGCTAAAAATCAGTGCCTAATGTTTCTCCTAAGCTAAAGGACATGAGGGGAATGGAAAAAAAGTGAAAACCTGGGCAACTGCACATATCTCAACATAAAAAGTTGTTTGACTGGGAAAGAGGAAGAAGAGCAAGAAGTAGCATCAGCTGAGATGATAATAGTCAAGGCCAAATAGATCTTAAAAGTAATATGAATCATGCTGCTAAAGCCTTGGAAAAACTGTGGTTTTGCAAGCACAGAAAGCAAGGCTGGAATATGACACAACATCCTGGACATGTTCAGAGGATCATGACCACTCTGAGACTGTATTCTGATGCTGCATGGAGCTGAAGAAACCCCAGATTTCACCTTGCATCCACTGCAGTGACCAAAACAGAGGAAATGGCCAAACAAAACAAAAAAACCAACAACCTGCACTATCGTCCTCAAACCACCCAATGAAAAATAAAGTCAAGCATAGAGGAAGAATGAAGGAATGTGTATTTTAAAGTTCCAAAAATAGCACGATGAGACAAAATATCTTTCTTGGTTTGTACAAAGCCTATACAAGGTGGATATCTAAAATTTGAGTTGAATATTCTTTTGACAAATTGGTCATGGGTGATTTGTGCATCCCACCTGTAAAGCTTTGTAAATAAAGAAGTTTTCAATGTGCTTTTAAAAGTCTCCAAGGATGCTGCAGAACTATCAGCTGTCAAAATAGCATCCCCCTGCCTTGCACCTGACAGATTCAATTGCACAAGAGGAACCATCAGATGACCAGTGTGAAAACAGAGGAGGAAGCAGATCTGCAAAAAGGGGTAGGTATGTCTGCTAGATACAGATATAAACTGTGGAGAGATGAGAAATATAGCTTAACAAAAGAGAAAGCCTGACTTTCTGCCATAGGAAAAATCCATTTGACTTCAGTGCATTTGTATTCTCTGTTGCTATCTCCTGGTTTTGTAGGAATGCAGAGATTCAAACACTGAATTTTTCTTAAACTTGCATTATTGGAATGGAATAAATGAAAATTGTCAATATTGTTAATGGACTAGTACAGTTAAGTTCAATCCCAGATTTAAAACCAACCAAATACCAAGAGCTGCTCAAAGCTGTGATTTCCATTGAGGTTCTCACAGGTGTCATTCTGTCAGAGAGCATGGTAGGATTTTAAAAAGCCAGGAGCAAATGCACTTCCATTTACTGTGGAAACAAGCTGCATCAAGGAAGCAGGTTTAGGCTGGATATTAGAAAAAGGTTCTTCATCCAGAGGGCATATGGGCACTGGAACAGGCTCCCAGGGGAAGTGATCATAGCAGCAAACCTGCCAGAGTTCAAAGAGCATTTGGGCAATACTCTCAGGTACATGGTGTGACTTTTGGAGATGGTCCTAGGCAGGGCCAGGAGTTGGACTTCAGTGATCTTAGTGGGTCCCTTCCCACTCAGGATATTCTCTCTCCTCCCCTCCCCTTCCCACCCTTCACCTCTCCTCCCCTCCAGTTGCCTTCCCACCGCTAACAAGGATCTTGGCTAAGGATCAATGTAAGAAGGACTAATGCCAAGGATAAATTTTCTAGAGTTGCCACAGGCTTCAGTGTAAATACACAGAGGTTATCCATTTGAGTTGAGCAACTGCATTTCGATGCTCCTAGATCCTCACATAATGAAATTTTTCTGTTTTCTCTTTTGCAAGAACCAGCTTGGGTGACTGATTTCAAAATAAGGGTGCTATGATCCATGCTAGAGAAATCAAATATTAATGCTCTACTGGGAGAGGTGCAAGGCAAGAACTCTTACCTGTGAGAGACTGTGCAAACTGTTGCATCATGGAAAATGAAACTCAGTGTAGTTGGTAAGGACATGTTAAAAGAGAATGAATATAAAAAAATAAAGGAGTAAAATGCTGTATATTACACTTACACCTTGATAGAGCACAATGGTTCATACTTGATATAGCAATGACCTAAAAAGCCTTATTTTGTTCTTAAAAGCTTAATCTTGAACTGGCTGCTCTCTGGAAACACAATCTTGCACTCAGGCACTAGTAATTCAGGGAAAAGAACAAGTTTTTCCTACATAGATTGGTATTACTGCAGAGCCTAGTGAGAAGAGGGCACACAAAATGTGACAGCTTCTCTCCAAATGTTTTGAGCTTCTGACCATGAAAAGGAAGAAAATAGAGACATAGAGAGATAAATGAAAATAAGCATGATCAGTGACAAAATCAGTGGTAAAATGTGTGCTTGCTGAGATCTAGCCTGGAGTACTTTCACTTGGACCACACTGTGTGTCTAAAAGGGAATTCAGAGCATTACTCAAATACTATTCATCCAAATAAATCTACTGCATGGAGACTGATTAGTGGGTATGCCGTGGAAACACTACCATAAGAAAATAAGTTAAAAACATGAGAAAACACATCCCTAAATCCAGAATTACTTTTTTTTTCTTCTTAATTTCTGTTGCTTATGCTGACTGGTGACATAACAAAATATTTAAATTGATATGATAAAGATTTTTAAAATTTTATTGAAGAAGATTCTTTTCAGGCTAATCTGGTTGGATACTGAGCTATGTTTAGATACTTCTCTGAAGCTACATATTCATAGATATTTGCCCTGTGATTTATCAAGTTTGTTTTAACACTACTTCATTCACAGGGCAGGTGATCCTTCCAAACTCCAGAACTGCTGAAATGTAGCTTAATTTATGTATCTGCCATCCTGCAGAGTCTGCATCAACTTCTTTGCCTTCTGGTTTTACTGATACTAGGCAGTAGCAGCCTTGAATTTAAACCTTTAGATATCTAAGCTACAAATGTGAATGATAAAATAAACAGGGG
>JAWWEV010000083.1:38092891-38106447 GCA_035583235.1 Hafferia zeledoni
GGGGGGGGAAGGAGGGGAAAAGAAGTTTTATGTTACTTTCAGATGAACATCATTTGTATAGTATTTGAAAATAGGAGAGTTATTCTGGAATATGTTTGCTGGATTTGAACAGTTTGTATTTCATCCCACCACTAAATGTAAATGAATATAAATAAAAATGAGGAGCTGCAGGGACCTAGTCAGCTATTAGATTTGGGAATGTTTAAATAATTGAGCTTCTTAAGTAGCATGAAACCCATGCGTAGCTTATGATGTTTGAGTGAGCTGCGTTATGCAACAAAAGAACATTTTGATCCATTCTTTTTGGGGTCCCAAAGTTGACTACAGCATGTTAGTCTAGTGTAGAATTAAATACATGGCCTTGAAGAATAACCTTCATTTTTTGTATGTAAAACAGTACTATAATTCTATCATTCTTAAAAGTCAATTACAAGGTCTTTTGTTCAATACTGCTTCCAGAAGTTTTTGGAGCATAAAATTATGTTAAAATTATATTATTGTCTAATAACAGGACATATGATGGGCAAACACATTTCTGAACCTTCCTAAAGAATGAAGAAGATCTTTAAGCAAATACTTGCAGACTAATAATTTTTTAAAGTCTATCTCTATTGAATTTCATTGGAAAGTATACTGATGAACACTAAAAGGTATCTAAACAGACATGGAAAATTGTATATAATAAAAGATTTTTGAGGTGGTGGAGTTGGTATGGACTGTTTGCAAGCACTCACTGAAGAGCACAGACTTAAACTTCTCCTGAAGGATAAGCTTCTAATAGCAACTCTGTCTTCCCTTTCTCATCTGCTGAGCTTGATTTCAGGGCATCCTTAAGCAGCTTTGTCAGTAGGTTAGCACTGGCATCCCTGCAATGATATGTGTAGGCTTAAAATAGCAGTTCCTAAGGTGCATCTGAAATAAAATTTCTGAAAGGAAAATAAAAACCTAAATATACTCTGCAAGACTCCAGAGAACAAGGTTTAAATTAGCTGCATGAATGTGAAGCTTTCTCTCTGTCCATTTATCACATCAAAATTCTTAAAAGTATTTATTTGTAGAGCCCAGCCCTGTGATATTAATAATATGTCTGAGTCAGAGCACTGAATAGTGCTTCCATTTTTAAATCATACAAGTTGCTGATCAAATGCTTAATACACCAGCATGATTTTTCATGCCCTAAATGCCATTAACAAAAAAGTGAACTACTAATCATTTAGATAAAGGGAATTCATAAACTTGGGTTATACGTTGTATATCTTCATTCAGAAACCGAGTCTGCTACTAATCTTAATTATTTCTTCTGCAGTTTTATGTCAGAGATGGCTCATATTAAATTTATTTTCCTTTAGAGCTTACATAGTAAAGATGCTGGTACAAAATGAGATCTAACATGAATAAATATCATACTTGTGTGATACATCCTGAGATACTTAGTCTCTGACACCATCTTCATGTTGAGTAGTGAAATGGAGAAGTGCCATGGTCAGCTGGTAGAAGCTTTCAAAGAGAATCTGTTTTAGAATGTAAAAGCTTTCTCGTGGTTTCCAGCTCCTTCTTAAGTATACCTAATGAGCCATTAAATAAGGCAGTACAGAAGTGGAAAATCATCATGTCCTGTAGCTGCAGTAACCTGCAATGCTGAAGGCTGCCAACAGAAAAGCTGGTGCAAAGAATCTAATCCTGTCTGAATATCATGGCACACCCACAGTAGGCCAAGTCAAGGGGGAGAAATCCTGATCCCGATAAAGGTGATGTTGATTTTTCCATTAACTCTACTAAGATAAGAGTAGATCTCAGAAAAGGAACATGTGGCTGCTGCTACACTGATAGCTTTTGTTTCTTAGTCTTTGAAGTTTTCTGTCCTTGTTTTGCTCCATATCTCATCACAGGTGTCAGGATTATCTTTAACACCCATTTGATCAGACTCTTACATTCTAGCTGATTTCAGGTCAAAATGTCAGAAAAAATAAAAAATCCTACTTCTGTTGATGCATGAAAATTGCTTTTGATTTCATGGGCTGTCTTGCATCTTTAAACTCTGGATTAACTATGTGGCATAGAGAGTAGAAATGTCTAAGAAAGGGAGAATTATAGCAAAGTAGAAATAGAAAAGACTTGCATCAGCCACTGCTCCTCAAAGGACTGTTTTTTTCTAGGGTGTGTGCTCTCACTGGACATGGAAAGCAGCATTTTATTGAGCTACAGCAAGAGCCTACACTTAAAGGATGAAGACCAGAAACTACACACCAAAGGGGATACCACAGGAAAAAACAGTAAGAAAAAGAATTGTATACAGCTGGAAGTAGCTGGCAGCAAAAGAGGTAGCGCAACATGCTCTGTCTGAGAAATAGTTTCTCTGAGGAGGCCTGGCACAGGTGGAGGTACCACAGTAGGGCTATGTAACCTCAAACAAGTGTGGGAAGAAGGACAAATATTCATATGAGTATAAATCAGGCTATTCACGGTCTGTTTTCTCAGTTCTGTTTCTGTGATGCCGTGGTAATAGAGACCCTCTGGAAGGCCAACATTGGTTCCTTGTTGGCCTTTGAAAATGAATGTTACCAGTGCCTACTTGTGATCAGGCTGTGAGAGCAAACCAAATGATAAAAGATTAACATAAAAAATGGGATGCAGAGATGAAAACAACCAAATCAAGGATGACCACACTTCTGGAGCAGGCTTTGGAGCAGGCTAATGTGCTGCTCAGTTGCCCTTGTGAGATGTTGTCCTCTGCATGGAGGGGAACAAGAGACACACACAGCCATTGCAGTTTGCCACACCACCCAATAGATGCCAGAAATGCGGAGAGTCTCTTTGAAAAACACACTCAAAACCCTGTATTCCTTTCTTCTTTACCTGCTTTTCATGTGCAATTGCTCACAGCTATATGTGGAGATGAAAGTCTAGTAAGTTCACATACGTCTTTGACTTCCTCTTTTGAAGCCATGATACTGGCTGTTAGTTTGTGTGGTTGGGTTTTAAAACTGTCATTGTGCTGAATCTGGGATTAACAACGGTTTATGAATGTTAAATATATTAATTCTATCTAGATTTTATTATAGATGTCAGCTATTTGTAATTTAGCTTATGTTTTTCTTATGTTAATAATGATAGGAGATTGATAATTTTTTTATATATAAATACTTATAATAACAGAATATTATTATTTTTATAAAGAAATTTGTGACTACCAGTTAAGGTGTTTCTGATGTGCATTATGCATATATATCATATGAGGCACATTAGTGTATTTATAAACTATTCTACAATCAAGTGGAAATTTTTGTTTGCAGCTGGAAGAGGGCAAGGGAAGAGAGACATTTGCTATGCTATAAAACCTACTCTGTGAGGGATTATAAAAAGAATTTGTTTAACTATTAAAAATTAATTATTTCTTTTAAAAACTGAATTTATTGGATAACTGCTCTGTCCTACTTGCAGACTATTCTAAACCACCAGGGATGACAGAGGAATGCTTGCCTAATTGAAAGGATGATGTGACTGCTCTGCTACATCTAGTTCTTAACTAATAATCAAGTCTTTTGGAGAGTAACTGACTTACAGTATTACTGATGAGCAGTAAAACCTCATCAGAAAGTGTCCAATGTAAAAATCAATAATTTGCAATCCAGGTAATTGTCTTATGCATTATTGCTCATGTAATGAAGCTATACCAGTGTTCAAATCTCTGCTTATTATGACTAGTTCATTTTTGAGTCTATGGCTAAATCTATACAAATAGACCATGAATCAAGTTCTCATAACTTTGCACTGTTTAGTTCTGAGGAAATGTATGTTAAACTGATTTGTTTAAGCAAAACTGTATTTTGTATTTACTGTTGTTAAAATGCAATATAGAGAGTACTGGAAAGACTTTTATACTACTTGGAGTTTCCATAAAATGTTTCTGTGTTTTAGATTCTCTGTCTCTCACTTGACCTTATACATTCCAGAGAATATTTGATATGAATTTCTCTCCCCTATAAATATCTGACAGAAGTGTCAGAATCAGTTCAAGTTTTGGTGACTGTTTATAAATTATTCCATCGTTCCTGATAGCAGGCTGCTTTTATTTAATTACTTATTTTCTTTTAGAAACATTTGAGTCAGTAAAAACCGTCATGGTAAAAGGTGCAGAACGCCTTACAGTATTAGAGAGATAAATCAGATTCTCCCTATACAAACAAACTTTCTTAGGGTTGTGGTCTCTGAATGGACAGTGATCCCCAGGGACTTTCTTAGCTGAATCTGTGCTGACAGCTCTCTGTCATATGTTGGGTGAAAACAATCCATCCAGAAAGTTAATGCCACTTCAGCCCTACACGAGAAGAGGACAGCGTTAACAAGACAGTAGGAGATGTGACAGCCAGTGATTTGATAATATGAAATGGGAGAGGTTGTCAGCAAGCATGCCTGGAGCTGGGCACAAAACTTGCTGGGAGATGTTGGCTAAGATCTGTTGCTCTGTTGAAATTTCCAGGGAAGATGCTCTGTCTCCTGTCTGCCTTCCTGCTGGATGGAAAGTTAGCAGCCTGCCCTCTTCTTAAAGAAGAGCAGGCACAAGGTTGCACAAGGCTCTGTGAGTTTGCTCTGTACAATTTCAGAGGCTCTTTGGTTTCCTCCCTCAGAACATGGTTTTGAGTAGATGATTCCTGCTTTGGAAGCTATGAACTAGATCTTCTGACTTCAAAGTTGAATTACTTTTAGTAGATGCGTCAACTGTGCACACGTCCTGTCATAATAAAAATTAACCAGGATGAGTCAGTAACTTACTTTTCCTGTAAGTCATGTTCACATGTGGTCTGGAAGCTTTTTTCCATTAGCTTGGTCACTTATAATTGAAAATAGTGTTGTGTATGCCTGCTGCCAATTCTAGCCACTGCTCTATCAGGATTAGTTCTGAAGTTTTCATTGTAGTTTTTATGGTAACACACGGCTGATAATTGGGGAAAGTGCTCAGAAATGTTCATTTTAGGTTAGCCAGAGGTTACTTCATTATTGTGAAACTGAAACTGGAGCCCCAGGCTCCTAAATCTGATGGGATTTTTATGGTGGACTATTGTATCTGAGTGCTTGGTTTTTAGAGACATGAGTTTGAGAGGATTTTATAATGTATGAAGATTTTTTCCCTCTTCCCTTGAATGTTCATCTGGTCCCATGCAATTTTTTTTTCAATTCCTAGTCTAAAAATCAGTTCTTGATATTCTAAAACTCAACCCAAATGTCCCAGTAAAATAATAAACAACTTTTTTGTGGTTTTCTTAAAATCACTGCCACTAGATTTAACTCTTGGAGGTAACAAGTACTGACATTCCAGTGGTGTGGAGTTCAGGTTGGTTTTGTTCCCCTCAGCAGATGTACCAAAACCAGGGTGAAAGCTCTGATCACATGACACTCAGTGCCCAGGAAATACCTGCTGCTGATGCAGATTTTGTTCTGAGCAATGTCACACCTGGTTTTCAGAAGCATTAAACTCATGCTTACAGAACTCACTGGATCAGCATGATTATGTGTATGCCACAATCATTGCTTATCTCCATAGCCTACAGTGATCCTTTATTTCTGAAAGAATAATGTAATGATGGGATTACATGACAATCTGAGCTGTCTCAGTCAGGGTCTTGCATGCTTTCCTCCATGTTTAAATAATGAGATAACACCTTCTTTTTCAAACCTGTGTTGCAGCCATGTGAGACCAGACTCCTTTATGTTTTTATCCTGCCTGGAGACTGGTCAGTGCTCCTTAGGGAAGGGGTCACAGACGTTTACAGTGGTTTTGGGGCAGCAGTTCTTTTGCTTTGGGCTGACAACTTCACCAGTATGAGCTGCTTGGATTGGAAGAAAGGAAATTCAAAATCTCTTCAAACTGATGTTGTGTGCTGGAGAGGAGCCACTAGGACAGCCACCAAAAGACAAACAGAGTCTATGAAATGGCAACTTGGTTTCCGAGCTAAAATGAAAGACTGTAAAGAAGAGGTGGCTGCAGCAAAACTATTCCTTCCTGAGGGGAGGATGCTGCTGAATCTGCTCCCATTGTGAGGAGAAAGGAGAACCACAAGCCTGTGCCAGAGGAATGAGTGAGAAGAATCAGGGAGAAAAAGAATTACAAGCAAAAAGGTCTACAAAATGAGTGGGATCTTGGCCAGTCTCTCCAAGGCAGATGGCACTACTGGTTACAACAGCTGCAACTGAAAATCTGGGAGAGAACAGGGGTAGCTGACAAATACTTAAAGATTACTCCCAGCTGTTTAGTCCAAACCATATCTCCTCTGCTGGGTAGAGAAAGCTTTGTACTGGAACTGCTTTACCTTCTCTTCATCATATTTAAACATCATTAGCAAGATCAAACTCCTGAATGCCAGCAATGCCTCATCCTGCAGTAAGATGGTTAAGCTTGACAGACTCAGAGCCTCCTGTATTTGCAGTAAAGCAGGTGGGACACTGTGCCTTTCTCCTTCATCTGGCTCTGCAGCCTGAAGGTTTCCCTATGGCTGCTTAGGCAGAGGAGTTGTGGCTCCTGAATAGGATAGGAAGGGAGGGAGGGAAGGACAAGAGTCCCTGGGTAAGAGGCAGTGCTCTTTCACATTGAGGTCCGACCCCTGCTCCCTTGCTTGCTTTTCTTACCAAATGCAGCTAACACTGCTATTCTGTCCTTTGGAAACTGTGCAGTCCTTGCCTTTCATCTTTGCTGCATCTTCTCCCACATGCTGCTTGCCCTAGCAAACATGGCCAGAGCCATCTGGCTGGTCCTCTGCCCCTTGTTGGTGTTCAGCTTGCTAAGGGAGCTGGGTTATTCTCAGAAAGGAAGTACAGCTCTGCACCTGCTCTTACTAGGCACTTTTCTGCGCTGATAAATTTGGGTTCAGCCTCTGGTACTTCTCCTCCCCTAGGAACACTTTGTTTTATTCACAGCTGGAAATGCAAGCATAACCACCAGTGCTTGAGGTACCCATTCTAAATGTAATAGATTCTTCACCCAAAGAAGCACTCAGAAATTTATTGTTTTCCACTCACAGACTGTTGGCAAGAGTGAGACTTTGTCAAATTTCTTCTGGGTCCCCACTGAATTCTTAAACATTAGAAAAATTGATCAATATTGGGAGTCTATCTTCCCTCTTAGTCTTGTTGTGCTGCTGTTTCATTTGAGACCTAGCAAAAATTCTTGGAATGAGTTAGACAGGCAAACAATTGAATTTTTGACTCTGCAGGTGACTGATTAGAAGGAATGGAGAATATTGAAAAAAAACTTTTTTTTTTTTAAAAAAAAAGGTTACCATCAGAAGTGCTTACAGCTAGAGGTGATGACTAAATACATTGGGATCATTGATTCACCCACCTGAATCCTAATAAGAACATAAAAGCACAAAGGGATGTTGGAGGACACGGCTGGTCACGACAGGGGAAAAGAAGATACTGCGGTCTGCCAAGTTGAGCGCGTTAGGACAAGATTATCTTTCCTGTCATGTACTTGCCAAGCTGCAGCTTTTACTTGGGCTGGCACTCTGGGTTTGGTGTCATCCTTTCTCCTCCCCACACACAGTAAAGTGAAACTTTAGGATGAAGAAAGGTAAGGAAATTTAAGGAAATTAGATACACCAGATGATTAGTTATGCCTCTGAAATATTCTGGTGTCTAGGCTTGTCAAATTTCTCCTAGAGCAGCAGAAAAAAAATTTTCCTGCCTGACCATTCTGCTCTGCCAGTGCAGGAGCAGTGGGAAGCTGAGCTGGCCACTCTGTTGCTGGTCCAACAGATGAGCGGGAAGGCAGCTGCTCCTGGGCTGTTTCCATGGGCTTTGGGGTGGCATTAATGATCCCATGCCCTTAGCAGGGCTGCAAGAAGCTGTGCACAGAAAGGGAGAGAAACATCCATAGGTGAGAGCGTAGGGGGAGTCCAACTGCAGAAGAACACCAGTGCAATTGCAATGCATGCAATAAATCTGTTCACAGGAGACTCCATCACAAAGGCAGATCAAAATGTATATTTTTTTGGCAATTATATTGATCTATGAACTCCATTCATTTAAGTATGGATAATTATGGCCAGGTCTCTTTAGTCTCTTTCTCTCCTAAAAAAGTATTGCTAACAGGATTTTCGTTATGCAAGGCCAAACCTAAATTTGCTGCAATCATCTGATTAAGGCTGTCATGGCTTTTGTGCTTAATTATACTGCAGAGAAGGGCAGTTAAAGGCCATCCTGATGTCCGATCCTGTCAGATCTCAGAAGCTAAGCAGGGTCAGGCCTGGTTAGTATTTGGATGGGAGACCTCCTGGCAATACCGGGTGTAGATTCTAGTCCTGACGACTTCACTGTCACTGTCCAAGCTTGCTCAGCCCTGGCAGATGAACCTTAGGACTTAAATGGTGGGGTCTCACCTAAAAAATCCACTGCACAGGCTGGAAGGGTTCACCCATGTGGGGTGGACCCTTCCTAAATCTTCATTCGCAAAGCCTAACCATGATGATGATGATGATACTGCAGAGAAGCATGAACACAGCAGGGTTCCTAAACTGATCTTTTCCCACATGTGGGCATTTAGTGCTCTATGGCAGATAACAGCCCATTATTTGATGGTTTTCTCATGCTTGTGGTTCCTATACAGGTTCCACCCTGTAAATGCTCCAATTTCTTAAAATTTTATTTACTATGCTCTTTCAGGGTCTCCTGGAAAGAGACTGGTTGGAAAATTTCACCTGAATCATTTTATGTCAGGTTTTAAAAAAGCAAAATTATTAAAAATATATAGATTCAGTGACATGTAGAAAACCAATAGAGGTTTTTATTGAAGAGATTGACATATGTGGCATGAAAGGTTTCATGGTTTATTTAATTTCCAATTGACAATGTTCAGAAAAAATAATAAATATTTCAGTGAGCCTAGGTAATTTTATTTCTCTCAGTTTTGTGTGATTATTGTATCTCCCCTTTAGAATTTCTCATTACAACTTTTTGCAGGGCATTAAGTCAGAGAGTGGCATAGTCAGTTTCCAAGAAGTTTTATCATGTCATTATGGTATTAACTTATGAGGCATTTCTCAGTTACTTTCATAAACAGTAGTGGGACAGAGGCATGACTCCAAGGGCATGTGTATGTGACTACTAAAAATGATTAATGGCCACTCTAATAGTGTGAAACAGACTCTTAAATAATGGCTTCCATCATAGCTAATGCATACCCAATGGAGCTCCCAAAATCCTGGAGGCCTTTGCACTCCCAGTGTGATAAGATGCCACGGGGACCTCCTGGAAATTCTAGGCAGTTGGCTGCCTATGAAGCATCTGTGTTCAAGAGAGAGAAAAAGAGGAGAGATGCTGGGCTGAGAGCTACTCTGAGACTTGGTCTTCCAGATCCTCTTTTTCTGTGAATGACTTCACACTAGTATGTGAAAATCAGATCTAGTATATATTTTTGTAATAGCTACTTAATGAGCAAAGACACAAAAATGTTGAGATTTTCCTTTAGGTGACTTACAAAATTTGAAGCAGCAGAAAAACATTTTCCCCTTTCTTTCTTTTTTTCTGATTCTTTCACTTCTTCCATGCATTTTGTGTTTGGGATTACATTTTGGAATTGGACAGTCTGGGCAATCTTTGAAGTCTACCCTGTGGCTAAAGAAAAAGACTGGGGAAAAATGTCAATACTTTGAAGACGAAATATGTCCTCCCTAGAATATTCCTCAAACCCTAGGATTTATTTCATCTGTGGCAAAATGGAGATTTTTTCCCCCTGTGTCATGCCATGCTGACCTGTCATGAACTAGACTATGCAAAGCCATTCCTTCTTAGCTGTTTTGTTTTCTGCATCCTGCTCCCTTGTTTGGAGGTGCTTAATAAAGTCAGCCACTGCCGTGCTGTGATCAGCACACAGCTCTTGGACAGACAGTTGTGTGCTGTCTTCATCCTTTTCTGTGAGAGCTACATGTCTGGTTGATAATAGATGGGAAAAGATAGTGATAAAGGTACTAACAAATTGAGGAGAACAGATTAAACAGATATTTACTATCACTCCTTGCAGGTTTCAGAAATACCAGTAGAAGTGATACCTGCTTAAACACTGATTCCACAAATTGTCACTGATCAGCAGGTAGAATATATATTTTTTGCAAATAAAATTTTACTTGGCATGATGCAACATTTACATTGATTGGGATTTCTAAATATGCATACATCTCTTTCTAGCCTCACTAGAGATTTATTTAGTACTGAGATGGAAAACCCTCTTAGAGAACTAGTTTGTTGCTGGCCATGGTCAAAGAGAGGTTTTTTATTTTGGGGATCTGATGACTAAAATTAAACCAATATTTCAGAGAAGAATAGTAAAATGATGATTGAGGCTTGACAGGATTATTTTTGTGGAAAACGTAGAACTGGGAGATTTTTTTGGTTAAGTCATGAATACCAGAGGTAGCAGGAGAGCATGCAGCCAACCTACAAACTTCAAGGGAGTACAAGGATATAGAAATATCTCTTTACAAGGTAAATTAAGAATTCTTGTAAGCAGCAGGAAATTTAAGCAATGGGAAGCCTTATGAAATCTAAAAGCAAAAAAACTCAGGTGAATACATCCTTCCACTGAAAATAAAAATCTTTGTAAAAGAGCACACAGTTACTGGGTTATCACGCACTGTTCTGAAGAAAACAGTGCTCATTCTTCTATTTACTGCGGTTATGGTGAGAGGACTCAGCAATATGCCCAGGTGCGAGCCTGCATCTCTGTGTGTCTGGAGGGTTCACAGTGCCCATCCACAGCACCACAAACTGCTCAAGGCTTGACAAGATGTTGCCAGGAATGCTCTTATTCCCATCTCTTCTGTGAGTTTATGTGCTGGTTGTGTCTTTAATCACGTTCCCAGGTTCCATATGTTACCTGTAAGCCACAGACAGAGTAATCCTGTGTCTCAGTCTCACTGGTGGCTAAGTTGATGGGCTGTACTGCATGTTAGCAGTTCACCATTTGTGTCGGGAATTAAAACTGTTGACATTTTGGTCTGTGTTTTTGCCAATGCCACCTGTGAAAAGATTTATCTTTTTCCTGCCAAGTTCTAGGGAACAAAATCTGATAGAGTGAAGGCTTCATTCTTGAAGACAGACTTTGCATAAACTAAAGTTACTTGAGTCTCTCCTGTTGGTTTGACAGCCTTGGGAGGAGAGCTGAGGTGGCAAGAGCAAGGAGGAAGAGAGAAAGAGCAAGAAGCTGAGTCTGTGACCTCTTCCTGGGGGGTGGTGGCCTCACCTCCCCAGGCAGATGTCTCCAGCAGGCTCAAAAAAAGGTGAGAGGGCTCGTGATCTTGGTGTTGGTGGTTCTTTCCCCCAAAAGACAGCAGGGATGCCTGCTGTCTGCCAGTGCTTAGAAGATGTAGCCTCTGCCTTCGGGGGAGTGTTCTGAGTTGGTAAGACAACCTTAGGTGAGTAACTGTTTGGTGACTGGGGTACTTACATGTTTGGCCTTAGTGCTTTAGTCTCCTCCTTCTCGCTCCCTTCTCTTTGGGTTCCTCCTATTTGGTCACTCCTGTTAATAAAGATACTGTTTTCTGAACTCTCTATGGTGCTCGGCCTCACTTTTCCAGCATCTGTAGAACCCACCCTATTACACCATTGCACTCTGGAAATATGGGCAGAGACCAGAAATAAATTCCTTACTGTACTGTGTTTGCTGTTGACTGGGAGGAGAAAAGCCAGGACTCCTTCAATTCCTTGTTCCTTAAGTCTTGGATTGCTTTCCAGTACATCTAGCAGTTTTTATGGTGACCTGAAGAGAAACTTTTAAAAAATAAGGTTTTTGAGTACCCCAAAATATTTAGAGTTCTCTACCTCTACAAAGGAAATATAAGCACAGTACCAGGATGCCTGTTGACTTCCTCTGACGTTGTCTTTTCCTTGGCGGTCATCCTTCTGTTTCAGTCTCTGATTTATTTAGTTGATCATGTCAATGATTTGTATATTTATTGCTTGTTTTTGCTTTTCATCTTCTCCTTTTCTGGTCTTTGCGTGAACTTGCAGCGGCATTGCCTCGAAAACATGGTGACAGGGCCAATTCTGTTTTAAATAAAAGGCAAAATCATGCTAGGTAATGGAGTTACGCCAGGAGGGAGCTTGGCCTGCTGTCCTGACTGATATTGCTAAAATCCAGCTGCTGCTGACATCACTCTGTAACTGCTGATTCTCACATCTGGAAGGAGGAGAGGATGATCTCAATGCAGAAACCTTCCTGAACCTTAGGGGAGGAGTGTGGTAACTGTGTCCTTCTGCTGGGGAAACATTGCAGTGTATATTTATCATCAGTGCAGGAGACCTGACCTACCTGATGTGGCATGGCTCCAGCTGTGATTTTACACAGCATTTAGAATGCTCTCCCATGGCTTTGTAAAAAAGGTCTCATTATTTTTGTGGTACAATAATTCAGGAACCCACCAAACACAACAGCTCTGCAAGAAATTTCACAGCTTTGCTGTGCTGTGTCACTTCCATGGCTAACTATCATCCTGAAATTCCAATTAAGGCACAAGGGTATCACTAAAAAAACCACTGTGCTTTAGAATGAGTTTTAATTATGATTTTATGTTAAATTATCTTGCTTTCTCAATACAGCACTGAAATGGGAATTGGTTTTGCTTTGCTGTAACATTAAACTGGGACAAAATTAAAATAGGATGTACTTAGATAAAGATTGAAAATACAACATAAGCACTGATAATCTTTAAATCTCTAGTCTAAGGAATTCCATCTTAGACCATTGTTTCAGCACTCTTTACATACATCTGAAACATGAAAGAAATAAAATCTAGTCTGTTTTATGGAAATTTTACACTGATAAATTTAAAAGGGAGAGTTTTTGTTACAGTTAAAGTAAAACTGTACTTACATATTTTGTAACTTCAAGAATGATTTCATTGTATATAACTCAAGTTTTAGTATTTATTTCTAGAGAATTTGGTTAAAAATATATTCCAAATTAAACTTCAGTTAAATTTCAATTGAAAAATATCCCAAGACATTTACCATTATAATGGAAATTGTAATTATGAAGTATATATCAAATGTGAAATATGAATATTTTTAAAAATAAATTTTGGAAAAGATTTTTTTAAA
The DNA here is from genome assembly GCA_035583235.1 of Hafferia zeledoni. Taxonomy (NCBI): domain Eukaryota; kingdom Metazoa; phylum Chordata; class Aves; order Passeriformes; family Thamnophilidae; genus Hafferia; species Hafferia zeledoni. The sequence continues at coordinate 38,105,981 of JAWWEV010000083.1, forward strand.
ACAAGGATTTTTTTATTTTATTTCAGCAAAACTTTTTGATTGAAAATAAAATTACCTGGACATTTACCAACAGTATTTTTTATTAATTTTTTTTTTTACTAAAAAGTTTAGTTTAGTTTGAAATTTTTAGTTTATTTTATAAATATTGAAGCCTGCCTTGATAAAGGATTGTTTTTTCATATTTCCTAGGGTTCCCTGTCACAAATTATCAGAGGATATATTGTCATATTTTATATTCAATTTAAAATGCTTTTAATGATTTTTCAATTTTTTCATCTATGTTTGAATGCAATGCAGAGTGAAAAAAAACCAATACAAGACATTTTAGCCTTTTAAAATGAAGATAAAAGAATTACAATTGATTGTAATGTAAAGTTTTCTTCAACTGGACTGTGAGAAAAATTCTCGGCTCAGAAAATTTTAGAAAGAGACGAGTTAAAAGAGCAAAGCAAAAATGAGGTTTAATG
>JAWWEV010000083.1:38106547-38137174 GCA_035583235.1 Hafferia zeledoni
GTGGAAAGATCCCCTCCCTCCCTTAAAGGGCCAGTCCCGTTTTTCCAAGAGCAAATTAACATAGAACGTTTGAATTCAACTGTTCCATCAACCAAAAGCCCTTCTTTCCCCACCTCCCACAACGAACCCCCCTCATTATTTTCTCACAGACCAATTTTTTTTTTTTTTTGTCTAGCTCTTCAATTTTAGCTTTCTGATCTAGAAAGGATGCTGATTCTCAAAGGAACAGCTGTCCTTGATTAGATCAAGCTGTACTTCTGATGTTTTAAAACCTTCTAAAACTGCAGTTCACAGTTCCAAACAAACACTTACTCCATCTTTTCTCCCATATGACCCCTAAACAGAGAATTATTATTTCTAAATTTCTTAGTGTAACCTGATGCAATTATTCTTAAGAATAACATTTTTTACCTTTTTTTTTTTTTTTTTTTGGTCACATGCTTCCAAACCTACGAGGTAGGAGTTTCCACTTCCAGGACAATGAATTAACAGGTAAATGCCATTTTCTCATAAGGCTTTCTTTCTCCAAAGTCATGACAATGCCTGTGCCTGTAAGAAAAGATTTATCTGTTTTTGAGCTCTCTTATCAGTACAGCTCTTCACTGCCATAGGTCCATCTGGAACATCCAGTCTTGGATATGTAATGTCACAGCTCATTAGAAATCCTGTAAGCTTGACTCTGCTAATGTTCCAAATTTTTATAAAACTTACATGTATATATTGACAAATATGAACTACATTCAAATTTCTAGCATTTCATAATCTTACCTCTTTCTGCATAGAGTGACTTCTCTCCATGGCTTTAGTGAACATCGTTTAGCCCACCTTGCATTTGGCTGTGCTGAAGTCACGAATCTTCCCCTGCAGAATTTAATTGGACTGGGACACTATTTGTGGGACTAATGCTAAGCAGATAGAATCAGAGTCATTACTGCAAAATTTACTTTGGATAATACAGAGTCATTACATCTCCCTTTGTTTTCTTATTTTTTTTCTTCCCCCACAAAGAATCACTAATTTTAACCTGTGTTTCAAGCCCTGCTATCTCTAGTCCCAGGAGCTACAGTCACTGGCAATGTTTGCATTCACACTAATAATCCTATTACAGAATGAAAACTTTCATTTCTTCTCTTTACACATTAACTTTGTATTATTCCCTACTCTGGCCAGCAGAAAGTCTCCAGAGACCCAGGAAAGTGGTTTCCTAAGTCAGCCCTTGAAAATAAAATCATCTGGGATAAGGTAGATGTTAAGTACACCTTTAGGTTTGGAGTTTGTGTTTTGGTTTTGTTTATTTTGGGTGGAGTTTTTTGTTATTTTATGGCATGTAATAACTGTAAAATAGCATGGCTTTATTTGATCAATGTCAGAAGAGGTTTTTTCTCTGGTTCTCAAAGGTCCTTGTGGTACAGACAAAATGAAAGCAAAAAATCAGCCAGTATATTTTTACTAGTTACAGTGTCAAGGAATCAGCCAGTTATTAATGGTATTTTTTTCTGGTCATGGAATAAAATCCTATTTTAATCTAAGAGTGGAGAAGGAAAATTAATACTGTTTGTTCTGAAATATGGCACTGTTCTCTACATAACTGAGAACAGACTGGAAATTTTCTGTTTCTGAAAAATAGTTTGCTTACTACATATTATCAATATGAATTCAATTTGCAGAGTAACTGTAGTCCCAGAACAGTACAATCTCAAAAATAATAGCTTTCTGCTTTCCCCTTGCCAATCTCCACCCTGGCTCATGCTGGTGCATCACAATGTGTGGTGCAAAGCTGCCTCCTCACTGTACCGGCACGGAACACTTCACCTATAAATCACAAAGGCACAGTCTGTACTGTCTTATCTCCTCTCTGACCTGGGTACTGCTCAGGCCACAAGAGACTATAATTTACTGTTTGCACACAAGCACAAAAGAGGTTGTGTGATACCCCCAGGCTAAACAAACCCAAATGTGTTCTGGTGGTCCATCTCATGGACTGACCTTCTGCCTTACTTGCTGTTTCCTGTGAATGAGGGTGCTTATGGGAGAGGGTCAGATACCAAGTGAGCTCCTGCAGCATCAGATCTCATGCCTTAAGTCAGAGAATGACCAGGTTTCTGTCTCTTTGCTTTAGGAACTACTGTGAGACTAAGGTGAGATATGTGACCAGCATCCTGGAAACCTCCCTAGTTTGCAAGGTGTGGTACAGAACTTCGGATTCCTGGGGTAGGTTATAGAAGGGGCATCTTTTGACGTGTGGCCTTCACCCACAGAGAAACCTGAATGTCACAGAGCTGGAGGGGGCTGTCATCTCACTCTGCTCATGGACCATTCATCCTTTCCCTTTCTTCTGCAATTTCCATCAAAGTCCTGTCGTTAGGAACTCAGGCCAGCTAAATCTTTCCTAAGCTGGCTGCTTTTTCTTCTAGGTCCTAATCCTGCACATATCTGTTATTTGTACCAGTATTTTTTAAAAAAATTATTTCCTCATAAAACTGCAGTTTTTTCTCTTCCAGACATGTTTCATTCAGAAAGTCTTCCACAGAGTGCCTCAAATACCTCTGTGCCCTCATGTGTTTATTACTTTTAACATGCTGAATGCGCTTACTTTAGTGTCCCTATTCTACTGTCATTTACATTGATGTAAACCTGGAAGGATCCCATTGTTTCCTATCCATACACATGCAGCTGAATGATGGGTAGCTTTAAGCAGAAACACTCCTTGTCATTCTGTAGTAAAATTAAAAATGTTTGTGTTGATCTTCATCTACCATGGTTTTTGTCAGATCTGAGAGGCTGATTACAAGATCAACACTTTTCTTCTGCAATGTAGCGTTGCTATTAGATGACACATGATGACTAAGCATCTCTTTCCCTGTCTTGATTGTCTGTTCAAGCTTGACATGAACTCATAGGTTTAAAATATAATTCAGTCATGATCAGTGCAGATGTTCAACCAATTACCATTGAATAGTTAACAGAGTTGGCCAAATCCAGCCGTGGTGTTACACCTGGTTAATGCCAAGACTGAATTGAGTCCTGTATCAAGAAAAATGCACCTTCACAGGTGCCCTTTTAATGAAATACTGTATGGAATTTATTTCTTGTTTTGTTTCCTCAACATTATAAAAGCAGTAACTGGGTTTTGAAGTTAAATCACTTGGCTGGCACACACACTGTCAGGCTGAATGCTAATTATTCAGATTAATTAAGTAAAAAAAAAAAAAAAAAAAGGTTGTAAACTATAAATTGAACCCTGATATAGACATTCTTAGTAAAGCTTTCACCTTGACTCCTTTGTGCTCCTGACTTTAGCAACAACTGAGATGACTTCAGCACTGGACCATCAAGGTTTTGCTCAGCAGGGTTTGATACAGATAGCTGTCCCCTGTGGTGAGCAGTTAGATCCCTACACAGAGCAGTCTGAAGTGAGCACTCCCACATGCCCTACGTGACACAGGTGTTTTCTTAGTCCCAGCATGTTGTGCATGCACTTTTCCTTTTAAAAGCCGTTCCAGAACCACACTGCTGAGAGAGTCTAAAATCTTTTCCTAATCTGCAGCCTAAGTCAGTCAGGTTTGTTTTATATACTTTTGTTCTTCAGCCAGTATAGCCTTGTAGGTCCATTAGATGCATAATTACTGAGGTTTATTCTCTTGAATCCCTGCACAGTCTTCCTTTTGCTGATATGTATGCCAAGTTCTTCAAATGGTCCTGCAAGCTTTTTGCTTCAGCTCTTCCAGTTCAAGTTTACCTTTGCTGTGAAGTCTTTTATTGCTGCAAAAAAGACAAAGTGAAAAGTAATACAAATGCCAATACCTGTATGCGTGTGTAGCTTTATGCAAGCAAGTGCTGTCCAGTTCTATAATCATTGTTCTTGTCCCTTTTTCAAAGTTAAGAGTGGCTTGTCAACAGGCTTTAGCCACCTGAGCTCTATTTCTCCTGGTTACTTCTAGCTGTTAGCTCTATAGTTTCTTAGATTCAGAACAATGGTGCTGTGCAGAGGCTCAGGGTGTCTGCAGATGGGCAGAGCCCTCACTCTTACTCGACTCATCCAGACTATAAGATCATGCTAAGTTTCTAGGTGTTGCTGGGACTCTCCCTCAAATGTGGGCTAGAGCTTAAGTCTTATGAATATCTAAATGGAAAAATACCTGCTAGGTAAATCTGGATTTGAACAGCACAAGTGCCAGAGTCAGGCTTCCACTATGGGCTGTTCTCCAGCGTCTCTGGACTGACTTCAGTCCCTGTGTATCTGTCCTGGATGGCTCTTCCCTGCTCCCTTGCACCCAAGCGAGGGTGATGCTGCAGCCTCGTGCTCTGACAGGAGAAGGTCAGTTCTTCCACTGCTGGTGTTGGGATATAAGGATGGGCAACGAATGGGGCAGCAATGACAGGGTAGATTTTTAAAAGACTGCAATTGGAGAGTTTCAGTAAGCACCAAGGTCATAGATGAGAACCATGAAACTTTCAGACTCCTGGGTCACAGAAGTCTCGTAGTCCATCTCTAATGGCTTTTAAAGTGTTAGGGTTGAAAAACAACCTGATATAGTGATGAGTTCTTACAGATGCGTCATACCTCTAAGGACTGCAGTCATAGTAAGGTAGAAGGAAACTAACAAAAATATAATAGTGACTATTAAAAAGAAGGTGTCGGACCCTCTTTTCAGAAGGGCTATAAAAAGTATTTTGGATATCAAAAGCATTAATTCAAAGCATTAGTTCACACTGTACTATTGTTACCTGATCTTTTTTCCTTTGTTGATATGTGCACTGCAGCTACAGATTTATTTCTACGGATATGTGTTTTTGTATTTTGGTAATAAATTCTTTTTAATAGAGTGGCACCTCAGGACAGAGATCTTATGATCTGAGTGATTTAAATGCCTGTATGAGACTGTGTTTTTACTGTCTGGCAAAACACATGACATAAATTTGACTCTGGAGCCAAATAAATTTAGGAAATGTACTAAATTTTACTAAATAGGGAAGATGGGTCATGAAAGAAGGCACTACAACAAATAATACCTACTCAGAGTGTAAAATGTAAAATAAATGAAATCCTTATGAAAATAGGAAACCTGTTACTGATAGTAGAGCCTTACTGAGCTCTGAAAATTACTACACATACAGCCTCATTGAGATAGATCACTCTGCTCCCTTGGCAGAAATATTAGATGTACTTAAAAATATGTGGCCATATTAATTAGAAAAATGGTGATATGGAGAGAGAAAGAACATTTTTTATTTTCTTGCAATAAATGGCAGAGTTCCCTGAACTTCAAAGAGGAAAAAACTGCACCACATGTTATAATAATAGCTAATCTATAAAAGAATGAAGCACCCAGGTGATGATTTGATTTAGTTTTCTGTCACTCCAGGCTTATTCCAGAAAAATAACTTTATTTTTCCTGCTTTAAAATGAAGTAGTGCATTGCTGGAGGAAAAACAAACCTGAATGAGTCTGCATAGCTCATTATTACAGAGGAAATCCAAAAAAACAATGTGGGCATGTATTTTCAATACCTTCTATTCTTAAAAAATTAGAGAGAGAGTAATGCAAAAGTGCTTTTCTTTTTAAAATTTCTCTTTGTTTTCTTTAGCATTCTTTTGCTCCTTAGCATGTTGGATGCACAGTTAGACCCTCTCTGAGGCTGTAGTTCAGACACATTTCACTGCACTAAATGTGACCTAACAGTTCATCTTCTTTGAATTAAGTGGCTTAATCAGATGTGAGATGAAAGATGGTACAAGCTGGAGATAAAGAAAGACTGTGATCTTGCCCAAATGCAGCTTTTTCTTCTCTTTAAATGTTGACTGTAAAGAAAGTTTAAGATATTGTATCTAGTAAATCTGGTTTAAAAAACCTGTCTTTCAGTCTGCTTTTTACTTCTTTGGTTTTCTCCATGTTAATATAACACCAAAAATATTTTATAGCTTCTCTCTTTGCCATAATCTTGTTGCATGTGTTGAGTAATGCCTCGCATCTGCTATAAATAAACAAATGACCATAATGTTTAGTGCCTAGGCTAAAAGGCACTAAGGAAAACATAAAAAGAGGTTTTTATGTCATGAATGTGAGAAACAGAGAGTAGGATCTCAATTGTTCCAGAGAGAGTGTTTCCATCACAGGAGGGGAGATAGTCCCTTTAGTCTGTGGGTGTGCTGGGACACGTTGCATTTTATAACCACAAATAACTGCTGTTTCTCTGCAGATATGGCAGTGCTCCCTTGTACCTACTTACAGCACTTGGGTCTCTGGGGTCAGAAATCTGGAAGGCACCCAAGTTGAATGGGGAGTTTCTTGGAAAAGAGTGAGGAAGCTTAGGAAGGTGCTTTTTCATTGTCCCTCAGAACTGTTACAGAGCAGGATTGCGGTAACATCATGGTATAGCCTGGTTACCAGTTTGGTGTCTCCTGCCAAGTGTGGCTATAATGTGAGACACCTGAACTGTTCAAGAATGGGGATCCATGCATTGGCTAGCCTGCCTGGCCAGGAAAAAAGAGGTTGTGTCAGAGTATGGAGGTTGTAAAGAGAGGCAGCACTTAGAGAGGAGTCTGAAGCCGTGGAGCTGGATAAATACAGGGAGACAGCAGTTTGCTGTGAAGTCCAAGGCTTCACTCTGCTGCTTTGTCGTTCTGGCCTGTCCCTGTGCTCTGGGGCAAATCATCTCTGTTATCAGCCAAGAATTGATCTGGAAGGAGTTTCATCTACAATGAAGCTGTAGATGTGTTTTGAGGATGGTATTTGGATTTTTACATTTAGTGCTGAGCCAGATTGTCTGGGAAAGGAAAGAAGCTGCTGAGCTTGTTAGAGACCCACAGGGGAGAAAGTGAACTATGAGATAGTTTCAGAGTTGTAAGTTGTTTTGGCAACTGTTATTAGACATGGCCCATAATTACTTCCATAGTTATAGAGAAGTGTAATTTGCTTTTAATTACTGTATTAGAAAATATATCAGTAGGGAAACCAACAGAAAAAAAAAGGACTGCTTTTTTTTCAGTCCTGTTCCTTGTGATTGTAGGAAGGCAAAAATATTTGGACACAAAAAAAGTGCTCTAATGAGCCCCAAACAGACTCATTCTGAGACTGAGGGGGAAAATAGCTATTCTAGATAGCAGAGAGCTGGCTTCTGGCATAGTCCTACAAAGTGGAAATAATAACCTCTTTCCATTGTAATTTTAAAATTGTAACTCTGTGCAGTTCTTCTGATGCTTTGTGATAGATGCCAGGAGTGGAGACTTCTCTGCTCCAAGTGTGAGTCAGATAATAAAGCAATTTCTGAGCTGTAGCAGCATTGCACCTCTCCTTTTGTTTCCTCTCAAAATTATTGTGAGGCTGCATTATCAAGATTCACCCTTACAGACCAGTATTTTATTTTTAACTCATCCTTTAAAAGAATTTGTGAGAATGAAGGGGACGTCTTATCTCCCATTGTGGGTACATCTCCTGAAGAATTTGAGCAGGCAAATGCCAAATACATTTTCTTACCTGGAATCTCAAACAAAGAAAATAAATTCAGTGGATTTCCTGGCCTCTTAATCTTCTCACTGAGAAACTGCTCTAAACACTAATGAACATTAAATTGCTATTGCTCTGTTGGTGTGTAGCGCTTCAGTCAGCAGTCCTTCCAGAGTCAATAACAGCAGGCAATCTACTGCACTTCCCCTGGTGTTTATTTTTAAAAATAATACTTAAAAGGCTTTATAAATGAAACATGGTGGCAGAGTTGAAAAGGTTCAAGATGCTTTTGCAGCACATGAAAGAGACAAACCATTTGGATTTCTTTTCACTTCCCTCCTGCCTAGTTGGCTGCTGAGCTGTGGAGGGACCATGACACTTGGCAGGCTAGGGCTGGCTTTTCCCACTGGCTTCCCCCATCAGCAAAGCACAGGAGCCTGTGAGTCCCACAGGAATCACCAAATGAGGAAATGGGGCAGCTAAAAGGAGGGCAGGTGGTAAATGATGACAAAATCCTCAATACTTGGTTTTAAGGTGAAAACCTTCACACAGTCTGCTGCATTGCATTAGAAAAAATGGTGTGGTTGAGAATGCATCTCCAGCTGTCACATCCAGGTAAGTAAAAGCGTTAGATCAGTTAGAGAGGCTTCTGGAGCAGATTTGCGTGGGGGAGGCTGACTTAAGTTTGTACACAACTCCTGCATTCTGGCATTTCCTAACTTAAAAATACTTTGTTTTACAGCCACAGCAGTGGCTCCTCAAGATCATTTTATGTGAGGTATTTATAGACCACCTTGTCCATCCATAGTAACTGTACCTGACTAACAGGTCCAGCTGAAGTCTCATCTGTGTCCATCAGGGATTTGGTATTTTTTCCCCTGTCTGACAGCCAAAATGGCTTCTCTGATTTCAAGATGCAGTTTAGGGGAAGATGTGTCATTTTGTAATGTTAAAAATTATGATGAGAAATTCCAGTGTTACAGTGAGTTTTAAATTGAAAACTACTGAGAGTGATGTGAGAAGAGGGAACTGGGAGGCAGCAGCAGGGGCAGTGCCACAGCTGGACTGGGAAATGTGGAAAGTTTGGTGGAGAGGAACATCAAGCAGGGAAGGTAGGTACTAGTCTATCTCAAGAAGCTGTAACTATTTTTTCCACATCAGACATCTCTGTGTTGCTTACAAACTTAGTTAAATTATGCAGGTAAAAAGAAACAATGTCTGAGGAGAAATAAAACTATAGAGGCCAAGGACCTGTGTTCACTAGGGAGGCTCAGAAACCAGTAGTTAATGTTTTAATTCCCCTCCTGTAAGGGGAGTACTATCAGTTTTGCTCATAGAAGTGCCATAAAGTTGCATATATTCAAATTTTGTGGAGCACTAGGAACAAATGATATGATTTTGTATTCAGGACTGGGTAGTTTAAGTAAGGCCTGCAGGCCACTCACTGAATGTTGTGGATAAAAAGAAGTCTTCACTGAACAAGGCAGACACCCAGCTGAAGAAATAGTACATGAGCTTGTAATTAAATACCAAGTTTAAACGTAAAATGCCCTGAATTAAGAATTCTTGTGCATCAATAATCCTGGCATGTCCTAGCTTCACAGTGTTTGATTTTGCACCTAAATATTTCTTTTAAAGTTACTTTTCTGCATATGAATTATAAGGAAGACACATGGAAGCATATGAAGAAAAAGACCTATAGGTCAGACAAAAGACAAATACATTCACTCTCATGCATCAGGTATGAGGTTAACACAGCTTTTCACTTTTCCTTAAACCTTTGAGCAGCATATGAAGCAGGACAGAAAAGCCTTTGGGCAGGACAACCAGTTCTTTACTGCTTCTTGAAAATGTTCAGAGATTTTCCCTCCATTTCTTTTCCATCACTTTGATATTTCATTTACTTTTCCTTCTTCTCTCAGAGACTTTGATTTAATTCTTTCAATAGACAGGCACTGCTGGGCACTTTCCCCCTCACCTTGCAGAGATAAGGATGTTGCAATCTCTGTGCTCCTGCTAAGGGAGAGCTGAAAAGGCAGCATTAGGGAATGAATCCATTAAAAATACACCCAAAGACCAAAACTGGGAAAGTAAGCGCAAAAACGTGGACAGGAACACCTTAATTAGAGTTTGTATTTCAATTCTGCTCTGTGTCCAAGCTGACAGAGAAAATATTTTTTTCTTGATGCCTGTGTCTTCCAGATAACCTTGCAGGAAATTAGGTGTTGCAGCAGGGCCAAGCCAACATCCTACAGACTGTGAACCTACAGTGGGCCACACATGGAAAAGATTTTACCTTCAGGGCTGAGGTGGGTAAGGGGTCTCCCCTGTTAGTGCCTCTGCAGGTAAGATTGCAGGTTTGTGTATATTTATGTGACTCATACTCTTTGTGGAAGTAGCTCTGATCCTTCCAAGGAAAATCTGAGGGAGGCTGCAAGAAAGCAACAAGCCTTTGAAAGGCTGTGCTTAGGGCTTTTTAGCAGTGTAGGAAAATTGGGCCAGGGCAGCAAAACTGAGTTTTACGGCAAATGTAATTTAATTTGAAGAGAAAGGGACCACTGCAGTGTGTCTGTGCATGCTCTCTTATTTCACACACAGAAGTTTTGCTAAAAGCTATTAGCAAATTAGCTATCAAGCTTGAAGTTTGGCTTTTAAATCCTTATTTAAGCACCTTTTAAAATTCTTTGATATTGAAAAACCCCAACCAAACAACCAAAATGGTGCTCCCATTAAAGGCCAGTACCAGTGAAAACTATGTTTCTCCTGACTAAGTCTATCCAGCCCTTATCACAGTTGGACCTGGATTCTTGATCAAAACTAAAAGTTCTTGCTGTATATACAGATGGTAATGAAGTATTAAAGAACAGCAGACAAGGACTGGAGATGAAACCACTGTCTTATTTATTGCCGGCAAAGCAGGAATCATATTGGGCCTCCATAACAGAAAAGTTGAAATATCTTTTGGGTCTTCACCTTTGCAGCTGGCTACGCTGGTGGAAGACTAAACAATACACTGGCACAAAAGGGCTCAGAATCATGTTCATAAAAATCTGTCATCACAGATATTGATGTCCAAAGATGTAAGGGTGAGTTAAGTGCATTAGCGTTCTCCCTTAAAGAGAGGAGAGCTACCTGGAGTGTGTGTGGTGGCTTGTAGCCAATGAGAGGCTTTGGTGTATGTAAGGTGAATTGGTTAACCAATGTCATGGCATGTTGGACGTGAGAAGGTATAAAAGGTGTGGATGTTACTGGGTGAGAATTAGATCTAATAGTAACTTCTAGGAACTACTTCTTCTACTACTTCTACTATGAGCTATGAGAAACTGTCTGTTAACTATCTTGAATAAAGTCTTGTAAGCCATCTGATCAAGTCTTCTGATGCCTGCTGTGTCTGAGCTCTTCTGACTGTCATTCACGGTGCCTCCCTGCATGGGACTAAAGGGCAACCCCTACACAAAGATATGTATCTGGCAGAGAAATGAAAACTAATTTCCTCAAGGCAGCACTGTGAGGAAGCATTGGAAATAATGCTAAGTCCTGGGAAGGTAGGCTGGACATACTTATTACTGATAAATTGCTGTTTTGGTGATGTTAGTTCTTATAATGGCAGCATCTTTCTTATTTGGTCCCAAGCTCAAGCAAAAAAATTCCTGTCTTTTGGATAGTTACACCACTTAACCAGATGTTAGAACAAGAGGAAAAATTGCAACCCAGTGAATACTGAGAAACATATCTTAGTATTCTAGCTACTGAAAACAGCTGCAAGAGAAAATGTTTGACCTGTCTGTCTCTGCAGCCAGTTTCAAGGAAAGGGAGTGTTATTAAGTATGAACAATGTCAGCTAGAAGCCTCCTACCTCTCTCTCTCTCACCTGCTGGTATAACTGACCCTGTAGTAAAGGTCCTTTCTCATCTTTTCAGGTATACAGCTATAAAGACTTCAGGGTATACCACAATGAAGTCTTTGCTTCTCTGTAGTACTTTTTCACTTAGAAATTTGAATCCAAATGATGCTGGCTTCCTGCTATGTTTTCCTGGTAGCACTTTATCAAATAGCAGAATTTTATACTGTTCCTTCGGGCAATTTTTTCAGACTTCATCACTCCTTATTGTTTTTGCTATAAGAAACACATAGTTTTCCAAGCCTGTTGTCAATTTTGAATGAACACAAACTGAATTCAGTTTTGTGAAGGCCTTCTCACCTGGTATAGGTATACTGTGTATGGAAAATAAACAGCTTTTTGTCTGCTAAAAAAATGAAATTAATACTTTATTTGAAAACATCACAAGTGAGTGATATACCCAGATGGACCTAAATGCTCAGTTGGATGATTTAGTAATTAATTTTATAAATCCATTTTATTTTTCCCTTTTATTGGCATGGTGAACAGAATTCCTTCATGATGAGTTACTCATTCCTCTTGTGGTTTTGTCTGAATTATTTAAAATTAAGTTGCTCAGTACAGCAGTGTTCCAACATTGCTTTATATACAGGTCTTTCATTCTTAGTGTGGATTGTACTAGCCATGACTGCTGTTCCATTCTTGATATTCATAGTGATTTTCCCAGCTTAAGAATATGAAAAGATCAAGGTTTGTGAACATGTATTTCTCAGTGACTTCAATATCTCAGGCCCTGACCTCATATCACACAGAAGGCATGAAACTATTTATCTTTAGTTGCAATGCTAACATGAAAAAACCCACAGTCTTTCTATCTGACTTATGTGACCTAATTTGATCAAGAAAACCCTATGCTGTCCAGACCTATAATGACCATGTAATTAAACACAACAGAATAAAAGACAGCTTCAAAAAATTGCTGGTTACTGTAGTTTCTTTGCTAATCACTTGGAAAAATGATAACACATGTTTAAGTATTGTCTCATTGCTCCTTTATAGCATCATTAGGTCTTATGCTAATTTTGGCTCTTATGCTCCGTGAGTGTAGATACGGCTGGTTTTTTTAAATTCATCTCTACTTCTGTGCACCTTAATTTCTATTGTTTGACTTCAAATGCTTTTGAGTATGAAAGAAAGCATCTAGAATGCAGACAGTGGTCAGTGTCTCTGCAAGTTAGCTCTTTAAAACAGGGCATGACAATTTTTTTTTTTTGTGAGTAGAATTTTGCCACTAAAAACGCAATTGTAATTGACTTAAAACATTTGATGTCCTTGGCTCCAATGAACCAGGTAGTTTCAGCAGAGCAATCTGTGGTTTATGCATTTGCCTGGGCCATGAAGGACCACTCTCTCATCTAAGGAAATGTCAACTCCAGGACCAGTGGTTGGTCAGCCATGGCAGAGGGAACAGCAGAAGGGGTTAGAGCAGAGATGCTCAGGGTGTGCTGTTGAGCACCAACATTGTACAGTGCTGTGCCATCTTGTCTGCAGTGCTCCTTGGTCTGAAAAACCCTGAAAAGGCAGATAGCACTTCCCAAAACACAGAACAGAAAAACATGCTTTTATTTTGGTTTTCTTGCATTAACTTCTTATACTGCTTTCATTATATATCTGCGGCATTGTAGCAATCCCATATAAACAACCCATTAAGTGGTTGCTGTGTATTTTTAGAATAATTAAAAATGTTTCCGTCATAAAGGGCAAAATCTTGTTTAATTATTTAAGGTTTTATTTTTCACTCTAAATGTGAAATGGAAGATAAATAGGAAATGTGAATCATTTTGTATACAAGTAAATTGCAGACTATTCCATTTGCCTTTTTTCTGCACAGTGTTCGCATCCAATTTGCATTATGTGCTGCATCAATTCACTAATAGTTTATAGTGATAGATTACCATTTTAACAATAAGTATAAAAAAGCAGAAGAAAAAAGGCTATGCTTTTAAACTAATTTCTATTTCTTGATTTTTTATTTGGTTCTCATCCTTAATCTCACATAAATGTTTGTTGTTGTTGGCTTTTTTCTTCCAAGAAATGCCTTTTAAAATTCATAAGCTCATTAAAATAATTAATAGTTAGTGATAGTTGCCTTTCATTCTGCCTTTTATTAACCATTTTAAAGTGAATGTACTATTTGAATTGCAAAAGCAGCTCTTCCCTGCATCCATGACACAATCACAGTGGTAAACACAAAATGATCATAATTTTTCATCAAAGTCATTTAACCTCAGCCCTGTCAGCTTGTCTGGCAGATAACAAGGTAGGATAATTTCTATGATTAATTACGCAAAGTTTAAAAAACTGAATGAAGATGAAAGGCTTTGGAGAACTGTATAGTGTTAAATGTTATTAAAACAAAGGAAAACAATCTCTTACAAACTTTTCATATGAATTCAACAGAGTCTGAAATATTTGGCTCCTGTACAACACAGTCAGAAATATCTGGACTAAAGTTATGCACAAAGATTGAAAATAATAGATATTGGTTAGTTCTTGCAAACAGATTTTGAATCAATCTTTGTCCTGAATATGTGCGTGAGAAAAGCGTTCATGAATTATGACAAGAATAGGGGAAAACTCATGGATCCATCCTGGCTATTGCTGAACACCGGTAGGAATTACAACAGAATTTTGCACATTTGAGGTAAACATCTTGCTCTGTTTTTTCTTAAGAGTTAAGATCAATAAATTAGAGAACTTAATTTTAAAAAAAATTATGTGTCTAAAATTACAAGAAGTTGTCAAGAACTTGAAAATGGTGGTTTTTTTAGAATTTCTCAATCAGAAGTTGTTATTTAATATCCATTTGTATTCTTTACATGGCCTCTGTGGTGGGAAATGTGCCTATGCAATTTTATGCTTTTGACTGAGAAGTGGCCACGGAAGTTAAAAAGGGACAGAATCACCAGGAACAAATAATCTTTTCTGCTCTACACAGGCTGTTTTAGCAGAGCCTGTTGTGATAGGATGAGGAGTAATGATTTTAAACTAAAAGAGAGTCAATTTGAATTGGCTATACAGAAAAGTTTTTTTGCAATGAGGATGGTGAGATACCAGAAAGGGCTGCCCAGAGAGGTGGGGGATGCCCCATCCCTGGAAATGTTCAAGGTCAGGTTGGGCAGGGCTCTGGGCAACCTGATCTAGTTGGAGATGTCCCTGCTCATTGCAAGGAAGTTGGACGAGATGACCTTTAAAGGTTCCTTCCAATCCAAACTGTTCTTTCATATGTAATCAGTACTGCTCATCATTATTCTTTTACTAATGGTGGATGTCTTTTAATTATGAGTAAGACGTTTTATTACAAAATTGAGTGCTTTGATTTTAAAATGGCTGACTAAGAGTGTTTGGGTGAAAATTGTTAATAATAGTATTTTCCTCAGTTTGTTCAGAATTGTAATTTTATGGCTTATTCAAATTTAATTCCCAAAATAGAGCATGTTTGGGGGTTTGGGGGTTTTGGTTTGGTTTGTTTTTTTAGTGGAAATTTCTACCTGTCAAAAACCTATCTTTTCACATGCAGTCATTTTTTTCTTATTTTGCCTATAGTTGTTATGAAAATGCATAAATCAAGGCAGAACTTATGTCTTAGGCTTTAAGGAGCTGATTGATATTACAAAGCATCCCTGTCTGTCCCACAGGAAGATGAATAATGTGTTCAAACCACCTGCCTGTTGGCTGCAGGGTTTGAAAAAGGGTTTCATAAAACCAGGATGTGGCCACCAGACTACTGCAGCAGTATAACTAATGGTGCTGTCCTTATACCTACCTGTTTAATGAACATACCTCAAGTACTGTGTCCTGTTCTGGACCCCTCAAGTCAGGAAGGACACTGAGGTGCTGTAGTGGGTCCAGAGAGGGGCAACAAAACTGGTGAAGAGTCTGGAGTGCATGTACTATGAAGAGTGGCTGAGGGAGCCCGGGTTGTTTTGTCTGGAGAAGAGGAGGTTGAGGAGTGACCTTATTGCTCTGTACAACTACCCGGAAGGAGCTTGTAGCCAGGTGGGGATTGGCCTCTTCTTCCAGGCAACTAGCAACAGAACAAGAGGATGTAGCTGTGCCAAGGGAGTTCTCAGTTGGACATTACAGAGAATTTGTTCACAGAAATGGTGATTAGATACTGGAATGGGCTGCCCAGGGAGATGGTGGAGTCACTGTCCCTGGAGGTGTTTAGGAACTGACTGGGCATGGCACTCAGTGCCATGGTCTAGTTGGCATGGTGGTGTTTGGTCATAGATTGGACTTGATGATCTGGGAGGTCTATTCCAACCTGATTGATTCTGTGGTTCTGTGATTTGCCACTGAGAGATGTTCATCTTCATGTCTTCACAGACTCCTTGCATTGAAGACAGATGTCTTCCAGGAGCAACATCATACCTAGTCAGTCTCACTGCAGGAAAATATCTGCAACTCACTGATGCAAAATCAAGCTGTTTAGCTGTATGATGCTGATGGGGAAATTAAAGGGTAGCAGACTCTTGTCTCATTCATAATTGCTCTAAAGTATGCCCAAAATGTAAATTAAAGGGCAAGTTCTGAAGGTTATTGAGCACGCACAGTGCCCTCTTGAAGTCAGTGGGAACTTCAGCTGCTTTAGACCCTGTAAGAGCTGACCCCAAATAAAGTACAAATGTCAAGAAAATCAGTCAGAAGCCTTAGGGCCCTAAGTGCTTTGCACACAAGTCTGATTGTGTTTATCAGCAGAGTGGTGCTACGTCTCTTTTGCTGTCGATTTAGGAAATCCAACTTTTCATTTACTCAACAGCAGCTTTGAATGCCCCAAGCTCCCAAATAAATCCAATCACAGGAAATCCTTCCCCTCCATCACTTAATTTGCACGAATCCTCCTTAAAGCAGCATCTCATCAGCAGAGACTGAGGCAAGTGTATCTTGCCTCTCACCGGCAGCAGGGAGGAAATCACATGCCGGGGAAAGAGATGTCCTTTCCATACAGCATCTTTCATGTGTACTTTATCTTCTTCACTGCAAGACGCTAACACTGATGAGCCCTGCAGGTCCTAAAGATTCAGATACAATGGCACAATAGGAAGATTAAGCATGGGAAAAAAAAAATTGGATTTCACTTCCTCCAACACTGAAAAGGGCTGATTTTTTCCATTAAAGAATTTTTTTCCATTAGGGCATTTTCCATTAAAAATTGCTTCCTGTGGAAAACTGGTGTTCTATTTAAAAGAGCACTTTCACAGCAGGAATTTATTCTTTCAAGTAAGGAACATACTTTTCATATACACTCCCAAGTATAAGATACTGACTAAAATCTCAGTATTTCAATTCCTCTGCTATTTTGTTAAAAATTAATAGCTTTGGAAGGAATTATTTCCTCTGCTGTTTTTTTACGCAAAGTGCATTTCAGGGCCTGGAAGACGCCTGTAGACTGTGATTCACCTGAGTAGTGTCAGCTGGGACCCCTACTTGTGCAACCCCTGCTCATGCCCCAGGTCACCATTTAAGCTCATACCCAGAAAGCACCAAGACCTGGCTTGAGCATCAGAAATATATTTGTGCTTACTCCTGGCTGCTGCTGTTCTGTCTTGTGAATTGCTTTTTACTGCATGATCTCCAAAGCCACTCTGTCTCCAAGCTTTTATCCATATCTCCAGGATAGACCTTGGAGGCATCAATGGAACTGGTTGGCATTCTGCAACTGTTCATATCCAGTGGGAGGACATCCTGTTGGGGAGGTCCCCACTGTTTTGGAATCCTGCTTGAATGCTAGCTCATCCCTGTTTGTGGAGGAACCCTGATTCTGCTGATCCATGCTGTTGCAGTGGTGGAAGGGTAGAGCTTGTCACTTGGATGTCAATGATAACCATACTCTTTCTTTGGTTTGTGCACAAAATACTTCTATATTTGAGTTGTATATTTAGTGTCACTGTCCTTGACAATGCCAGCTTTTAGCTGAGCCTGTGAATAATGAAGGAGAGAAGTTTAAATGTTGGTCTTTGAGGACTGTATTAAAGATCCCCATGTCAGCATTCTTGGATGCTACACTTGCTTGTGTTATTACACTTTACGAAGTCTTTTCTGTGCTTTGAAACCTCTTTGATCAATATAGCCTTGAATCTTCCACACATTTGTTTTCTCCATGTGGGCTCATACATTGAAGTTCTCGAGGGTGATTACATTAAACATCCTTTTTGATGATATCATGAGGTAGTTGCAGGAACAGACAAAACTGTTTGAATTCTACATACTTCATTTCCCACAAGATTTGACTTCCATGGGTAAAAGTGTTGTGTAATGAGAATAAAAACGGTAATGTCATTTAGGCTTTTGCAATAGACAGTGAAAAGTCAAGATAAAAAGGAGAGGAACACATGAATTAAACCTAAGAGAGAAGCTGCAGACTCCTGGTTGCTGACTAATTGATTTATAATTGAAATTAAAGGTTAAGGATAATGGGATCACCCTACTAAATAGCCATTTACTTTATAGTACTTATTTCTATTGGACCAGCATGTCAATGACCTTTTCTGACAGCATCTGGGCAAACAGCAACACTATGCAGTCTGTTCTTCAAATTTAAAAAAAATGCCTGTTTTAGTGATTTCTTCTGGCAGGAAAGTTAGCATATGTTCTTGCTTCATTCTTTTTATTGAAAGGGCACTATCAAGCTTTGAATCCTCATTTACAATTTTTCTTGGTTTCCTAAGGAAATGATTATACGATAACGTTGATTTCTCTTCATCTGTCAAGTCCTCCTCAGTAACTTATAAACTGTTTGGCCAAGTGAAACTAAACTTAAAAATGGATGGAAAAATGTCAGCTAGACCTATGTTCTTATCTGCATAGAAGAGAGAGATGCAATTAGTGCTCACTTTGAGGGAAAGTGCCAAATTTGTCTGCTGTGCGGTTAGGCATTTATGAGCTTGCTAGAGAGCCTGTATTAGTGGGCTTATCATTACACATCTAGGCTTTCTCTTGCCTTCTGCAATGTGCCCCCTCTGGCACTGTGGATTAAATGGGAGTAATTCAGAGAAGGACCTGGGGACCATGACAAAGGTCAGCAATCTAGAGGAAACAACTCTTGAGTACTTCTGTTGCTCATGAAAGTAGTTCTTTATTTAGGATACAAAATCAAGTTAAGGTGGATGTAAGCTCCTCACTGTGCATTTTGTCTGTCTAATCTGGCAAACGTTTCATTTACTATCATGTAAAAGTCAAAGTGTAAATAAATAATAGAGTGAAATATCCTAGTGCATAAATTTCAGGCCTGCTTTTTGGTACCAAAAACATTGAAAAACTACACTTATTTTGGAGGACTTGAGGATGTGTTGCAAGCTCTATGAACCAGTGTACTTGGGAACTGGTTTTTCTAAGCTAATGAAGATTGTTGTGTTAATTTCAGTTATGAAAGTTGATAAATTAATACTTTGACTATAGGACGGGGGTAAATTGTTTTGGTCTTCTATTCTGACCTTCCATATAACCTAGAAAACTTTCCTGAAGCAATTCATGCTTCTAACTTTTGTTATAGGGGAAAATTAGCCACTATTAATTTAAACATCACAATGATATAGCTCCACATTTGCTATGATGTATAAGAGGCAATGACAAATTATCCTTACCTTTTAAAAAAAAAAAAAAAACAACGTTGTTTTGACTTTAATTTAACAAAGCTTGCTGTGCTGTTCATTGGATTGTGAGTACTTTGATCTATATCAATTAACAGCCTCTTGAATTCTTTGCATATATAACTCTGGTCTAATGGTATTGTGTTGTACCTTTACATTTTATATACTATTTAAAAAAAATATCTGATAATAATTTTTTTGCTCTTACCACTTGCCAACATGTGCTCAGTTTCTTAACATAATTCTTGAGGTGGGAATATGGAAGTGGACAAGCTATTCTGATAGGGATCCCACCTAAAGGCACGTGAAATATATGTATTGTTCATTGTCTATTATGATTCTCCCTCTGCTGTGTTCAATGTAGCTGCTTTTAACAACACTCTCAAAAATCTTAGTCTTTGCTCTTTCCCACATATCTGACTATTTGTGACACTGGCTATTTGTGTCCACACCTGTTGGTTGAATCTGTTCAGTATCAATGGTGCTTTCTCTGAATTTGATATCATTTGCAGCATCAATTTTTCTTTGGTTTTCCGTAGGTTATAGATAAACATATTTAAAGGGTTCAGGGCCACATTAAAGAATGTTTGATGATCTATCATTTAGAATTACATTTACATGCCTGCTTATCCTGTGTTTAACATATCTAATGTTTCCATATTAACTCTGTAGCATTCTAGTTCCTAACTGCGTAGTCTTGATGTATTAAATTAACAGTTTTGTGGAAGAAATAGTGTATTCCATTAATGCTACTGCATTTATCAGCCAACATAGTAATCTTATCAGTGATGTAAAATTTGACTGATGACAGCTTAGGAAAGTTGAATATGAGTCAGCAGTGCCCTGGCAGTCAGGAGGGCCAACCATGTCCTATGGGGCATCAGGCAAAGCATCACAGCTGGTTGAGGGAGAGGATTCTCCCACTCTGCTCTGCACTGGTGAGGCCTCACCTTGAATATTGTGTGCAGTTTTGGCACTGCAATATAGGAAAGATATTAAGTTCTTAGAGGATGTCCAAAGGAGGGCAATGAAGATGGTTAAAGGCCTTAGGGGAAGCCACATGAGGAGTGGCTGAGGTACTTGGTCTGTTCAGCCTGGAGAAGAGGAGGCTGAAGAGAGACCTCATTGCAACTTCCTCCTTAGAGGAAGAAGAGGGGCAGGCACTGATCTCTTCTCTGTGGTGACCAGTGACAGGACTCAGGGGAACATCCTGAAAATGTGGCAGGAGAGGTTTAGGTTGGTTAGTAGAAAAAGGTTCTTCTTCCAGAGAGTCGCTGGGCACTGGAACAGGGTACCCAGGGACATGGTCACAGCACCAAACTTGACAGAGTTCTGAAAGTGTTTGGACAATGCTCTCAGGCACATGGTGTGACTCTTGGGGATGGTCCTGTGAAGGGCCAAGAATTGGACTTGATGATTCTTGTGAGTCCCTTCCAACTTAGCATATTCTATGATTCTGTGATATTATTTAGAATGATTTTCATTAACTATGTTTTTACCTGCTGTTGCCTTAGTAATTGAGTCCTTCAACAACTTCTATGGCACTTCTCAGATGGTGGTCGAAAACTTGATAAGTTGGACTGTGAGATAAGAGCTTATATTTTTATATTTTTACTTGTATTTCTGTTACAAAAATGTGTATTAGCACATTTTTCTTTAAAAAATGTCAGTACAGAAGGACTGAATTCTCTACTACAAAATTGTCAGAGACAAAAAATTAAGTGACGGTGCTTTATTTCATTACACCATGATACCAGATGTCTCTTCTTTTTGTTTTACCCAGATATCTGTCTTGAAGTTCCAGTGTTCTGGACTTGTAGCTTAGACTTATTCTCAGTATTCTTTGGGCCTGTGACCTAAGCCTTTGCATAGAACACTTCCTTTACACCAACTCTCTTATTCCTCTGTGGACCTATGACCTAATTTTATTTGCCTACCAAAATGACTACCAATAGGTATGACCATATGCTTACTGAGGTGGAGCTGTTCCCAGATCTCCAAACTCTTTCACTTGTATTATTTAATTCAATTTTTTCCCCAAGCATATGCATTAGAAGCTTCTGGATCTTGCATGGAGTTTCAAACCAACACTACGCGGTTGGTGTGCACAGGCACAACTATAAGTTGGCTTTGCTATCTCTAACAGGTATCCCAGTTATGCCCTTGTAATCACATTACAGTGAGCAGATTAAACAAGGTATCAAAACAAACAAACAAAAATTGGTATCTAGCATTCTCCAAACTTCCCTTTATTTCAGTTCAAATTGAGCAAAAACTGGTCAAGTATATCAGTGTGCAGTGGGCTTTACTATGTTATATATATTGTATCACCCTGCATCACATTGTACTATTGCCTTTAGACCTTCTCTGGTGTGTATACGACACCTGCAGTAAGCAAAAAACAGAGTAAGATCTTTTGATGCATTCCCAGTCCACTCAATCTGATGGAGTCTCTCAAACCTTTGTCACTGAAGAGCTAGTGGGCAGCAACCTGTGGTGTGTATCATGTTTGTATTAAGTGAGGTGGTTAAATCTCTGCTTCTGAAAAAGAGCGAAACAGCTTTCTACTCTGTTCCTACACTCATAGTCACACTTGTTTCTGAAAGCACCTACATGATGGAAAAGCAACTTAATCTAATGCTGCCACCCAGATACTATGTCGTATTAATTAAAGTCTTTTAAAGCAGGAATTTAGATATAAGAGTTGGAGAGTTGGAAGAGTTGGAGACCACAGAGCTGAAATAGACTTATTTTGTATTTGGCTGGCTGAGGAACAAACAAGTACAACTGATGGTGAATTTCCTGGTGAATTAATTTCAACAATTCAACTGGGCTGGGAAAAGAAAAACCATGAATTCTAGTGTGACAATTATTCTGTCCCTTTAGGAATCAAGGCAGGAATTGTTTTTGCTCTGAGGAAGAGTTTCACAAAGTGATATTTAACTGCTTCTCTTGCTCTTCATAACCTCTCAGTACTCCTTCCCCCACACATGATTTAAATTGGTCCAATTAAATTCAAACATCCTAAATTTTAAAGCAAATCTGGGGAAAAAAAGTCTTTTGAAATAAGTGGTACTCACTACAGCAGCGGATATAGACACGCACAATGATATTTAGCTAAAGGGTATCAAAGTACAGAGTCTCTTTTTACAAATATTTCCCTAAAAGATGAGATACAAAGTCCTTGACGAGCACTGAAAGACCAAACCTAAGATTAAAAATTAAATGCAACAGCATACTTCTAAAAGGCAGTAAAGAATTGCGGATGTTAATAGGCAGCATTTAAAAGACTATGGCTTATTAATGCTATTATTATGCATATTTTCTTACTTTGACATTTTCATTGTTGTCTTCTCAGTGCATTTATCTATGATTTCAAATACCATTAAGATTTGTAATGGTTTATTAACTTCTGGTCATATTTAGTCTATTCGGAACAATAGAGGCTAGTAGATATAGCACATGTGCTGAAAGAGTATTGGGGTTTGGGTTTGTAATATGAATAACCAAAATCCTGTTAGCTATGAAGATCTGCAGAGTGTTTTAGTTCTCAATAATAAGGAAAAAGAGATTAGTCCTCTTAATTGTAGTGCTGTGACAGTGTTTTGTCAAGTGTAGTTAGAGCAATTTTTTCATAGCCTGCTAACAAGCTGAATGTACTAAAATTCTTCTGACATAAATAGTGATTCACATCCCAGCAAAGCAGAATTTGAGAATTATCTGTAATTCTGTCAAGGGAATAACTGGAATTTTTTGATAAATGATGGAAAAAGCAGGGTACTGCTGGTACTTCACTCTCCTACTTTTCCTTAAAAATAACTCATCCAACACATTTCTGCAATGCAATTGAGAAGTATATTCTTTCCCAGATGCATGAGATTTGAGAATGTTTACCTGAGAAAAGTTCTGGAAATTAGCCACACCTTTAAAACAGCAAACGACTGGAATGTGCTCCAACATATGCTGAAGGCAATTGCACAGTATGGGGAGGTGGCTGCGATTAATTTCTATATTCCCATTGAACATCAATACCTCTTGAGCAATAAATAGGGTCTCAGTAGGAAGAAAAATATTTCCCTGAAGTTTGCTGCATCATGATTAATTTTTGTTCTCTGAAACACTTGAATTTTTAAGTTGTCTTTTATTTCTGAAAGGAATCTAAGTGCTCTTTATTCCAAAAGGTTTCCGTGTTGATTTTCAGTGTTGCTTTAAAACCAAGAACAATTAGTTGTGACAGTTGAGCCCTTCCTGCTGTGATATGCACTTCCTGTCCTGTCTCTTATTCCATGTTGGCTAAGATTCTTCTTAGAGGAATTTGCTATACTGAGCAAAGTACATATGACCAGAAAGAAAATATAACATCTGTATTTATGTCCATTTCTAGCCTTCAGATTATTCCTAAGGAATGACTGTGTGAAATAATTATCAGGATTGTTTTAAAAATACCAAATGGAGATAATTTGGGAGATTTAGTGCTGTTGAATCACTGGTGTCATCAATAAAGATATTCAAGATGATGAATCCAGTAAGATTTTATCACCTTGTCAGGCAGCATCTCTTCCACTTCTTTTGAAAATGCCTTGATGTCTGAAGGGTTATACTTCAGCTGAATACTTAAGGTTTGTCTCTGTGAGCATAGATGTTACTGATGCACTCAGAAGATTATTCTGTGGTGGTACTTAGTTTTACTTGGTTTTGAGTTTATTGGGAAGTTAACTGTCTCTATCAGAGGCAGGAATTACATTTCACAAGTGTACACTTAAGACTAGTCCTGCCACTTCTTCCCTGTGTGAAGTGAGTTTCATTCAGAGCAAGTAGGAAAATATCAACTAACCAAAAGTGCAGTCTTTTAGAAAGGAGAAATTTTCTTCTCCTACCCTAGTGCTGTATGAAGAAGGGTATCAGAGTATAACTTTTAAAGACACTTTGATTGCTCTCTTATTCTCAGACCAGCTAGCACAGGCTAACCTGGGTTTCTACTTTAGAAAGCTCTTAGTTTCACAGACAGGATGGCTGCTGCCTCCCCACTTAGAATGTTCTTTAGTCTGTGTTGATTCCTGTTCCATGGCCTGCTTCTAATTGCTTAGAAGAGTGTTTTCACTGCAGTCAAAATCATGCCTCAAATCCTTCTGCAAGTATGGACCATTTGGTTCTAGACTGTGGAATAATTCTTCAGCACTAGTCAATTAACGAAGAAGGATGTAACGTTGGATACACCATTGTGCTACTTCCAATTCCAGGCCAGTTCTATACTGTGAAATACATAGACTTTGAAATATGCTTTTTGTTGAAGAAAGACCCAATAAACACATTGTGCATTTCACCATTCTCTTTTCCTGTTGTCTTAGGTTGCCTAAGTAGCTGCACAAAGGGGAGTCTGGCTGGCTCATCGTTAAATACGACTCATAAGTCAGGCAGATTCAATCAAATTGGGCATAAATCACAGAGACTTAAAAAGTCTGTAAGGTGATGGGAAAGTGGAGAGGCATAATGTTACTTTAACAACACATTCAGAAACTCCAAATCCTTAACAGCCAGTAATGCTTTTGTATTACTGTTTTACACAGTTTCTCTGGAAGACGGTCTTGTCCTTGATGAAAACTTCACAGCAAATTACAGGATATGTGGAGTGTTTTGATCAGAAACATTCACAGCAATGGAAACTGTCATTGAACATATTGTGCTTTTTTTTCAATCACCCTCAGAGATGAAAAGTTTTCAGATTTTGATGATCTATAAAACATGGTATTCAAAAAACTTAAAGCAGTTGGAACCTTGTGGACACATAAATTGTCATCACTTTTCAGCTGAGCTGTGCATCCTTCTGTTGTGATCTGCCCTGTGGTTTGTGGCTTGCTCCTTGCCTGCTCAACATTAGTAGACACAGAACACCCTTCATGCTGCTGTGAAGATAATGAGCTCTCCTTTTAGGGGAGAAGAGCCAGTTCAGACAGATACACAAAAGTAACTTCAGTTTTGTTGTTATCAACCCTTCCATGACAAATAGCATAAATGCTAGTATAACTTAAAAAAGATAAATGCATTTCAGTAAACAGAATGGGAATGAAGTCAGAGGTCAGCTCTGGAAATGGAAAAATTAGAAAAGTAGGCCAACCTCACATGTGAAAAAGAAGGATAAATATGTTAATGAGTCTTCAAGGTTGTACAAATACATCTACTCTATGGTAGTTTCTAGTTTTATTTGAATACAGCTTCCCCAAGACAACTTGATGTTCTTAATCAGACATTTGGGAAAGGTGGTTGCAGAGTTTTGACAAAAAAAGAGCAAAGCATAAAGAAAAATTTACACTCACATACAATCTCAGTGCTTTACTACAAACACAAATTAACTTCTTACATAAGCAGTGACAATTAAAGTACTGGAAGAAACCAATACTGCTAACAGTTGCTGGCGAGCTCACTTGTCTCCACTGTGGAACTAGTTTGAATCTCTAAGTATACACTTATGAACTTTAACTTAAGAGCCCAGAGGACCTGTGTGTGACCCAGCAAGTTTAAGTGAGCCCACATAATCAGCTACTGGCACTGCTGCTCTATAGGGCAGTGTTATATGTTCCACTTGCCTCCCAGAGTGGAGGCATCTCATCTAATGTTAATCACTTCTCTGGGGTGTGTCTAGCAAGACATAAACTTTGAGTTTATAGTCAAATACATATGTATATACATTTATATGTGGGTAATATGTGCTTTCAGAGTATAATAGTTTCTACCTGTCTGAGACTCCTACTCAGGATGAGATGAAATATCCTTTAGAGGTGCATAACACATGATGTTGAAATGGAGGCTAAGCAATTCGCTTAGCATAGATGTCTAACTTTTAGTTAGCTAGATTTAAATGAGATGGCTTCATTCCTGGTGTTTTCCTGCAAGTTTTTCATTCCTTAGTCTTCCAGAAAGGATAGATAGAGTTCCTGAGAAAGTAATTGAATAATTGAATTGAATATTTCACATCAATTATGTTTTTCATAGGTGATTGGGTGAAATAATACATTTGGGTGAAATCCCTGTTCCCAATGTTGTATATCATTGTCAGATTTCATTCATAAGACTTGACGCTTTTGAATTAATCTACTCCTCCATATGGGAATTCTCACAAGGGTGATTGAAGTTCCATTTTTTATGCCTACTTTAATCTGATCTTATATAATTCACATCACTATTTCCAATATTGAAACTGTAGTGCTGTGTAGTGTGTGTTCCCTGGGATTCAAGTACAGTAGATCTGTGTCGAAGTAAAGTATGAGGAGGATATAAATAAACCAGATCAGAGAAAACTGCAAAATCTAGGCTTTAAAGAAAGTTCAAAGAATGTAAAAGTGCTCAAGGAATAGTAGGAATGATTAAGCCATTAGTGCCACTGCAGAAGTGAGCCAGGTCTTATGTTGGAAATATCACTCAGGCTTAGTAAGCCTTGAATGCAGTATGATAATCCAAACTTTTAATATCATTCAAATATCATGGAAGTAAAAGAGTTAACTTATGTATGCAATTCCTAAGCAACACAATACTAAGACTGAAAAAAATAGCCAAACATAAAAAAAGCTGAAAAATGCGAAAAGTAAATTCCCACACCAACAGTCTTGACATTACCTCTGTTGACTATACTTACTGTCTCTCTTATTTGAATTTATTTTTCTGTTCTTAAGAATTATTTATTTGTATGAAATCAATTGCCTGCCATAAATCAGACAGGCTGATAAAAAGAAAAAATGTAATAGCACTCTTAGCCTTGTTACCTCTTCTTTTTCCAGGATTTTTTCTCTATGAAATTTTTATGAATTCGAGCAGTGGAGGCTGGCCATTGATAAAGACAGAAAGAAAGATAAATGTAACATTTCAAAGTAATTTTGTGGTTTAGGAAATACAGCCAAGACTTTGAGAATTCTGTAAAATCCCTCATTCTTCAGTGTATGGGCTAGTCTGCATTGAAAGAAAC
This sequence comes from Hafferia zeledoni, assembly GCA_035583235.1. Classification (NCBI taxonomy): domain Eukaryota; kingdom Metazoa; phylum Chordata; class Aves; order Passeriformes; family Thamnophilidae; genus Hafferia; species Hafferia zeledoni. The sequence goes on from JAWWEV010000083.1 coordinate 38,133,445, forward strand.
TTTCTCTGATGTCCAGGTATTTGTGATTACTGAAGCAGAAATTTCTGGCCAGTGTCACAAGTTAAATACCATGAGGGTTTCTTTCTGTTCATGGTGTTTTCTACATATACAAACCTGTGGCATTGGCAGGAGAAGTTGGGTCTTGCATAGTGGTCATCCACAAATCCTATGATATGAGATGTTTTCTTGTGTAATAGAAGCAAATCAGCAATAAAAGGTTCATTAGATACTTAAATACTGCTTTTTCTTTCTTCCCTTTTTTTCTTTTTCTTTTTTTTTTTTTTTTTGGAATCCGTGACAAGGTATTATAAGTACTGTACAGGATAGATCCTGCAAAGTAGAAATGGAAAGCTCTGCCAATAAATAATTAACGTGTGAAGTTACATAATTTCATATGCATCAGTTATGGAAATGCAAGTAAGACTGTAGTAACAGATTTATGTCATTGACATGTTGCAGCTGTCTTTGTAGAGGATGGCTCCTGTAAGGAATCTTGTGATATTTATTATATTTCACATATGTAAGTGTGGTTATTAGGACACAAAGTCAGCCAATATAAAAGAGAACAAGAAAAAAATTAAGACAGGTACAGAAAGAGTTTATTTTTTGCTCTAATTGTTGATTCTTTTCTTGCCTACAAGCAGCTGTTTCCACTTGTGAATGTCTGACAGAAACAAGATCTTGCAGCTGAGGTTTTTTCAGTTCCACTTAATGGAGAAAGGAATCCTTTGAACTCTGGAGAATACACCAGGTCTGCCCCCTTTCTTTGCTAGTACAATGGTTCATAATGGCAAGTTGGCCCTTTGTAGCCCAGTCAATGCTGCAACAGAAAAGGCCAAAACGAAGGCATGGATAAACTCCCATTGCAGCAATTCTGAGCCCCAAAAGCAAACGAAAGAGCACAGAGAGTGAGAGAGAGATATAATATTTGCTTCAGCAATCCCTGGTGCACTGTACCTTTATAAATACTACCTGCTATCCTGGAGCTTTGATGTACCAGACAGCAAAATAGCCATGCTCAGCTTGCAAACCTCCAGACAGACAGAAAAATAATTCCTCTTCAGCACCAAACAAGGGTGACAGAATATCTGTCACTGAAGATAACATTGAGATGATTTCAAATGGCAAAATTCTTTTCACCTGACTAAATTCTTATTGTTGTCTTGTGTCATTCTATGAGCATTGGACAGAAATAGTTACAAAATAGGCTCATCAAGAAGGTGAAGATTCTTTCCTTTGTTTGTTATTATGTAAAGCAATATTAAGAGAGTTAATGGAATCAAACTAATTTGAAGACTCTGGCTCATGTGTGATAGGTATTACTGCTGTTTTGGCACAGTTTTTGACAAAAATTGCCTAAGTGGAGTAATTATTATCCTACTGGTAGGAACACTGTCTGGGCATTCTGAATTTTGCTTTTATAGGCTGATGTCTTTATAAACACTAATCTCAACCCTTTCGTGCACCCAGTCATAAGGACTTGGCCACCACTTTTCTCCTGACTTTCGGCTTTCATTTCTGTGCGGACCCTAGTCCTAAGAGCTGCTAATAAAAGTGAATTATGCTCAAAACAGCATTGTAATCTGTGCAAACTCTCTAAAGCTTCCACACAAGTTTAATTAAACAGGTGATTTGCCCACTTAAATCAAGAACCAAGTTAAACAAGGATGTAATTTTTCAAGCAATGCAGCCTTGGCCACCAGCACTGGGCAAGGGGTGAATTGCTCCATTCATTAGCAGGGGAGAAGTTGGTTTGGAAATTTAATAATATTAATATCTGTGTCAAACATTTTCAATATTAGTGGCTTAAGAGCCAATATAATATGAATAATTGACAAATCTAAATGGCTTCTTATACCCATAAGAGTTGCAGTTCTCCTCAATCTTGTTCTTAAAATTACCTTTCTTTCCCTCTCTGATAAATTCCAAATTTGATGTAAAATTTCATATTATTCCAGAAACACTAGAAATGTTGTAGAAGTAGGATAAAATAATTGACATAAATAAGTTAAAAAACAAAGAGGATGTTGTAGTGATTGACTTAGTCATTTTTATTTTATTCAGTAATGCTCTGTCTTAAAAATTGACTGAAAATGCCTTTGAATTTCACCATTAAGAAGTCTAAAGTGAGAATTTAGGCCAAACTTTCCATTAAGAAACCCAAAGCCTCAGACATGATGGACTTATGAAGTGGAAGGTTTTAATTGTCACTGTTGACATTTTTTGTACTAATGTTTCTGAACAAAATAAATATAAAAGTATTTGATCTGGCCTAGCAGGAGTTGCATTGGGGTGAGCATCAGGAACTATCATATTCTGAACCCTCTGAGGGTATAAATGTGATGAAACAAATCCTGCAATATTCACTTGAATATCACACTTGATATAGGAAATTTGGAAAGCACTCGTGCCCTGTAACCATAACAAGTAGGTAATTTTTTTTCCTGAATACTGGCTCAAAGGACATAAGCACTGAAGAGAGCACTAGGAAGACAGTGCTGTGTCCAACACAGTGTCAAAACATTTGGTGCTGTGATTCATCAGCAGCTGCCCTTGTGTATGGTGTGCTTCACTGTCGGACAGACCCCTGCTCTCCAGGTTCCCTCCCATCTGGCTGAGCCCAGGAGGAAGATCTGCCTCAGATGTGCAGAGGGATGTGCTCATCACATCTTGCTTCACGCTGCTCTCTGCTGCCTTCTGGATGAAGCACCCTTCTGCCCATTGCTTTGAGGTATAGAGAACTTTGGAAAAAATTCTCTTGAGATAAGATGGTGGTTGTTTTCATCTTCAAGGGAGTGGGGGAAGGAGATCATGGGGACGGGCATTCAGAGCTCCTGGTGGATAACGGCTCCATAAGAGAGGGAAAATATATTCCTCTTTACATGTAAGAAGAGACAAGTATTGCTAGAGTGAGCTTCTTCCTGTGTATATCAAGAACTCCTCAACTGGCCTCTTGGGAGTTGTTATGTCTATGTGTGTTAGTAGAGCAGAGCTGAGAGACAGAATGAGGCAAATGGCCTTTTTTTGTAGTTAGGTTTTGGCTATTTGGTGCAATTTCTTTTCTGTTATAGGTTTTAGTTTTTTGTGAGAATTCCTGTGTGATCTGATGGGGCTTTGCTAAGCTGCTGAGGATAGGACAAGCTGGGAAAACATACTGGAGGAGAACACCTTGACAGAGTTAGGGAATGCCCATGCAACACTTGGCATGTTTTTACCATTCTGTCTTGTTCACTGTCATGAAACTGTTTCACAAATGAATAAGTGGGAACTGATATGACAGAGAGACATTTGTGTAATGTGTATTGGCTTCCCCCTATTGACATATGGGGAGCTAAATGTAGGGAGTGTTGCCAAAATTATTCTGAAGTGTTTTACTCACCTTGTAAAGTGGGAGTGCAATAGCATTTGTTTTTCTTTCTTGTTTCATGTGAATTTTAAGGTGGGTAATGTTAAGAGATCCATCTTAAAAGATGAGATAGCCATCTTAAAATTCCCCTTTCTGGTAAAAAGAATACATAGAAATGAGAGGAGAAAAAAAAGGTTTTCATGGTGAAAAGATACACAGGAACGGATAGACTAATTTGTCTTTTTCCTCAAGTTTTCCTGTTTTTATCTTTTTGTGTACTTCTATGAAATTCAGCCTCAAAAAATCAAAGTCAATCTTATGAGTTTCTGTGGAAAGACATGGTAAAAAGATAATCCTAACTTTTTCAATTACTTGGTAGGGGCT
>JAWWEV010000083.1:38149950-38167616 GCA_035583235.1 Hafferia zeledoni
CTGCTCTGCTTTATTTCATGGTGCTGCCTACCCAGGTATGTATGAACAGGATTTAACTTCTAAACATCCCTGCTCTAACCTTCTTTGCTAAAAGTGGTGCAGTAAAACCCAGAGTTTGTAGCAACCTTTCTATGTTGAAACACTAAAGTTTTACATTTGTCTAATATATTTTCACTTGGACCTTAAGACTCTCATAAAGTATTTGCTCATGTTGCCAATTTTCCCTGTTCCCCTAATACAAAGAATCCTAGTTATTACTTTGTCTGACACTTCTGGCAATGAATTTGTTGTAATAATTGTTCTTACCCTTTGCTTTCTTCTCTCATATAACATTACCTGACACTTTCTATAATAAACCAGAAAAGCTTAAATATTATCCATGATTCACTGGTTTCTGCCAGAGCTAAACCTTACTCTTCTTTCCATATGTGACTGGTTAAGATGCTCAGTGCACTTCACAGCAGCATGGCCAGCATGAACTAAAGGGCACCTGCCTCTTAGCTGGACAGCAGTTTTTGTCCTCCAGTGCTAAAGGCACATTGAATTCACTACCTTCGACCTAGGTGAGTGTTTGGAGCCACACTCTTTTTTCTCAGAATAATTCAGAGTAATAGAGGAATTGTTAATGGAAGATGGTGAGCAACAAGAACCACCACCAGATTATGTGTTTACTGAGTACTATAAAATCTTGTTTGAAAATCAATCCTTGGACCATCTGTTGGAGAAATTAAACCAAATCATTGCAGGTTGTCTTAATAGGACTGCATAACACTGAGACTTTGCCATCTTGAATAGGGTTTATTGAGAAGGTCAAGATGATTATTTTGCCCTGAAGAAATTTGTATTGTTTTAATCCAGACATGCTCTGTTCTCTGTCATTCCACATAGAGAAGGCAAAATTTGTGTGATCTTAGCATAGATCAATAGGAAGTCACCGAAAATCAGTCTTTGTAGGGTTGCTACTGTTGACAGTTGTTCATGTGAGAAATGTGCTCAGCTTTGTGGGGTTGAGGGTACTTCGTGGATGAATATGTTTGCATACCTGTGGAGAAAGGGCCTTGCTAAAGAGTTAGAAAATGTATAATTTAATGTATTATGAACTTTTTACACATCAAAATGATTTAAAGTTGGGGAATGATTCTTGTGGCAACTGTTTGCCCAATAAATCTGAGTGCTTGAGTGCTACAAAAGCCTTGGTGGAAAATTCTGTAATTGCACAAATAGTGATAAAAAATGTTTCTTCTTACCTCCCCTCTCCAAACCTACATACTTCAGAAATTGCATTAATCTGAAATAAAGGATGAATTATATTTTGTATTTGATTTGTGGCAAGTTTAAGATGTACTGTCTTCTGAAAGCTAGAAATATGACTTTTGTTCATGTAGAAAATAATCTTCATCTGTCTGAGGCAGACACTTTAGGAAGGATAACAGGAAAATCCATAGTGATCACTAAATTAACCATAAACCTTCACAGAAAGACCTTGGTGCAATATTGAATGGTTATCAGAAAAAACATCCCAGCTCAATATTTTTCAACAGCAGCATAAGCAAGCAAATGAATAAATAAACACAAGGAAGCTAAAATAGTTGGAGGATTAAGAGGAATAAGATGAGAAATAATACCAAATATCTGAGTAAGCCACCATGTAAATTGAACATGTCACTGACAGCCTCACCTAGAACAACAGGTGCTGTTCTACTGTTGCATCTCAGAGAGGATTTCTCTGAAATAAGATGATTAGAAAAGCAGGCAGCCTTGGCTATGGGTAACTTTCATAGATTAACAGAAAGAAAAGAGGAAAAGATTAAAAACAAACCCCCTCAATAATATTTCTAGGACACAATCAACAAATGATAAAAGACATGTTTTCATTTCTGTTCACTCTCCAGAGGGTGCAGTAACAAGTAGATGTTGACCAAAGAAATAAAAAGCTGCAAATCAAAAAAGTGTCTGTTTTTAATCAACAATTTGGAGACTTATTGCTACATAGAACTGAAGAGATTTTTATTACAATCAACTGAATGTGAAGGGGGTACAAAAGAAGGAACAAAGAAATCCATATATTAGTCAAAGTGAAAAAGTAAATTCTAGGTTTTTTTTAAGGACCTCTCTTTTCAGGACAGCATTTTGACACATGCTTCATTCAACATTATGATAATATACAACTTGCAGGAGAGCTGGACTTGTACATGCATTCAAACATTTTCCTCAGTCTTAGGTAGGTGAGCCAGATATTACCAGCTACCAGTTGCTTCAACCCAGGTTTTATGTCTCACAACAAGTATCTATTTCTGGCTGTAGTTAATATGCATGAGTGGCCAGGGCTGATGTGACTGTCCGTATTTTCAAATTTTTTTGAAGTCATTTGTGGTTTATAAGGCATGATAAAACTCCCAGCTTACCAGGCTCCTGAGCTATTTGTGAAAAGCTCGATGGTACATCTGAGGCCATACACTTGCTTCAGTGCTGTGAAGGAGACACCTTTAATTATACCCATAGTGGCTGTTCTTATGTTCATCAGGAACAAAACCTTAGCTTTCTGTTTATTATTACTTCCTTGCATGCAAGTAGTGTAACTTTTATAGTTAATTCATTGTGCCAAGATTTTAAAATAATGAGAAGGAGGCTTTGTTATTCAAAAATTGATATTTTAATATAGATTTTATCAAATTAATGGTATCTTCATTTGTGGATATATTCACTATAAATAGCTTAATCATTTCTCTGATGCCAGAGTGTCTCTTATCTGATGACTTCTTATGAGCACATTAAAAAAATAAAGTGGCATACTTGATAAGTCTCTGTGGCTTCCCCAAGGAGGGGAGAGAAGGGAGCACTGAGGGATTAGAAGTCTGATTAGTGCATAATGAGGAACTTTACTTTCTAAAATAAAATTAGAGTAATTATAAAATGACATGTTCACATATCAGTGCAATGACTTTACTAAGGTTGCCATAGAGCTGGAGATTGTAACACATGGAACTACCATAATTTCTGACACTACAATGAATGTGTTTATTTTGCAATTTTTTTCCTTGAGACTTGCTAACTCTTTCTTTCTTTTGCTTCCTATAGCCTTTCCCTGACTCTTCCCTACCTTCTGACATGGTTTTAAGGAGGTACACACCAGTGATATTGCTCCTTTGCACTGCTGATGAGGTGTTGATAGAGCCACCCATACAGACACCTGACTTAGGGATTGTGTCCTGAAAGTAATGTGACCAAGGCTATGGGCTGGAACCATAACCAAAGTACTGAGGCAATGCATTCTACCTGAACTATGACCCTGATCCCTGATCAGGATGGGGACTTCACTTATTCCTCTTTGTCTGAGAGGCACTGACTGATAGAGAGATTCAGTGCACAAATAGGCTTGCTGACAGACCCTTGCTGAATTTAAGTGGAGTTGAAGATCCTCCTGGACAAAGACAGCATGAAAGGTCAGTGGTGCTGTCCACAGCAGTCCTGCCCTGATGAAGTGAATTGTTAATTAAACCTTCTGTCCAAATAAATATCCAATCTTCCTCAACAGAGAAAAGGTAAAATGTCTGCAAGGTCTTCTTTTTGCTTTTAGGAGTATTTAAAACATTAAAGCATATTCAGCACTGTTAGACACCAGATGAGTAATTATGGGGTCAGAACCACCTTGTGGGCTCTCTGTGTGTGTGGAGGGAGCAGGGATGGGTCAAACCTCATGGCACTGGGGTGGCATTGTATCTCTCCTGGCGGATCCTGGAGCTCACAGGGGGAAGTGCCGGAGCAGCTTTCAGTCAAAAACAGCCCATAAAAACCATAGCACCCCACAGCTCCTGGAGCTCCTGATCCAGGTCGTATTGGCAGGAACAATGAGAACACTGCTCTCACCCTGGCCTGGGACCCCAGAGTGGCCAGTGGTTCAGAGGCCCTGCCTGGGGTTTTAGCCATAGAGACCAGAGCAGATAAAGAGGCAGCACCAGGTCTCCATTTTGCCCTGGCCTGTTCTCCTCAAAGATGTCAACATGTGACCTTCTAAGTGATAACTATTTTTCTTTCCCTCTTTTTCTCTTTTTATTCTTTCTTCTCTTAATCTCTCTTCCTTTATTATTTTCTTCCTCTTATGGGTAACTTAAACACTTATTTTCTGTAAATTATGGGTACCTAACCTAAGTTGCATTGAGTTTGTGTTTGCTGGGTGCAACAAAGTTTTCTTACTACACCAATGCTTGTTAGTCTTGCTAATCTGCTGTAATGCTTTTTTGAAGTTTCAAGTTACCGTAGTAAAACTTTTTTGCCAAAATGACTATTTTTTCAACAAATTAAAATAAGTCTCTTAGAAATATATAGTTGTTCCCCAGATGTTAACTCAAGCTAGCAAGGAACTAAAGGCTTTATAAGGGTTTGTGTAAGCAATATGTCTTGGAGCCTAAAATTAAAGTGCAACACCCAGTAAAAGTTGAGCCTTCATGAACTGAGGCGTAACAAGCATGAAAACAGTAAAGGCTAATTATTTTGTTATTTTGGTATTTATTCTAATATCTTTAACTGTGACTATATTCTATATAGCAGACTTTTCAGTTCTCTTTGGTACACAGCAATTTTTTTGAGTCATTGTATTATTACAACCTTATTATGATGCTATAACCTTTAAGTAGGACTTGGATCTACCAAGGCTTTTATCAGGCAAGAAAAGAAGAGGGAATGTAAAGTCTGTTCATTCTGAGGTTTCAGTTCCTGCAGCCTATCTGCCAGAAATACTTAGAAGGATACTTTTGGAGAAGAATAAGAATCTTTATGTATATACACAGTACATCATTAGAAAGAAAAAACAATGTATTTTGGAGAATTCTGTCTGATAGCCCAAACTGCTTTTAAATAGCATACTTGAACCACAAGCTGTAGAAGTTCACAACAAAGATGATCCTCCAGGTCTTGAGTGGAAAATACTAGTATAAATATAATTCCCTATTGTTATTGAGACCTTAAACCCTCAGATCAGTTAAATTCTCATGGTTGTCATCTCCTGCCTCCTGCTCATTCTCTGAAACAAAACAGTAAAGTAGGAGGCACTGAAACATCTGTCAAGCTTTAGGATCATATTTTTAAGGTGAAAAAAATAACAACATCTTGAGATATTCAGTGAAGTCTGCTTCTCTTTCTGTGTGCAGGGGCTGTTCAGAGAGCAACTCAAATCATGTCCCAAGGTGTGCTGAGTCCCTTCAGATCTGCAATGTGGCACTGGGAAAATGCCTCTCCTGGGCTGTTCTATTCAGTCGCCATTGTGCCCCTAAGAAATCAGGTTGTAAAGGTCTTGGCCTTGCTTCCTTTTCTCCTAACACATTCAGGATCAAAGAGATCTTTGGTTTGGGCTGCATTTCCTTTGTCCACCCCAGATATGCACATAATGGTGTCATTGAACACAGACCTTCTTGTATATGTTCAGTGATGCTGCAGTGTGTAGCCTGTCTCCCAGAGGGCTTAGGGGGCAGCCTGCCTGTCCTCTCCCTGAGCCTGATGCACAGCTACACCCTCCTCCTGGAACTGGACTTTCCAGATTTTAATGGATAGCTGACTAATCCTGACCTAAGATAAGGAAATTAGGAGAATTCATTCTGCTGTAGACATAAATGTATAATTGTTTTGTTATTTTTATAACTTGCAACACTAACTCTAAACCAGCTGTACTATGCATGAGTTTTTCCTGCTCGATAGATAACAAATGTACTACAACTGCAGCACAGGATAACAGACAGATATGATGAAATTTAGGTCTTATAAAATAGTTCTAACCAAGGAGAAACTTTACCTAAAAGATCCTCAACTATATGGCTTTGTGTATTGTATAGTATATATTTATTTAGGGTAGAAGGATATGATATAATACCGCAAAAATGACCTGTCCACTCTTACCTTACCTTCTTGTTTGTACATAATATCCCTGTATGATTCCTCCTGGAAGGATTGTGTCAACACTGAGGAGTACAGTGGCCCAACCCCACAAGTATCTTGTAACCATGAAGCCTTGCTTTGTCATTTGGCCTTAAACTGACATACAGAAGTAGCATAATGCAGCAGAGGTAACTACAGACTTTGCACAAGCATAAGTTGTAACACCATTCTATGAAAAAAACCCCAACACACATATATATAAAATTAGTTTTACAGCAATTCCAGGCATTTTTCTGCCTGTACACAAAAGGAAGGTGGAAGGAGGACTTGAGTAACAAACACTTGCATCTCTTTACAGAGTTGGAAAGCTTGTAATTCTGCTGGAAGCTGCCAGACCCTTGTCTTTATTGGGGCACCACTTATTATCTTTGGGTGCATCCTCTCTGTAAGACATCTGTGCTCTTCCAGCTTCACATGTACCAGAGACCATCTTCTTCACAGCTTATTTTGCAGACTCCTTAAACAAGGGCCTGCCCCTTTGCCAACCCCCCAGGAAATAATTTTATTTTTCATTCCTTGGGTCCATATGGATCTTGCCTGGCGCCTAAACAGATTTACCAGGGCAAGAGAAGTTGGCAACAGTTAGCAAGAAGAAATACATGTAAGCAGCTAAACTTCAGTTAGGTAGAGGGCATTCCATTTTCAGTTATTCCCCTTTAATCCAATTCTTGACTTTGCTCTACTCTTCAGTGCATGACAGACTTCTGTTTTCTATGACAGCCACTTTTTACCCATTCAAAAGCTTATATGCTAATACATTAGCTACCCCCATGCTAACTCAAGTAGAAGTTAGCCCAGCCTTCTTATTAATTAGAGCCTGCATGCCTCTATTTAGCTCAGCTGCTTAGAGGAAATCAGTCCTCCAAGGTGAGCCACCTCCTGTGTAGGGTGCTGCTCTGCTCTCTGGATGATGTTTCTGAGCCAGGTAGGGAAGTTGTTTTCTTTTTTGTTGTCCTCTGCAGGTGAGAAGAACTGTTGTGCAGATGGAAACTAATAGGGGCACATCAAAGGTTGTTTTAGTTTCTTTCCTCTTCAGTTTCCTCAGTTAAAAGGGAGAGGAGGAAACATTTTTTTCTTTAAAGGTTTTCCTAAGGACAGGCTGGCATTGTCTACTCAAGGCAGGACCGAATAGTTCTGTATCTTTATTTCTCTTTGTTTTGGATGGGGTCGAACATTTACAAGCATTATTCCTATTTTCTGCTATGTTTTGGAATAAAACTCTGGAGTATTTTCGTTATTGTGTATGGCAGAAATATGACTTGAAAGTGTTTGTTGTGTTAACTTGTACAAATCTTGTAGAAGTGGAGTTTGTTTTCTCAAGCCACAAATGTAGCAGTGCTTGTAGTACAGACACAGCTAAAGCACATGTCAAACTGATCAGCTTGGCTCTTGCTTGCAGAGGGCACCTATAAAGCTGCAAGCCCTTATGAGCTAGCTTAGGTACTGTCCTGGTTTCAGCTGGGATAGACTTCACTTTCTTCTTAGTAGCTGCTACAGTGCTGTGTTTTGGATTTAGTATGGGAATAATGTTGGTAGCAAGTACCTAGTTAAAACAGGCTGTTTTGGAGGCAGCTCAGTTAAACTACCCACTACTATCACAGCAGGTTTTTCATGGAAATCCCCTACTTTCTAGGTCAGGGACATGCTTTCCCTATGCTTGGCTTGATGGAGAGCTTCCACTTCTCCTCCCTTCCCTATGTTTTTGGTTGAGATGTAGAAATGGAAATTCCTTCCTTCATCTCTGGAGAGGGAAGGAAGAACAGCCACTGTCTCAGATCTCTGACTACATTTCTGGACACAGAAACCAGGGAGGAAGTTGCAGGAGGAGAGGTTGATTTGTTGGGTAGGCAGCCCCTTCAGTCTGTTGGAATCATGCTGGTGGATGTGCAAGAGGCAAATCTTGCCTCTAAATAAGATATTGATAGATTAGTTCCCACAAGCATGTCTGGATTTACTTCTTGACATTTTGTATATATCTATATGCTCAATGAGTTAAAAAACAACAGGAAAAGAAGCCATTATTCTGAAGGAATTGGAACACAATAATGCTGCACAAAGGTCTCTAATTAACAAGACTATGAAGTAACTGGAGTAAATTAGCAGAGACAATTGATTTATGCTGCATCCAAATACACATTGGAATGCTGCAGAGTGAATGCATAATTTTCATCCCTGATTGCTTGAAAGAACTTATGGGACCTGATATTCAGTTTACTTTCAGCAGATCCCTGAAAAGCATATGGAGGTTGTTATGTTTTTAGCTTTCAGTGTGTGATGACTAGAGTTTAGAGTATTTTTATGCTTCAAGAGTGTAGAGTGTAATCCCTGAGTAGTAGTGCATTGACAGCATTAGTTTCTTCTCTCCAAGGCTAAGACTTTATAATATAAAGTGAAGCAGTGCTGGTGGTGGTAACTCTTTGTGATCTTCTCTAGGAATAAGATTCTTTTGGGGACAGAATGTAGATAAGGCTTGAAAGTCAAATAAAGGATTGCTTAAACTAGGACAGATTTGGGTTTGCAAGTGAAAGTGCTCAGATCCAATGGTTAGTTTGAACCCTGCCTCAGATACACCTTCATGACAGCAGCTGAGGCAGTTTAGTGAAAAACTTAACCGTACTGGTATACCACAGACTGGATCCATGATTACCACATGCTAATTACATTGTAAATTCCAAGTGTTGCACATGTTTAAAACACCACCTTTCTGGCCTCATAAGCTAGCTCTCTTCTACTAGGGGAAGGTAAGTTATGATCCCTCTGTAGAGTTCCTTGGTGACATTTATTTGATTGAGAGCAGAGAATTTAGGAATAGAAAAGCTTCTCCTGAGAGACTAATAAAGTGCACCTTAGAAAGGCATGTGATTGAATGCAGACCAACTTGTTCCCTCTTCTGCACCACCCTATTCTTCATTCACAATTTAGTAATGGCAAAATGCAGCCACTTCTCTCCACATAACCCCATGCGTTAAGAAGATGTGTCTTAAAGGCCAAGCCCAATCATTGTAATGAGCCAAGTTAACTTTAAAGTGGCTGTATAAGCTACATAAATATCCACCTGAAGTAAGTGTTGACTCTGAGGAAACTTGTCTTCAGATTAATGGCTTTGGTGCTTCTGTGTATTTGCAGGAAGTAATTTGAGGTGCCTACTGTTGTAATGATGACTGGTAATAGTGAAGTAAACCCCATCCTTCAGTGTATTAAAACTTTGGTGCTGTGGTGAGTGATGAACTTAGTGCATTTAGCTGGAGGACCTATGCTACTGTCCTCTCTAATGCAGGTGTGCCCTTGAAACTGCTGCTATAAATTACATTAGGCAGAATTTGTATATTAGTAGTCTTGGGTCATTTTCTGAGTGTGAATTTGTTGATGTAAGTATAATGTTTTGTAATTGGGGACATCCTCTTTGGGCATGCCCTACTTACTATATAAATGAGGTGCTTCTGAGAAAGAAAATAAAGAAATGCCTGTTTTTCCTCATTTGAATAGCTCTGCAGAGGATCTGAATGCTGCTGGTGTTATCACTTGCACATTAATGAGAGGCTAGTACTTAAACTTTACCAGTTTAATCTGAAGTCTCACATGCAATTGCTTGTAGGTACCAGAGGCAAGAAACATTTGCTTTGAATAAGAACTGATTCATTTTTATTTCTTAACTGATTTAAAAAAAAAAATAGAAAAACCTTAGGCAGAAAAGTATAGCTACTGCTTAGAATAATTTTGTAGTTATACCTTCAGAAATTAGTGTTTTATTTGCTTTAAGTGGAAGGGAGAAAAAGGGGGGACGGGGGGGGGAAGAGGAGGAAGGGCATGCCAAGGTGTTTTCTTGCTTCTAAGTGACTTTTACATTGTAATGTCTGCTAGTGGTTTAAGAAATCCCTTCTGAAGAAGGTCATTGCTATTCTTTACCAGCACTTCTTTAGGGACTGTGAGTCTGAATTCCTTGTTATTTCATTAAGTCTTTGGCTCCATCAATAAAAATTACTCTTTTGCAGTAGGCATCAAACCACTAAAAGTCATGAGAGCATAAGTGGGAGAAGGAATTTGGTTTTCAGTAAAAACTAACTGGCTGAATATGTTTTTAAAGTTGACATCATTAGGCAGGTTGGGCTTTTTTCCTGTAAGAAAGATGTGGAGAGGATTCAGTATTTTCCAATTACTGTTTAATTCAATTGATTTTCTAATTCTAAAAGTACAAAAGATTTAATCAAGATTTATTTTAGTATAATTATTTAGTAAACTTTAGTGCTGGAGGAATGAATTTAAGTGGGAATGAGACATTACTTCATTCAACTGTGAAACAGAACTCTTGAACTTGATGAAAGGTTTGACCTTCTTTCTTTTTATTAATCTCAGTTTGCCCTCTGTAATTTTTTTGGCCAAGAACAGAAGTAGAAGTACCAGGATGCTGCATCTGAGGATAAGTTTCTTGCAGAAAACTGTGGTGGGAAATTACTGGATAGGTATTTAATGTTTTTGGAAGGGTGGAAATTGAGAAGTCCACAAGTCATTCTGGGTAGATTCTCCTAAATCAAAAGCCATTCTTTGACTAAATGAGGGGAAATGTTTGAGTGAGTTGGCTTGTTAGGACCAACCTCTGCAGGCGTTGACTCACATTCATGGGGGATGGAGTGTTGTGGTTTGAAGTGTTGCTGCCTCTTGGCTGTTTATTATTGTCCCTTCGCTGGAGATCACTACATTCATTGTTGAACTGGCTAAAGAGAATACGTGATTTTTATTTGCAATTTTGGTGAATATGAAAGGGGGAACTATGGGACTGGAGGAAATGTACATACCCCTGTCCTCATGGCAGGAGATGGAGCAATGTCCTGCAGCAGACGTGAGGCAGGGAGCCAGCACAGTGGCAGCAGGTGCTGAGAGTTTGTCAGAGTCATTGGCTTGATGAGTTGGGGACCAGCCCCTGAGAATGTAGGTTGCCAACTCTTTGCCTTGGCAAGCCCATCACCCCAACAGTGCACCTGGGGTGCCAAGGCAATAGAAACAAATGAGACATAAGATGCCTGAATAATTTTTTACAACACACACTCAGGGGCATTGCCACCAGCGAGCAAGATCAAGTTAGATGCTAGAAATTAAAGGAATTTATGACTGAGGTTTTATTTAAACTCATTAAAAAAAATTTTTAAAACTCCCATTTTGACCACTACCACCTTATTTCCCCTGGGTCAAGATGAAAACAAGTGTCATACCAGGGTGCCAGGAATTAAACATTTCTTTTGTGATATTTTCTTTTCATTTTTATATTCTTTGTGAAATATCCCATCCCAGATGGGACTTTGAGATCCACCACTCCATGCTTGCCAATATTCATTGAATTACAGACTATGCTGAGTTGGGAGGGACCCACAAGCATCATCGAGTCCACCTTCTGGTTTTGCACAGGACCATCCCCAAGAGTCACACCAAGTGCCTGAGAGGTTTGTCCAAATGTTTCTTGAACTCTGTCACCCTTGGTGCTGTGATCACTTCCCTGAGGAGCCTGTTCCAGAGCCCAACCACCCTCTGGGGGAAGAACCTCTTTCTAATATCCTACCTAAACGGTCCCTGATACAACTTGAGGTTCTTCCCTCAGGTCCTGTCACTGGTCACCACAGAGAAGAGACCAGTGCCTGCCTCTCCCCTTCCCCTCATGAGCAAGTTATAACTGCAATGAGGTCTCCCCTCAGTCTCCTCCAGGCTGAACACACCAAGTGATCTAAGCTGCTCCTCATATGGCTTCTCCTCAAGGCCCTTCATCATCATTTTTGCCCTCCTTTGGATGCTCTCTAAGAGCTGAATGTCTTTCCTATATTACAGTGCCCCAAACTGTCCCCAATATTCAAGGTGAGGCTGCCCCAGTGCAGAGCAGAGTGGGACAATCCCCTCCCTCAATTGGCTGGTGATGCTTTGCCTGATATCCCCCAGGACACAGTCAGCCCTCCTGGGTGCCAGGGCACTGCTCACTCATGTTCAACTGATCATCGACTGGGACCCCCAGGGCCATTTCCATGGCACTGCTTTCTAGGGCAACTCATTCCCCATGTACTCTGTCCATACATCCAGGGTTGTCCCATCCCGGGTGCAGAGTCTGACACTTGTGCTTATTGAACTTCATATGGATGGTGATGGTCCACCCCTCTAATTCGTTGAGGTCTCTTTGCAGGGCCTCCCTGGCTGCGAGGGAGTCCTGCTCACATTTGTCTGGGAAAACAGGTAGACCTGGGATTAGAAGAGTGAAGAGAGGCTGTTTCTGGGAAGCCAAGTGGATGAGACAGCCTTGCCAGAGAAAGCCTGCTTGTGAATGTGAAATGATTCCTGGGAAACCCATTTAGCTCTATCTTAAGTCATTACTGTAGCTGAAGAAAGAGACTGAAAGAAATAAAAATAACAGCATCTTATTGAACCTTTCAGA
Organism: Hafferia zeledoni; assembly: GCA_035583235.1. Lineage (NCBI taxonomy): Eukaryota > Metazoa > Chordata > Aves > Passeriformes > Thamnophilidae > Hafferia > Hafferia zeledoni. The sequence goes on from JAWWEV010000083.1 coordinate 38,162,288, forward strand.
TGGAGTAGCTCACACAGAAAGCTTCCTGAAAGACTCTTTTCACATAGGCAGCTGAAGCCAAAAATAGAACTCAGCTTTAGTAATCTGAAGGAGTTAAAATTGGATAGTTACTTTTGGAGTTTAAAATTTCTGATTGTATCACCAGGAGGAAGAAGCTTAGTATCACATCAGAGTTTGTCAAGTATTTTTCAAGATGTTTAATGTTTGAGAGGAAAGGAAAGGTAAGACAAAATCTCTTAGTGAGAGCTTTCATCATTTCCTTTGTTTGCATTCTGATGACATATGATTACTTAACTTAGAAAGATATTCAAGTGGCTGTAAGTACTTCACCAAGCCCTTGTGTGCTATAACTGCATAAACAGTTGAGCAATAAATACTGAGTCGAGCTTTTAGGAGCTGTGAGATGCTGCTCCTGCATCTGTTGGTTAAGGTCTCAGCCAAGCTGAGATTTTTCTTGATGAGGTGCAAATTTTCCTTACTTGTGCTAATGAACCTGGAAGTTAAATGACAGGTGGTTTGGAGGAAGACTGGGCAATTTAACTTCCAGGCATAACTGAGCTGCTTCAGCAGGTAAGAGAATTTCAGAGAGCAATCTGGGCAGTTAGTGCTAATGGCACCTTAGCTGTCTCTTCCAGGAGTTCATTCTGAATCTTCTTATTCAACCATTCATTCAGAGGCTCTGTCTAAATCAGGATGCCTGACTAGTAGCTGGATTCCTACCAAATATACTTACCTTTTCTGATAGTGGTGTCTGCAGATGATGATATGTCTGCTAGTTCTATTAGTGCTGACTCAATTTCTAATGTTTCTAGGGATCCAAATCAGACAACTCAATGACTTTTGTTTGTTGGTTGGTTGGTTTGGGGGGTTTTTTTGGTGGTTGGTTTTTTGTTTGTTTTTTTGTTTGTTTGTTTTTTTTAGAAAATGCTGAAGATTTAATGCTTAATATTACTAGGAGTATTTCCTCTGTGGCCTCACATCCTCGATCTGGTCCTTGTTTTTCACTAGCTCTGTGACTGAGAATGACCCTGGGTGACAAATTACTCTTAATGTATCCTTAAATTGTGATGTGTTGGTGTATAAACAGGTACTTCCATTACAGGTCTTGAGTGTATCTGTTTTCTTGATTGTCTCTGAGCAAATGTTCTTGCCCTAAAGGGGTCAGCACTAAGAATAAACATTTCACACGGTGAATTACTGCAATTCAACTGGTAAATTCTATGAAGGAAATGAAAAAGAACAAAAGAAACTATACTGCTGTCCTTGGCCATTACTGTGAGGAATGAAAAGAACTCACTGAGGAGAGGAACAATGAGGCAAGGCAACACTGGAATGTTGCATCACAAACTAAAAATACCCCAAAATGAAATAGAAATACACTTCTGAACACTTCTATTTGTGCCTTTCATTAGCTCTACATTGGGTTGCTAGAATTCTGGGGTAAACTTTAATAGAAAATATCTATCAGAAAGCTGATGAAAAGTTCTCTTGACCTTAAATTTGTTTGTTTGTGCGTTTGTTTGGGGGTTTTGTATGAGGATTTTTTGTGGCTAGCGGGTCTTGGCTTTTTTTTTTGAGTGTACTGTTTTTGTTTGTTTGTGGGTTTTGTTGTTGTTGCTTTTAATTGACAGAAACCAGAGAAAACCACCCACATAATAGAAATGAATGTCAATAAGAGACAATGTGGAATTCTGAGTCTATGACTGCCCCAATGGTATGCTCTCAACTCCTCTCTGGGGAAGCCAACAAATTCTGAGTGTTTCTTAAACCATCTAAGGGCATGTCAAGCATGACAAACCTTTTGGACACACTTCACAGAATACGTTATTTTATTGTTATATTTGATTGCTAGAATAGGCACAACAATTGTACTTAACTATTACAGTTCAATAGCTCTTAAGATTCATCTCTTACCCATGGACTTCAGTCATACCGTTAGGGAGGAAAAAAGTCCTTTGAGATAATTGGAAACTGCTTATTCTGTATGTCAAATGACAGTTACAGCAAAGAAGTTTTGGACAACCAGTGGCCGGTTTGCATAAATCTTTCTGAAGTTAATGAATAGATCAGCATAAGTCAGGAAAGTCTGCTATTTTAGTTTTATTTTTCCTTGGGGGGGCTTAAAAATGTCTTTTAGAGCAATAGCAGAAGATATATATGAATTAGTCATGTAAAGAAAAGTTTAAACCATCAGAGAAACACCAGTCATTCAGCTCTAATCAAAGGTGATAAAGCCTGATGAAATGTAGGGGGAAAGACAGAGAAAAAAAGATCACTCATTTGGTGTTCATGTCAGGCAACAGTTTCTGAAAAGAACTCTCTACATCTGCAGTTCAGCAATGCACTTTTTGTTTCTATGTCCTTTTCATCTTCAATAATAAACCCCTTACGTATACATATATGGGCTCCTGCATGCTGAACAGCTCTGCTATAATCAAAGCCTGTATTATGACTTTGATTATAGTCATAATCAAAAAGATGTTTAGAAACTGATATATTAAGTTTCTCTGGATGGGAAAACATGAAACAGTATTTATGAGACTTCTGTAAAACACAGAGAACTTCTAGAAGAAATTTTTGTGTTAAGATATATTTGTATATTTGAATCTGAAGGCTAGTTCTTTTTAAAATAGAGAAGTGTTATTTTTTCTTTTTTACTTTTCCTCTCTGTTTTCGGTTTGCTGTCCTACCCTTTACATCACTCACAGTCTTCAGAGCAAATGGTTATCCGATCACTTGACACAGCTGTAGACTGTTAGCTACAGGAAGAATTTTAGAACAGGATTTGTGTTACTTCATAAAGAAACAGAAAAGAACATCACTTTCTCTTCTTGCTCATCAGCAGCTAAGTAAATGTGGTTCCAAGGGAACAATATTTGCATACTACAGGGTGTTGTTTTTTTGGTTTTTTTTCTCTAGTTCAGGAGCTAGGAGATTAACAAAGGTGATTTTGAATTCTCAGCCATCATCCAGGTTGGTTTAAGAAGGGTGTCAAACAAGTTGTTGAGTGATGAGGCTGAATCTGAAGAGCATGAGGAAAATGCTTTCTGCTATTTACTTACATGAGTCTGCCTGATAGAGATATGTGGGTCCATTCTGGTAAAATGCTACTCCCAGTGATACCAAACAGGGACTCTTTTACAAAGTGCTTTACAGTAGCTTTACCACCTGCCTTTATTTTTGCAGATAAAATATTCAAGTTTACATTAGCTTAAAAATGAAATTCAGATTTTTTTTTTTTAGGATCATCTTCTACTTAAATATTCTCTGCAGATTACTGAATACTGTCATATTAGGATCCTTTTAGGTCTAACAGCTGCCTTGGATAGCATTGGCCATACGGTGTTATTTATGTTTGTGCTCCCTGCAGGAGCAGATGGAGTCTCCTTCTAGCAGCTTTGCTGCTTTATCATGTGGGAGGCCCAGAGAGTAACTGTTGGTGACTACTCAGGTGCTCCATGTCTCATTCCATCCTCCCGCTGCTTGTCCATGAGCTGGGGTGAAATGTGGGCTCTGCTGAGGTCTTGTCGCTGAGGTCAGCTCAGTGAGGACTCCAGTGATGCACCATCCCTTCAGCCTGCTGTTGCTGGAGGCATGGAGATGGCTTGGAGCTTGCAAGGAGCTGGGTGGTGTGTTGGTGAGAGTAAGGTGGCCATAGCTCAGTTCAGATATGGCCTGGAGGTAGGTGATGCACAGCATCTTTTCTCAAACAAGCTTGGATATCACCATACCAGGTACCTCCATGCAAAGCCTGAGGGAAGCTGCTACAGCATCCCACTGTGCTCTGGCTTACCTGTGCAAGCACTTCCCCAGCCTCCTGGATAGGTTTCAGGAATGCAGGGCTACCATGGCAACACTGCCAGAAGCAGCAGAGCTATTTATTTTAGGGAACTGGGATTGAATGAAGCAAGTGGAGCAACTTTCTTGGAGGATGTTTTCTCATTTAAAAGATATTATAATATAATGTGCCTGGGTTCACAGGTGGTTCCACTCTTTCCCATTGTGCTTGAAGTCTGTGCAGCACCAGTGAGGTAAAACTAGCTTATTCTTGGTATGTGAGTATTTGAAGACACAGATGGGTATAGCACAAATAAATGCAGTCATAAAATAACACAATTTTCAAAAAAAAAAAAAAAGGAAAAGTAATTCCTTGAGCTGATAACCAGTTTGGAAGTAGCTTGTGTATAGGACATGACTGAAATGGATAGTGTAGTAAATACAGATTTTCCTAACACTAGTGGAGTTCCCGAGGGCTCCATCTTAAGCCCTGTGCTCTTCAACATCTTCATAAACAACTTGGACACAGGACTGGAAGGGATACTGAGCAAGTTTTCAGATGGTACAAAACTGGGAGGAGCTGTTGCCTCCCTCAAAGGCAGGGAGGCCCTGCAGAGAGACCTCAACATATTAGAGAGCTGGGCAATCACCAACCATAGGAAGATCAATAAGGACAAGTATCAGATTCTGCACCTGGGATGGGACAACCCTGGCTGTACATACAGACTGGGGAATGAGATGCTGGAAAGCAATGCCATGGAAATGGACCTGAGGGTCAACAGACTATGATCAGTTGAATATGAGTCAGCAGTGCCCTGGCACCCAGGAGGGCAAACCATGTCCTGAGGGGCATCAGGCAAAGCATCAACAGCCAATTGAGGGAGAGAATTATCCTGCTCTGCTCTGTACTGGGGTGGCCTCACCTTGAATATTGAGTGCAGTTCTGGGGATGATGATATAGGAAAGATATTCAGCTCTTAGATAGTGGCCAAAGGAGGGCAAAAATGATGGTGAAGGGCCTTGAGGTGAAGTCATATGAGGCGCGGCTGAGGTCACTTGGTGTGTTCAGCCTGGAGCAGAGGAGACTGAGGGGAGACCTCGTTGCAGTTATAACTTGCTCATGAGGGGAAGGGGAGAGGCAGGCACTGATCTCTTCTCTGTGGTGACCAGTGACAGGACTCAAGGGAATGGCATGATGTTTTGTCAGGAGATGTTTAAGTTGGATACCAGGATAAGATTTTTCATCCAGGGGGTGGTTGGGCTCTGGAACAGGCTCCTCAGAGAAGTGATCACAGCACCAAGCCTGACAGAGTTCAAGAAACATTTGGACAGTGCTCTCAGGCACATGATGTGACTCTTGGGGTGTCCTGTGCAGGGCCAGGAATTGGACTTGATGATGCTTGTGGGTCCCTCCCAACTCAGCATTTTCTGTCATTCAATGATAACTGTTTACAGCAAAATTTATTGGAAATCATTAAAAGTTTTTTTTTAATATATTTTATTTTTATTTTTTTGTTTTTTCTTCGTGTTTTCTTGTCCCCTGTTTTGGGGG
>JAWWEV010000083.1:38167716-38204024 GCA_035583235.1 Hafferia zeledoni
CTGTCTGTCTGTCCGTCTGTCCGTCTGTCCATCCGGCTGTCCGTCCTGCTGTCTGTCTGTCCATCTGTCCGTCTGTCCGTCTGTCCATCCGGCTGTCCGTCCTGCTGTCTGTCTGTCTGTCTGTCCGTCCATCCGTCTGTCCGTCTGTCCGTCTGTCCATCCGTCTGTCCGTCCTGCTGTCTGTCTGTCCGTCTGTTCGTCTGTCCGTCCGTCCGTCTGTCCGTCCGTCCGTCCGTCCGTCTGTCCGTCTGTCTGTCTGTCGGTCTGTCCGTCTGTTTGTCCATCTGTCTGTCCGTCTGTCCATCTGTCTGTCTGTCAGTCTGTCAGTCTGTCCATCCGTCTGTCCGTCCATCTGTCCGTCCGTCAGTCTGTCCATCTGTCTGTCCATCTGTCTGTCCGTCAGTCTGTCCATCTGTCTGTCTGTCCATCTGTCCATCTGTCAGTCTGTCCATCTGTCGGTCTGTCTGTCCGTCAGTCTGTCCATCTGTCTGTCCGTCAGTCTGTCCATCTGTCTGTCCATCTGTCTGTCCATCTGTTTGTCCATCTGTCTGTCCATCTGTCTGTCTGTCCGTCTGTCCATCTGTCGGTCTGTCAGTCTGTCCATCTGTCAGTCTGCCCATCTGTCCGTCTCTCTGTCCAACCTGCCACCCCCTGGCCCGGCCCTCTGTCCCCCCCCCCATCCTACAATTTAAAGCCTCACCTGAAAAGAATAGGACAACATGTTCATACTGGAATGCTCTTGGTGGTTTACAGTTTTTTGGTATTCAGTATCCATGAAGAGAAACTGTTCCCTGGAACCCAGAAGTGGCTAGTTACATGAGAAATCATGTCCTTCTCTGTTCATGATTATTTATTGATTAAAATACAATGTACTGAATTGCAAATTACCTCTCGGAGAGCTTGAATGCGAGATCATTCTTTTATGGACTTAAAATACAGCACTACATTGGAAACAGTGTTCTGAGCACGTCTACCTATTCTCACCTTCTATGTATTTTAAAGAAGTTGGTTTTGGTAATGGTAGGCTGTTTTTGTTGTAATAGTGCAAAACCTTTATAGTTAAAAGTAAACAGGACATTTAAACTGAGTTTTTGTTGAATTTGGCCTTTTATCCTAATTGGTAAGCACTTTCAGCAAAAGCTTGAAAAGCATATCGGGAAAGCTCTCATATTGTTCTTATTATCTATTGAAGTCTCAAAGGAGTTTTTCCATATTGTTATTCAGGGTTTATGTGAGCCACAGTCACTTTCAGTCTGTTACTATGCTTCTGATGTTTTAATTCAAATGCCTCTAATTAAACCATTTTAAATTTCACTTTCAGCCTGTTAGAAATAAAATATATGTTGCCACCATAATGGATTAGAGTATCTTAAAGCTGAAATGACATGTATCCATTGGGCACTCTTTAGGACTAACAATTACTTTTTCTAGGGTTCAAGAATTATGGCCTAATAATTTAGAGGACCAGACGCAATGAAATAGGCTCTGTGTGTGTAAACAATTTTATGGCCACTCATGGTTTAGGAATTTATTACAACTATTTTCAACAACATGATTTAAAGCACATGTAGGAGAATATTGATGAAGCATTAAATAATGGTTTAACAGAGCACAAGTGCATAATTTTATAGTAACGATCTGTATTAATGAATGATTGATAAACCTATTTATATGGTGTTTGCCCTGAAGGATTAATAGTAAAGACAATGGTAAACCTTTGCAACAATTGTATCTTCTTTCACAATTCAAGTGAACCTGCTTACAAATCCCCCTACTGTAAATGCTTTTCCCCCACTAATAAGCAAAATGTATATTTACTTGGATATCAAAATCCGTCTACCCTTTATTTTCACTCTGCTCTAGCCACCTTAAATGGAATGTAAGTGAGGTTCCTTGTGGATGGCCACTGCTTGCCAGGTCCAGCAGTGCCACTCACAGACTGGGCAAGTTTTTTTGGAATACCAACCAGATCCAGGTTCCTTGATGAGAATCGGTCCCCAGAGTAGCCCACAGTGGAATAACAGGTGCAGCAGCTTTTCAGCTTTGGGCAAACTGGATCTTCCTGAGCATTTTGGTTCAGGTGACAGTGAGAACTGCACGTGTTGATTAAAATAAACCACCCCAGTAGCTAGAAAGAAAGACACACCTGTTTTGATTTATAATAGTTGATTTTAATCCTAGTTTATTAATCTGAAGTAATAATATAATTAGCTAAACTACTTGGCAATGTAGAGATCCTGCTATTATTATCGGCAGTCTTTAAAGTATGCTGAGGTAAATATTTCCGTTGTCTTGCCCTGGAGCTAGAAATGTCTTTGTCTGTCCTTTTACACAAATTATGTGAAGAGAAGAAAAGTAAAGTATATATTTAAAAAATTAATATAATATATTGTAAATTACTGACACAGAAAATTAAATATAAAATAGTTGCATATAAATATTTCAAAAATTATTAATACTATTTTTTCTTTTCCTAAAGACAGAAAAATTGTTGGTTTAAATTTTGCCAGGAGTAATAGAACAAAGACAAATAAGAAAACGATCATGATCTTCACTGCAGAAGAAAAGCAGCTATAGACACACCATGAAAGAATAACTTCATCAAAAGGCCCTGTGTTGAATCAGAGATGTAGTACATGAGAAATATAATCTTGATATTTCATAAGAGCCAGGTACAGGAATAAAAATACCTTTATTTATATATATTTGGCTTTGATTATCTTATTCAATTCTCGCAAAAAGCTGACACGTGAAAATTGCTTAGTTCTAGTCTTTCCTAGGGATTTTTTCCACAGTGCATACTTTAGACCTTTCTTGATAAAAGTCGCCCATTTTTTATTTATGAAAATTCATCTTAACTTTTTGTCTGCAGTGCTTTGTTGCCTTGACTTTAAATAATAAATTTACCACTTCTTTCCTTTCTCAAACTGTGCGAAAGCATTCAGGATTAATTACTCTACACTTGTAATTAACTAAATTGGATTGAAACTATAACCAGAAAACAACTTTCTCTTTTTGAGCCTTTCATCTTGAGGCTGATCTAGACTTTAAAGAAAACTCATGATATTCTTAATAAGACTGTCAGTAAGCAAATTTCCACGTTAGAAGCAAAGCCTGTGTTACAACACTTTTCATACTACTGCATCAAAACTGTCCAAAGATTGAAAACTAAACAACTCATCCTTTCAGGCTTCAGGCATCTATCATAGTTATATCCCACTCTGAGACAGCTAAAGCTATTGTATGATGGTGTTTTCCAACCGGGGCAGTCCATTCCTACTGGCAAATGAGTTCAGGGTTGAATTCCTTAGGGTTACCTGTTGATATAGTGCATGACCTAATACAGTAGATGTTGCCATCATACACAACTGCAGTGTTACTCCTAACCATATTCAGTAAGTGTGTCTAATGTAGGTGACATTGCAAAGCAACCTGTAATAATCAACCTAATATATCCAGTTTAAGAAGTCCCTAAATTTTTTAAATCCTCTTGAAGAAGTAAAAAGGTTGTGTTTTAACCTGTGTCTAGTACAAAGACACTGAGGCAGATCTGTATGTGCTGTCTTTTGGAGGAAAGGCAATCATAAGGAGGTAAATCAGTGGGGTGGGTTTCAGAATGACTATGATCATACTCATAGAAAAAGAAACCTGAAAGGAAGAGATAGCTAGTGTTCTCTTGCAGAAAACAAGTATGGCCTCAGTCTGTTGCAAAAGATAATTAATTTGCATGGGTGCAAATTAATAAGCTTAGGTTATTGCATTAAATAATGAGGAGTTTGAAAAAGTCATGGTGCCTAGTATTCCATTCTCTCTCTTCCATTGAGTAAATCTTTCCCACACCTTTCCCCTTACTAATTGCACAATAAAATGCAGCAATATAGATTTCTAGTGGATTATGCTTCTCACGAACATCTAACTTTCCCAAATGTGAGCATCCTCATAGATCCTTATTCACTGCTGATTCCTGTTAGCTTTCCACTCTTTCACCCAGTTTGTGCTGAGGAATGCATTTAGTGCAGGTAGGTCAATGTGCAAGATGCAGTGCAAGCTGCAGATTGAGCCCTGGAAGCTTCAACTACCTAATGAATGACCATCAGTGTCAACAGGACAAGGGCCCATTTTCTTTACCATCTTGATGGTTGAGACAGAAGAGGGACCAGAAACAGAAGTGTTTTGACTAAGATCACACAGCTGCTGGTGGAAAAGCTAGGAACTCATCTCATCTCTGTTGAATCCCATTTCACTGTTTTTATGCTACAGATATTAAATTATTTCTAGGCATTGTGGGAGCCCCTGTGTATCTAGCTGAAGGCTACCAGCAACAGGTGTGTACAAAAGCTAAGAAAAACAGCCCTCAGAATTGATTCTCAAGTCCTGTGGGGCACATGGGCAGTAAGAGCAAGCTGTCTCCATAGTCTGTTATTAGTTTCCTTTGAAACTACTGTCTGAGCATACATCTGTATTTTTTTTGTTATTTTATACAATTATTCTTCAGTTAAATTATAAATTTCACCCAGGCTAGTAGGGTATATAAAGTGTATTCTTTTCTTTGTAGCATCTCTCTTGATGGAAGAAGTAAAAAAAGCAGTTTATTACATATGACATTTGCCTAAACTTTTCCTATAAATACATTTCACTACATGACAATTATGTCAAGAAAATGAGCCATGCACTGCCTATGTTAATCCTGTGTAATTCTGGAGAAGCTCCATTCAGGTTCATTGCAGATTTAAAACACTAGCTCATAGCAGGATGTGTCCCATGGCTCCCTTTTTGTAATGATATTCTAAACTTATGTAAATTCACAGCTTTATGTGCTATAAGTAGACATTTCTATGCAATGAAGTTGCCCTGCTTTGGCTTTTCTGGACTGAAAAGATTCTTATTTATCCAGAAATACCGGGCAAAGGATAGTAAAAATTTATGTTGTATAAATTTGAAGAATTTATCTTTATTTTATTGGTTAGTGCTACTGGGGAAATATCTTCTTGATTTTTTTAAAGGACCTGGGTACTCTTGTGCTAGAGACAATATAAGTAAGCAAATAATATTTTAGCTCATTAATGTCAAAGGAGCATATGGTAATTATTTATTGTCTGTAACTGTTGTGCCAGTTGTGTGGGAAATCAGTGGAAGATAAGTTTCAGTGAATATTCTGTGGTGAATATTCTGGGAGTGATGAAACCATCTGCTATGTATATCTGTGTATGTATACACATACACATATATGTTTATGAAAATAAAATCTCCTTTGACTTTTTGGAAGTTCAGTCTAGCTCAGTAGAACATTTTCCTAGTGAAATGCGATTTTGGTTTGGGATTGTAGACTGACTGAGGAAGTTATCTGGATGATTAACTGCATCTTCAGGTTCAGATACCTCTGTGCTGATCTTTCATTTTAGAATCATAGAATTCCACCCCTGATGGTGACATGCATACAAGCAAAGTGGCCCAATGGGAAAACAGTAATACTTTATTTATTCATTCATTTAAATAAATAAAAAAAAATTAAATTATCACTGTATATATACTACTTAAAAAGAAAGAAGTATTTAATAATCTGTTTGTTTACTTTTCCCACATGGTTTTCCTCTGTTTCTCTCACTTGGTTTGGTGTGTGTCAACACGGGTGCTGTCTGTCAGCATCAGATTTCCAAAATTAGTTGGCAAGTGCTATATCATGACACTGGTTATGTCTGGATTAAGATCTATCTCACCCTTGTTAGCTGTCTGGGGAAGATGCTGCTAAGCTTCCCCTCTCCCCCCCACCCTTTCCTTCTAGGATAAGTTCAGAAACCCATTCCTTGGTCCACAGATTTTTGCTGTAACCAGACCAGCAGATCAGCCAGCTTTCAACTTGCTGTTTTTCCTAAGCCTCAGCAAAACAGCACAGAGAGGATAAAGAGGAGGCATCTAACTTTCTTTGGAAAGAATCACACTATTGTCCTATTTGTCTATTCAGGTCTGGCTTCATGTAACTGCAAAGGCTGCTGCTTTTCTTTTTTCTTTGCTTTTTTTTTTTTTTGAGTAACTTTTGTTGCACTACTACAGAAATGACATGGTGCATTTACTGGAAAGCCCTTCAAAGGTTTTGATTTAAATAAGCTGTAATTCTGCATCAGAAACTCTTACTGAAGTCTGAAGTTATTTTTCCCACCCTCTTCTGTGTCCTAGTTGCAGTTTGCTTGCTTTGTCCTTCCTTAGCCTGTGTTGCTCTTGACTTTTTTCCTTTTTTTTCCCCCTTTTTTAAAAAATGCTGAGCAAAGTTAAATGCACTTTTCCTTCACAGTGCTTAAGACTGCTCTTGGTGCAGGTGGGCTGATGTTTAACAAGGATAACTTTCCTCCTTTTCTTTCTTTCCTACCTCGCTAGGAACGAGAACAAGAAAAGATTTATTTTAGCAGTGTGATACCATGCCTTGGAGAAAACACTCGGGCTCAAATGTGTTTTCAAAAGCTGAATACATATGAAAGCGCATTCCAATTATCTAATTCCCTCTTGATCCTAATGAACTAAGAGAAGCTTTATCCTGACAGACAGTGCTTGGCTGCCTGCTGCTTTCTCCAAGTTGTTGCTCTGTCTTGCCTTCTACAGCTGCCTTTAGGCTGTCTGTGAAAGTTCACGGACTATAATTGTTTGGGTCATATATTAGCCTTTGGTTTACTAAAGAGGCTAAGTATTCAGAAAAGTTCCATGGCATGCCCGCTGATTTCAATAATCTGTTAAGGATTTCAGGTAGTCCGTGCCTTACCTTAATTTTTCTGTGTTAATGAGAAGAAAAAGTCATTCCCATCATAACTTTGCAATGGAAATTGGAGTGAATAATGTGTTGGTAAGGCAGAAGCCAGGACTGCCAGAAGGAAAAATAACACCTAATTTTGAGACAATGTGACTAAGTAACTAGAAAGATGCTTCAGGGTTAGGAAGGCTAGCTGTGCTTCGCTGGATATGCCCTAAGTATGTATGGCTTGGCTTCATGAAGATTTGGGCAGGGCTCTCCCCACGTGGGTGTGCCCTTTGAGCCTGCGCAGTGGGTTTTTGTAGGTGAGGCACAGCGTGAACAGAACTGGCCCCACCCTTTAACTCCTCAGGTTCATCTGCCACAGCCGAGCAAGCTTGGACGGTGACAGTGAAGTCCTGAGGACTAGAACCTACAGTCCCTGGTATTGCCAGGAGGTCTCCCATCTAAGGACTAACCGGGCCTGACCATGCTCAGCTTCCAAGAGCTGATGGGATTTGGTGTCAGGCAACAGGGCAGTTAAATGCCTCCCTAAGTACCACCTGTCCAAACCTTTGAAGGCTGAACTGTAAGCATCTTTCACCAGGCACTAAAAACTCCGTTTTACCAGGCACTAAAAACTCTGGAGCCATTGGACATTTGAGTCTTGACTTCTCTGAACTATGTTTTGTTCTCTGTTTATACAGAATAGCTTCACACTTTTGTTAAATATAAGAACAATGGATTAAAAATATATGATTCCCAATTTCTTTCATTTTAAGGTGAGTAAAGTATGATCTTTATAAAGAAGAGCTTCAAGACAAATTGATTTAACTTTCGTGCATCTGGCCTTGCAGAAACATGGGACGTAAATAGCTGTAGCAGTGATTTGCCAATGGTGAGCCATAACTTGAGAGCAGATATTTCTTGAGACTTTTTGTTTGTTCAGCAGCTCCACTACTCAGAAACCTTTTGGCAAGTTGCTTTCCTTCAGGTTTATGTTTGAATTCCACAACAAATGTCTTGTTCATGATGCCCTCACTGGCTGGAAGTGGAACCTAGGGACAGCAGAGCTCAGCGTGGGACACAGACATCACTGACTATATACCACTTGGGTATTTTTAAGTAGTACTGGCTACATATTTGCAGCTGGAAATTTTCCATCCTGAGGAGAGCAGCAAATGTGCCGGAAGCTTCCAAATAGACTCCCCCTGCTGGCATTTAGACTAAGGAGTTTCTTATTGGAAAGATATCAGAGATAAACACCTGTGACAAACACATGTGTTGAGAGATCAAAAAGCATCTTGTTTGGGTTTTTCAGTGCTTGAGCTTTTTGCCAGCATCAGCTATAATAAGCAATCAGAGCTGTTATGTAGTTTGACTGGGATTTTTCAGGCCAAATGAGATCAACAGTGCAGAATCTATATTTTTGCTGAACAGGTTCATTTGCAGTTAGGAAAATATCAAAGGGAACCTACCTCTGCTGTATAAATATTAATTATTAGTAACATTTTTGTAGTGGCTAGATTCTACTCTCTCCTAATTCAAGACAAATTCTTTCACTGCATTTCACTGCAGATCCAGTTTGCCCATAAACGTGGGGATATATTTTCAAAATAACTCAATTGTATGAGTGTTCTTGGGTTGTATCTGCCCAATAATTAGCTGTAGCTAGAAAGATAGATGTATAGCTCCAGAGTTGGCACAAAAGATTATAAAATGCTTTTTAAATGCAAAATTTGTTATGAAATCAACAGAAGCATCATCAGTCATCATGACAAATGCTAAAGAAAATGCTTTGAAAAGTTAATCTTTCTTATTAAAATGATAAATCTAGAGGAACATGTAACTTGTCATATTGGAGTAGACTCATTTCTCCATTTGGTTTAGTGTCTTGCGTCAAAGCACATCATCAGATACTATAAACCTGTTGTGCTTGGCCTCATCTCATTAAACAAGTTTATTGAATACCCTCAAGTGTGAAGGTGTCTCAAATATCTTTGGAGCCCTCTGTCTTTGAGAGAACTAAAAAGTTGTGTCTGGCTATGCTGCTTCATAGCCATCATTATACTAATTGCCTCTAGGCATTCATCCTGCTGGAATCTACCAGCAATACTTCTCTCAATGTAATTTTCACCTGCTGATTGAGTCCTGCCCATAAACATGTGTCCTTCAGACAGGACGAGATGTGCGTGTCTTGGCTGACTGGGACATATGGAATGGCCTGTGCTTTGGAAGGAATGCTGCACAGTCAGGCATGCAATCCATGCATTGCACAAACCTGAGTGGAGTCACAGACCCAGTCTTCTTCACAGCGTCCAGTACAACAACAGTTTGATGCCATGAGACCCCAACAAAGCAGGACTCTGAGCCAAGTTAGTGTGGGATAAGGTAAAAAGCGAAAGTCCTTTAATATCTGCCCTAGTGCCCACAGGAATACATGATGACATGCACATCCCCAAGCTCCAATTTCCATGGCTTTTATAATATGATCTATCCAATCATTACTTTACACATTTCTTGGTCCAGCCCCAGTCCCACCCCTGTTCCACCGCTTAGGATTTGAGTATGGGGTCAGTGAGACTCCCTCTTCTTCAGTTCTCCTCTTCCTTGGCACACAAAGGGCTTGGAGGTTTTCCAGTATTCTTAGGTTGTTGGCTTATGTTTGTCTCATTCTGCAGGCCTTTCTGATAGTCTTCAGTTTCCACCTTGAAAAGACATCTAAACAGCTAAAACAATTTGAGCCACTGATATGTGGCAGAGGTTGGCATGCATAAACATTGAACTTAAGCTGTTAGAAATATTAGCACACTAAATCTACATTTTACTACCGTTACAAGTACTTCTAAAATCTATAAAAATGAAAAATCAAAAAATCAAAACCCCCTTAAATATCAGTTCCTACTGTGGGCATTTGTATAATTGTGGTGGATTAAAAGCTGCTAAAGGTAAATAATATCACACACAGTCCTGTACCCTCCTAGACTTAATTGAAGGTGCTGTCAGTATTGGGCAGTTACACCCAGCTTTGAAGGCTAACTAAACCCAAATGTCACTCCCACACATTTAGAATAAAATTCTTCATTCTTCTTTTTTTGCAGCTATAGACGACTGCTTCCAAGTCATTCCTTTCCCTTTTTGAATGGGAACACTTCTATTTCATTGTAGTGCTCTTCTCTGTGATGTGCTCATGGCTGCTGCTGGCTGACACCACAGCTGCTCTAGGCTTTGTCCTTTTTATTGCTAGAGTCCAATACTATTGCCTGCTATTCCAAGCTCATGGCCCAAATTTTTGTGTCTTAAATGATGTCCTGGACCTACGTAATTGAAGAGCACCAGTGGCTGAGCAGAATCTGTTAGGAGAGGAAGAGAAAATGTAAGGGTGGCAGGGAGAAAGGAGTTATCTGAATGGCTATGCAAGGAAAAACACTGTGAGCTTTGGGTTGAGGTTAGATTTGGTTCATCTTTGTGGTGATCTGATTTTTGTTTTATTCTTTTCTTCTGTAGTATTTATAATATGTGAGATGTTACTGAGACACAATGTACCTAAGTTCCAAGAAGTATTAAATGCAATCCATAACCTGCTGACAGGCCCTGACCAGTCAAGCTTCTACTTCTTGCCAACACTTTTGCTTGTTGTTTGCCCCAGAAACAGGACTCTAAGCAATCAAAAAGGATATGTTCTGGATGGGGGCGGGGAAATGAAGGGAGCCATGGATTTTTCTGCTGGGATGTGTTTACCTTTCAACAGTTTTATTTCCAATAGTTAATTCTCCAGTATTTTTCAAGATAATGTAAAGCAGATAAGCTCATACATAGTGTAAGAAAAAGAAAGTAATCCCAAAATATCTGGCAGAGACATTTTAATCCTAATTAAAACTGAAGGAGGAAAGACAAGGAATTAAATCCACTTTATAGTCTTCACTTGTTCCCCATCAAGGAGATTTTTTTTCCATTCCAGAACGCCCCTGCATAATTTCTAATCAGCCTTTCAGCCTTCACCATGAGTGACAGGGCAAGGAGGTGAGCGTCTGGCAGTGTCTTGGGAGAACTTATTTAAGGTTCTCTTGAGTTGTGGAAGGGATTTGTCATTGTCAATACCATCGACGTGGCTGATCAGCACCCTGGTCAGTCTTGTCATCAGGAGAGGAAATAGCATACATGTATGTGACAGACAGAGAGAGAAAAATTAGTTCCCCAAAAAAATTTTACACTCGTTCTGGCCATCTGTGTCTGGGTGTATTCCAGTTGTTGTTCCACTAATTCTTGTGGAAATAAAAATAAGAACCCTCATTCAATTTACTCTTAAATTTACTTCACTGAGCACTTGGGGGAGATGAACCTTTGAGGGCAAGCATACTAGCCTGGGGGACAAGGAATGCAGTAGTAATTCCCAAGCTATCCTCTTTTACACATTGTGAAATTTTGTCAGTTAATTTCAGGAGGTCCCAAAGAAACTGTGATAAGTGAGCCTCTCACATTAAGAGGTTTGGGATCTGTAAAGCATCCAGAATTCCAGGGGCTTATCTGAGCTTATCAGCAGTAGCTGACACTCTTTGATCTGCCAGTTGAGCCAGGAATTGCTTTGAAACAGGTGTCTGTGTAAGGTTTTCCATAGCATTATGATTCTGGTCAGCTTCAGACTCTCACTTCACTTCCAATTTGATCTAAAAATACTTTTAGCTGATGTGGGCTATAAAACACTCAGTTGTAGGTGAGGTTGTACTGTCTTCCCTAATTGCAAGATTCAGTTATTTGTAATTTCAAAGGTCGAGAGATACATCTCTGATAAAACAATTCACCAACATATTTTAGCTCTTCTGAAACAAGCAGGAGGTTTTTCTTCCAGATCACAGATAACTGCAGAAGGTATTTTCTGTACAAAGGATATTTCTTTCGCTGAAGTCTGAGGTGCCTCAGCCCTTCTACTATCCCTTTCACTTGCTTGCTGAAGTAAAAGAGCTGCTGGAGGTTAGGAAATCATGGTCAGTCTGTATGGTAAGTCCCTCCCAGGCTATTCCCACTGTCAGAAGGGTATGGCTACAGCAAATGTGCATACAGAGTTCATCTTGGTCAGTTCAGCTTCCTCTGAAGCCTTTATCTGGCTCCAAAATTGTTGAAGTTTAAGCTTATTAAAGGGAGGGCATAAGAGGATAGACAGAATATAAGTAGTCCCACTTAATTTGATGAATTTGGGCTCATGTCTTTCTCTCATGTCCTTGGAGTTCCCAAACTGGGGACAGAAGATATCAGTTGCATATTATCATCTTCATATACTCGTTGTTCTGTGTTTAGGTATTGCTTCATTGGGTTCTGTGCTTGTTATATGGGAGAGCATAACACTGTAAAACCTACTGCCTTGTTAGTATGGGGGATATTCAAGGACTGGGATTTAAGTTGGATATCTAGATTACAAAATTTTAATTAAAAAACTAGGCTATCAGAAAATCACTGTGTTTGTATCTCTTTTATTGCTGATTTCAATCACAAATCAGCTGTACATTTTAGTACATCACAGGATCTACAAATGTTCTTGAGTCTTCTAGAAAAATAGTAACAAAAGCCGCTCTGCAGTTCTTGACTTTAGTTTCATTGGCATATCCATCATAAGAGGCTATTAAGGAAATTAAGCAGTGACAGAATGAGAACCAAATTTGTATGAGGCACCGAAAAATTCTGGTGTACAAAATTGTTTTAATAAATCGCTGGTTTCCAACATCACTGAAGTTCTGTAGCTGGTATATAAGGCCCCAAGAAAATTGCTAGAGCTGACAGTGAGTAGGGGAGAGGGAGGGATTTGATTTTTTTTTTTTTTCTTAAAGAGGGAATTTCTGATTTTTGAAACTTCAAATGTTAATTGGAGGCCATTTGGTCTGATGACAATCTAATGAAATCTACTTTTCCATTGTGCTTGCCTCTCCGGGATTGCAGCAGTCTAGGTTTCTAAATGTTACTACTCCAAGACAACTTGGAAGGTGCATTTCTCACAGATCACTCTCTGGTCTCTTTCAAAATGAAAACAATGAGACTTCAGATGAGATATTTCAAAGAGCTTAATCTTACATGTAAGAAAGATAATGCTAGTCACTCTGTCCCTGTTTCAGCTGGGATAGAGTTAATTTTCTTTCTAGTAGCTGATAGTGTTGTGTTTTGGATTCAGCATGAGAATAATGTTGGGAACACACTGATGTTTTAGTTGTTGCTAACTCAATGTTTATTCTGAGACAAGGACTTCTGTGTCTCATACACTACCAGGGAGAAGGCTGGAGGGGTACAAGAAGTTGGGAGGGGACACAGCCTGGACAGCAGGCCCAAACTGGCCAAAGGGGTATTCTGTGCTATATGACATGATGCCCAGCATATAAACTGGGTAGAAAGTTAAACAGGGGGCACTAACTGGGAGCTGGTTGGACACCACTTGGTGAGTGGTGAGGAATTGCATTGGACATCACTTGATTTATATATTCTAACTCTTTATCCTCATTATTATTATCGTTATTATTATTATCTTTCTTTTCTTTCCCATTAAACTGTCTTTTTCTCAACCTGTGAGTTTTCTCACTTTTACTTTTCCAATTCTCTTCCTCATCCTGTTGCAGGTATGTTGGGGGAGTGAGTAAGTGGCTGTCAGGTGATTAGTTGCCAGCTGGGGTTAAATCACAACACTCTCTATGACTGTGGCTTTTACAGAGCACTTTCAACTAAAAGTATTTTTCGATCAAATTGAGAGTGCAAATTCGGGGATGAAATTTAAATGAAAATCACTTCTAAACTGTTACTCATGATTTGGAAAACAGGCCTACAAAGGACACCAGGCATACGGATAAGCTATGCCTTAACCGTGAAGAGTTCAGAGAAATAATGCAGTTGACTGTGGAAATTTTAAATTTTGGCCAGCTTGTGTTGAAAACTATGCAGTTAATAAAATTCCCTTAGTAGGATATTCCCATTTAATTTCCTTTCTTTTTTTGTTGTTTGTTTACTTTTTTGATTTTTGTTCTGTTTTGCCAGCCAGATCTCAAACAGCTGTGTGAAAAGACAGGTTGTAACAAGTCTTGAAAAACAATTTTGCTGGTAAAATTACTGGAACTTCTTACATATATTGCTGGATTCTACATTGCTTTTATCTTGGGGGAAGAAGCACAGAGAAACTCTTGGTCAGCCAGCCCAAAAACTTGCTATTAGCCATCAGAATTTATTACTGAAAAGAATTCATGCTAATTGATTCCAATGTTAATTGATATGCAGAGTCCATACTGCTATATTTGTCTCCTGCTCAGAAGGAAAAATAATATCTAGGCAACAAAATGTTTTGCATTGTTTACTTCAAACTTAAAGCAGCAGCCCAACAGCAAGTAGTCGAAGGCCATAACTAATTGTAAGAAATCTTATCCCATAAACATTTGTCTTATGAAAGGCAAGAACTACGAAAAATAGGTTCAAATACAGGATTGTCTTCTGCTATCCATAGCTGTCCTGAGAATGACTCAGTACAAAAAGAATTTTTCTATATAAATAAACATAGTGGCTATGTGGATGAGCAGAAGATGGTTCCTCCCTTCCCAATAGAGGAACAAATTACTTCTTTTTTTTCTTTTCAAAGACTCTTGGATGCCTCAGATCTCTCCCTGAAAGCATCATATACACAGTTAATTGATTGTCTGCCAGGACACTGCTGAGAAGCTAAATTACTGAAAGGAAAATGAACAACAATTGCAGTTCAGTCTGCAAATGTGGTCTAAGGCCCTGTCATATTTGGGGGTTTTTCTCTATCATCATGGAAAGCATGCTCCACACCTGAGCAGGTGCCAAAGGGGGGACTGCTGCTAATGTCTGCTAGCCCTCGTGATTGCAAAGATGTTACTTTTGCTGGTGCATTTTTCTGGGCCAGTATTGTTTCTTTCTGAGCATTTTAGCTCTTGAGTGCCTCTCAAGATGAACATTAAACAGCATAAATCTGCAGCTGTGGAGTACTGGATATTGTTGACTTTTGATGTCAGTAATAGCTGAAGACACATCAGTGGTTCTGTGGTGTTTCTGAACTATTTGGGTAGGACTAACTTTTCCTTTAAGCAATTGGTTTTAACCAGCCATCCTGCATCTTCCCAAAGGCAAGACATTCTGTTACAAGGTGAGAAGCTCAGATGGTTTGCCTTCTGAAGGGCTTGGCTCCGTCACTGGCCTTTGACTACAGAGGGAGCAAAGCAACTCAAGGAGGAGGCTATGCAAGATGCTTACACTTGTCAGTTGGGAGGGACAAATTCTACCTCTCTAGGATAAAGGTAGTTTTTGGAAATGGAAAACACAGGTGATTCCATGGATTTAAATCTATGTGTGGGGAAGCAGAAGCAATGAATGGTAAGGTATTAATTTGATTTTAATTGAAATATGAATTAAGTATGTCTAACATGTGAGGGAAATACATATTTATTGCATGCTTTTATCACGTCGTGGAAGATTTCTGAGTCAAAGAAAGTACCGAAGGTGATAAACTGTCTTCAGTGGATGATTTCTTTTGTCCGTATGTGTGGTTAGGTTTGTTAAAGAGTGCAGATCTTCCTGCGCTTCTCATAAGAACAGAGCATTTCCCAGGGAAGGGAAAGGTCACTCTCTTCAAGCTACAACTGTAAATAACCAGTGTGGAGTCCACTATTTCATAACTAAGTCATGTCTGACAGAACTGATAAGTCTGCTCTGTTGTGAGTGCAAAAATCAGGACTACTCTTATTAAGCCAAGAATGCAAAACCTCTTCAGAAAGCCCACCTAAAATTAAGGCACATGCTAACACATTGTGCTTTTTCTCAGAGCAGAAAAGAATAACAATTTACAAATATATACACTTCTAATTAAGAAAGCATCTGTTTGTATCAGGAGTTGGTATTGTCAATATTTTTAACTTCCTTTCTTTTGCTTTTCACATTTAAATGAGCAAGTTTAAGGTGGCTTGTTTATGTTTTTTTTGTTTGTGTATGTGTGTATATATATGTTTATATATGTTTGTATATATATGTGTATATATATGTGTGTATATATATATATATGTGTGTGTGTACATATCTATCTATCTAACCAGATATTTCATCACAGATACTCTCCTCTGGCTTTTTGAGTCATAGTACACAGTAGAATCCTGACTCCATGAAGCAGTGCTGCGCTGTAATAGAAATCCCCAAGCTGCCTCCAAGCAGTCAGGAGTGTCAGTGTGGCAGAGTGTGAATGAAACAAGGCTAGTGCAGGTCCCCAGAGCCGTGTACTCGCATTACCTGTTCCACACAGAAGGAGCCAGCGTGGGAGCCTCGGCACTGTGCTCCATTGCTTGCTGTGGTTGTCATTCCTTGGTTCATACCAGGCTGATGAGCTACCGGTGTCACACAGTACTGCACATCTTCCTGACCTTGGTGACCACTGCAGCTGAAAACATAGACTGAAGTATGAGCACGATGATTTAGGATTAAATTTTATTTCTTTGTGAGCTGGATTAACATATGTGACTCTGTGAATAATGATAAAGCTGGTCACCACATGAACATATTACAGTACTGGCTAAATATAGAAACATCATTAAAGTTCTGTCTCTGGTTTCTGCTAGGTTCTGCTTAGAGATGAATTTTATGCTGAAGACAGTCACTCCCCAAAAGTATATTTTAAAGGAAAACAAAAAAAAAAATCTGAGCATGCAATTTTACATGCTTTGTATTCCTAATAGGGTGTAAAATTCACTGAATGATGTTTCTGCTGTGTATAGTTGTGTAGAGACACATGAACCGAAACCTACTGAAAAAAAGTGGCAAAATTTCAGTCATATATCAAAATGTTTATATACTGGCCCAATGTGATTAAAAGAAGACCCAAATTGACTAATTTTTAAAAATAAGCTAGGTGTTATTTTCATTCTTCAAGTTTCTCTAGGAAACAAAAACCTTAACTTTTGAAATGGTGCAGTGTAAGAAAAGAAATCTGGGTATAACCAACTCCTTCATTTTGAAGTACAAAACTTCCATCCCTTCCTTTAGTGTGTCCACACTGAAGCTGTAAAGGAAAGCAACCATACAGCTCAGTTGTCACTGCTTACAAAAAGTAATTTCTGGCAAATAAGGTCTTTTTGCAGTAGGGTCTTAATCAGTTTTTTGAAGCTAGAAGAGTTGTTCTCCAAACCTCTTTTCTCTCCACTTGACTGAATTTGAGAGGAGTAGAGTCCGAGTAGAGAAAAGCCACTCAATAGTCTGGGTTTAACTTCAGGCTCAGTACTGTGGCCTTTGTATGCCTTTTACACGTGGGTGTAGCATTTGTCAGTAACATCAACATTAGAAAGACCTGAAAGTCTCCTGTAATTTGTGCCTTTTGATGAACATTAATGTCATATTATTCTTGCTTGTGTCCTATCAAACTGCAGGGAATAGACTGGCCTCTTTCTACTACTTTACAGAAATGGCATAAAGGGTGAACAGACACAACAAATATTTCATTTTGATGCTATTATTAATTTCCAGATCCATGGAGAGAATTTAGCTGAGAGTCAGGTTTAATTACCTCTTACAGTGAACCTCATATCCAGACTTTTAGGCATTTCCCATTCCTGGTGAAGGGCTGAGGGTCTCAATGAAAGCACTATTTTGGAAAAGGATATTTTCTACAATCCCAGAAGCTCCAAGGTAATCCTTAGAATTTTGAGCAGTTAATTTTATTTCTACTTTGGAGGCCAACAGACTGAATTCATGTCAGGGAGTGGGGAAGGGAAATATCCAACTGGGAAGTGAAATGAAGGGCACTGTGAGCACAAGAAGGTAAATCAGGATAAAAAAATTGGAGAGAAAGGAAAAAGAGAAGAGTAGATGAAATTTTCTGCTTCCTCTCTCCTCCCTTTGATCCCAGGAGTCCTTCAGTGCTGCCTCACAGAGAACCTCTGTAACACCTGACCAGGGAGGCAAAGGATGACCCTGAGAGGCGTTTCATCTAAGTGCAAAGTTAGTAGGCACAAAACTTGAAAGGGTATGATGCCACTTATACTGTGGATAGTGCTAGGGCCAGAGGACTGGAGGCTTCACTGCTTCACTAAACTGTGCCCCAGGGACAGATGTAGAATTTCTCTCATCCTTTTTTCTGCCTGCTCCCAGGCTTGCTCTGCTCACAGCACTTTGCATTTCCTCTGTGTCACCGGGTCACTTGGTACTGCACTTGCAACACCTCATGGGGAACTGCTGCTGTGCCAGTGAGCTGTAACCATACAAGCGAGTCATGGAATTCCTAAAGGAAGATTTTGCTGCAGCACTATTCTACCAGGTGACACATCTGCATCGCATTCTCAGGGACTGGCCTCAACTTCAGCATCATACCTCTTTAGGAAAGCTCAGCCTGACCTGACAAACACCAGCTAATGCACCCCTCACAGTTAATTGCTGCATGATGCCCATTGCTTGTTTTTGGTGGAGTCATAACATATAGAGGGAGCTTAATTTGCAGGTGGCACCCTAAGAAAAGATAGTGGCAGAACTTTTGTTCCTCTGGCAAAGTTGTGGCTATAAAGTATCTTATTCTGTGTTCTGCTATCCCAGGATAGACCAGCAAGAGCAGGAAAATGACAGCCTGAACAAGAATGCTTGTCCTCCAGAAAAATCATGTTGTGGGAGATCAAAAAGGCCTCAGCTATTTTGTTTGTCCAAAATAAGTTAAAAATAATTGATAAGAAATTACAGACTGTTCTTTTATTCATCAGGAAAAAGGCATCGTTAATCCTTAAGTATTTGAAGCTGGATGCACTCAGTGGGAAATTGGGTGACTTTTAAAATGAGGGGAAAAAAACCTGTGCATGCTCAAAATTATTTTCATTATTAAGAATAATTATTCATCCAATATTCACAATTATTTATGTTATTGTAATGAGATACTTTAGAAAAATCAATCTAACATTCCTATCTACATTCTCCCAGTCAAGGTAGCATAGGTGTGGGTGATCTTGTCCTGGGGTAAGAGACAGCATAAAATTACCTTGCTTCACACTTTATTTTCTGTTTCTTTTTACTATTAATTGTTGGTTTGGAGAAGTATATTCTCATATTTCTGGAAAGCAAATCTCTATGAGGCTCATTCAAGGTAGGAGTATCTGACCATCCATGTTTTCCGATGTATGTCTTGGCTCTCCTCAGTGTGTTCTGACACAGTTGCACATCTTCAGAGTATTCTCAGGAGTGTGCTGAAATGTTTCACTGTAATGGCATGGTCATAGGGCAGCTAAACTCTGCTTTTATGTGTGGGTTGGTCAGAGTCTTGCAGTGTGATGCCTATGAAGTGAACTCAGACTTACTGTTGCACTTTGCTCTACTGACCCTTTCACTTTGATCTTCTATTTTGTACTTAGTGCCGCTGCTGCAGTGAATACAGAACTTCAGCATGAATAATGGTTTGTGTGGAAATTGAGGTTTCCACTTAGAATTTCAAAATGCAGGCTCTTGTATCTGCCTTCTGTGAGAGAGAGGGAGAAGAAAAGAGAGTAAGAGAAAAAGAAAAAAGAAAAACAGTATAAAAATATGTTTTGTAGGTGAAGTGCTGTTGACTAAATCCATTGGACTATCAATGTTGTTAGGTGGAACGCATGAGATTGGAAATTAGTTGGAAAACATGCAGTGTATGTTTGCATGAGGCCTCTGTGGAATATAAGTAAACAGCAATATATCATTTTGAGGAATGAAAAATATTTAGTAATTGAAAGTTATTGTCATCCAACATTTGTCTGCCATCATGTACCCAATCCGTGCCACATATCATGTGGAGTCAGCAGTGAGCATCGTGCTTCTGCTGTCTCTGCTGGTGTTACATGCCAAAAGTCACTTTACTGTTCTTCTTTAGAACTAAAATGGGACTTTCAGAGTACTATAAAATTATTTTAAAGATCAGCAGAGAGATAGCAAGATGCAGAGTTTTTATGGTTTCAATTTTTGTACCTTCATGCTAAAACAGAACCGTGTTTGGCTAGCTTCGACTTTCCTTTTCCACAAGCATCTCTATGCATTCTGGGTTGGATTCTTACTAGTTGTATGTACAGTTACCTTGAATGCATTTAATAACATCAAGAAATAAATGTCAAAGTTATTCTCTTGTGTTCCTATACAAGAAACCAATGTAGTTACCTCTTATTCTCCACCAACTTTCCTGTTCACTGCTGTGTCATAAACCTTCACTCTTTTTTTTTTTTTTTTTGTGTCACCCATTTTCTGCTATAATGATGGGCTGACATTTCTCTTGAAATATCTTATTTGTGGCAGATTGTCTGTGAATCCTTACTTTTTTCACCACAAATTCCATCTGTCATATTACTTTGGTTCCTTTAAGTGTTGAAAGCAAGCATAAAACCTGGAAAATGAACCTAGACATTCCAAAGGTTAAATCCAGCCAGACAATGAAACTTAATTGGGGTGTTTTTTTAATAAATAATGATTTAAAATACTTAAAATGTTCTGTTTGTTTCAGCCTGCTTTGCTCTTTTCAAACTCTAAGTCCAAAGAAGGCAGTCAGATTGTCCACTGGCATTAATAACTGTCACCAACATCTCTCCATAAATGCGTGTTGTTTCTATCCATATGGAGTAATATATACACTGTAATGTTTATATTTTATGCTGATCATAACTGGTCTTTTTGTTCTTCTTGCTGGCTTGAAATTCAGCAGGAGCTTACAAAATCCCAGGAGTTTCCAGTGCACCTCATATAACCTGCAGAGCAGCATAAATCTTAAGTGGCAAGAATTAATGCAAAATATGCAAAAATTAAGGAAGGGTTTACAATAAAAAGGTCAGTTCACCAAATATGTCTGGATCTGAGAAAATATTTGCCAGTAGCTGAGCTGCCCCATGAAAGACAGTGATCTTAATCCTCAATTAACAATGTATACAAAAAGCACTAAAGTTAGCTTAAGGGAAGCAAATTATGGTGAGATATGTGTTTGCTTGATGTTATTTTATAGTGAAGAATGAACACTTCAGAAATTTGTTTTCTTCAGAATTTCATACGATGGTGTAAGATATCCTTGTGTTTTGCCAGTTCCCCCTGAGGACAGAATTGGGTACCATGTACATCTAAGCAATAGGAGTATTTGCTCCAGAATGATAGTTCATTTAGCTTTGAAGTGTTGTATGTATGTGATAATGGCAGATCTTTAGATTAGTTATCAGGATTAGTTCTGTCTTCATTCAAACAAAGTTGTATGCAGAAAGAGAAGATAGAGTGATTTCAGAGACACATGTAAAAGGGTATGACTTTTGGGTACGAAGCCACATGCACAGAAGCCAGGTTTGCCCCTCAGAACACTGCCATGGTCACAAAAGTGGTGATCCAGCAGGCAGTACCGATAGGCCTAAGGAAAGATGACAGTTCCTTAAGGGTGCAGTGTGGGGTGAGAGGGAGAGCGGTCCCAGGTTCAGCCCACCTTGGTCTACTGCCTTGTCTTCAAGAAGATGTTGGTGCACCCATGGAAGAAGAAGGCAAGTGTGTGGAGGCACACCTTGAGCCCACAAGCAGCACCACGTGTATGGGCTGTGCCTGCAGCACCTGAACTGGCTAAGACCCAAATCCGAAATAAGGCCTAGGCAGATCCTAAAGACCCTGTTCATTTAGGGATGCTTTGAGACTGCAGCCAAACAGCTCTCAAAGGGGTGCCTATAGTGGGTAATTAAAAACTCAGCCCAGTCTGGCAGCTACTCGTGTTTTGGTTCTCAGCTGAGTTACAAACTGCCCTCTGTGAGTAGGCAGATGTGTTAGGGATACGGACCTCAGTCAGCTTTTGCAGGATTGCTCCCAGAAATTTTTTAATCTGCAAGACAACCAATGTTTTGGCAGGTGTTCAAGATGTGTTTGTGTGGTATTTATTTCTATATCTGGAGTTGTACTATTGTGTAAAACTTCTGTCAATACATTAGTATGTGTCAAATTTCAAGTCAAGTGATTAAAACTTCCACTGTACTTGTTATTCTACTGACACTTTTTTTCCTTCTCTGGATTTCAAGACAAAACAAAGGCCAAAAAGCAAATGCAAAAGTACTCAAGTATACAGAGAAGGAAAATAACTAACTTATTCAGTTAGTTTCTAGATCTGTTCTTACGCTTCACATTAGCTGAGGATTGAGTACAGCTGGCAGGGCTGGAAGAGTAGCTTCAGACAGGGAATATGATGCAGGTGGTTCTGCAACTTGATGGTCTAGTCTGGGAGCAAAGGAGGTTTTGAGGGGAAGTATGATAGGCTTTATCCCATGTCAGCCCTACCAGAGTACAGATTACAACAGACCCTACACTTATGTATTTTGTTAGTTGTGCAGCTCAGAAGGTGAAGTAAATGTGGTTTGGTTTTGTGTGGGTGCGGTTGGGTTTTTTGTTTGTTTGTTTGTTTCTTTGGGTTTTTTTCCTGGAGTAAGGCCAGGTTTTCCTTTCACAGAACAGCAAGAATAATTGTATCCATGACCTTTTCCTGGCTAGGGCTTCTGATCACTTTACCATTCTTTTGAAGGATGTAATAAAACTAAAATAAGTATCAAACTGAAAACAATTAAATTATTTGGACGAGGAGAGTGGAGATGTGAATTTCCAAAATGCGGAGCTGTGATCAGATAGAAGCTGGAAAGCTAACTTTGTAGGAATTTTTGGTTCTTGCAGTTGAAAGGAAGCTCCAGAACCTCTCTCACTCATAACCTGGTGTCATGTTCCATTTTAATATATCTGTGTGTCTCTGTAATGACTATCTGTACCAGGGGGACTGAACTATGTCCAGAATGATGCCCCACCTCCTCTTCAGACCAGCAGCAGTCTTCACTCTTGAAAGTCACAGTGACTTCCGTGGCTTATCCAGTATAATATTTACACATGAATCTAAAGTCCGTTTTGCTACAAAGTTATGTCAACAACAGCTAAGTTGGAAAAAAATCAAAATTTAAGGAGTGGGCTTATTCCTGTTCTTGGATGCCATATACAAATTATCTACAAAGATGTAATGAGTCAGGAAGATGCTGATTCCTGGAAACTTGTACTTCTGGGCTGAAGTTACACCTTTTCAGCATTCCAAAGCCTTATTTTTCTCCTTTTTTGCTGGTGTTTTAAATTGCTAGCATCTCAGAGGTGCTCATCTTCAGCTTAATTTGTCCTGGAAATTCAATTCGGAAGATAATTCTACTGAAGAGCTGATGGAAGAGGAAGCCAGTAATGCACCTCAGTGATCTATGAATGTTTGAGCTGTTCAAGAATATTCAACAATAAGTCCTATCTGTATTAACAGATAAGGTCTGATTACAAGGAATCTGGTGATAGGGCCTGTGCTTGAGTGGCAGAAAATCTCAGGGACATTTTAGGAAGATGAGATTAACTAGGAAGAGAAAATAAACTATGGATAAAATAGCTAGCTAGACCATGTAAGGTGGGATATTAGTATAGTAGTAATTGATGAGATATACTATTTTCTGTGAAGTGCACTGTGGTGAAAGGAATAAGAAAGAGAATTAATTATTTTAGTAACTCAGAAGTTGTGCTGGGGCTATTTGTGTGGTAAGCCCATGATAAGCACCTCTTTAGTCACTAGTATAGGAAAGTGAGGGCTTCACTCAAAGGAAGTCCAATGACACTGAGTTTCTGGGATACTTTAAGAACTGGAATGATTTTCATGCAAAAGAATGTAGAAAGCACAGGTCAGTCACTAACACTTACTCCATAGACTTGTGTAAGGGCACTCTGGTGCTAGCTCCTGCATCTCTCCTAGGGATGTCCCATGCTCTTTTGGCCAAAATACTCATGGGGAAAACATTGCCCGTGCAATATCTGTCTTGCTAATTTATGGCAAATAATTGCTATATTGTTTTCTCATGATCCTGTGTATTATGTGACAAATGCACTGTCTTGCTATCAAGATAGAAATGCTTTCCGTTCTTGGAAATGCAAGGCTGCTAGAGACTGTGTAAAATATTGCTCTACTCTGAGACTTGACTGAGCCAGATATATCTCCCTTCCACTGCAGCAGTAAGGGCAAATCACCTTTGCAAACCCAATCACTGCTCACATGCTCTCCATCTGTACCTCCATAGCCCAGTACATCTGGCAAAGTGTTTAAGAAATGCTACACTTCTGAGGGAATAATACTGTTCTCTCTTCGAGACTTCTTATTTACATGCTGAAAACTAAGGACCAGCTTTAGTCTAGTGTTGTGTCTCCCAGCAGAAATTAAGGTGAAGGAGTGATGGCTCAGTGTATTACTTGGTTAGTTACCCTTCTAGTTCATTCACTTTGTAGGCAACTCCAGCTGATTGCCCTAAGCCAAGAGAGAAGAACCTGTTCTATTTTATTGTGTTATTAAGCATATTTCCGTGACTGTTCTCATATTAAGTTTGTTCCACTCTGGCCTCCTTGAAAGGGTAAGTTCAACTCAGTGCAAGTAAGGGTTGCAGAATAGTCTTCAAAGACTCTTTAATGTTATATTTTTATCTCTGTCCTAAGATTAACTAGTCATATCTATAAGGCTGTGATTTCTGTCTCTGATAAACAAGGTTCCTTAAGATTCTCAAACAGCTTAATAACATCTACAACAGAAATTCCTATTTATGGTGCTAATCAAAACACTTCAGCGTCCCTACAGACCAAGTACCTAAGCTTCTAGCTCTACATCCTTCTCAGCAAGTCTGTTTATTCACAACCAGGGGCTCCCAGGCATCTTAGAGACATGTTCTTTATGCAGTTATTTTCACTTTATTGTATTTTGTTAGTGCTCATAGAAAGATCTACCAATAAAATAGTTGTTCTAACTTATCTCACATAAACATAGCAATGCCGTAATTCCCACAGTATCCTGATGGACTTTTAAATACTCCATTATTTATTTACTATTGATTAGATTATGGATTTTTTTAAACTAAATTATCTCTTACAATTTCGATTATACCAGTTTCCTGTTGATGATGGCATGAAAAGTGTGTGTGATATGGGGTGGAATAATGAGCCTGCTGAATAAAAAATAAGATCAGATTTCTTCTATGTAATAATTTCATAGCAAAGATAAGATGTTAGACATCCTTCTTTGTTAGTGTTTGAAATTAAGGAATGTTTGGACTTCATCCAGGGATTTTCAGATTCCTTGGAGACATATTGATAGTTATCAGAGATCATTTCAAAGGTACCATTACAATAGGAACAACAAAATATAACTAGTACCAATGGATTCCAAAAATCAAAATTCTTCAAGCTATGGTGAAATGTTCAAAGCCTTTTTGAATGCCGAGTTATCAGCTTGAGATGTGGCTAGCAAGTTACAGCTTTTTCTCCTGACAGTCAGATGGCATAATCAGAACCTACATGACATATCTGACTGTCTTTAACGTTTTATCACTTCACTCTGTTCTTTCATCTAGAAACTAGAACTTGTCCTTCTATGCAAATGTATCTATCTATTCATTACTCTGTCAGAATGTCTATAAATATTAGATTGTTTTGAGGAGGCAGTGCCTAATTTGTCAAATGAAAGTATTTTTTCCCCCGCTTTCTACCACATGAACTGTGATTGTAGTTGTGTCCTGAGAAGCATTAAAACCCAGAAGTTACAGCTATTTAGCTGGTGGGTGCCTTGAAAGTGTGTCACACAAATTACCCAGCTGGAAAGAATTGAAAACACAGTGAAAATCCTGTTACTATCTTGATAAACATATGGATAAAAAAAAAAAAAAATTACTTTATACAGCAGTTGTGGCCCATCTTTTTAATGACTTCGTCAGTCACCCGTGCATTTGAGCTCAGTCAATGTTTGAAGTACCTCAAGTGATATTGCAATCCTTACATTTCAATGAAGATCTATTTTCTTTCTTGTCCTCATTGAAAACTCTCAAACTATCTGGTTACAAAATGTTGGAAAATATCCTCTGGCAGACAAGTGAAAGTAGTAAAGTGATTTTGTTTCTTTTGCCTCTTTTCTAAAGTGGAACCATTCTGAAATCCATCAAGCAGCATAATAGCAACACATTGCACATAGCCTGAAATAGAAGAGGTGTAGAATGATGTTGGCAACAAGAGTTATTATTAAGAGTGTCTGTCCTTTGTCAGATAGCTTTGGAAGAAGGGAGCACCATCGCAAGGAATGATATTCACACTGATGACCACATGTCCATTTGTGCTCACACATGCACTTTTCAGAACACTACAGTGTGCATTGACAGCCTGCAGAGGATCAGCTTCAAAAATTTCCTTTGAGTCATTTCTTAGCCTCCAGCAGTGTCTGGGAAAGGTGTCTGTGATCAAACTGAAATGTAAAACTGCAATACTATAAATAGTAGCAAGTTGTACTTGATGGAGAATATTTTTCTCCAATACTACATCAAATTCTTCTTGAAGAGAGTAAAATCAGTGCAATATAAACATTTATTTTGTATCTATTTTGTGTGAAATAGTGTTGATAATTGCTTACTGTAATAATTTCTGCCTCAACTAAGTATTGATAGCATCATAAAAGAAAAGCTTATTTTCATATATTAAGTTTTTATGTTTGGTTTTTGTTGTTTTGGTTTTTTTTATATTATTTCTACTTTGGTTTGCGGTGAGTCATGCACTTGCATATAATCTTTGTTGACTTCACTGCAAACAGTACCTTGGGTGTCAAGTGCCCAAAGTACTCGATCCTTCAGAGGGAAAATACTCACCCTGTCTATTCTCTCTGCATAGATTTCCTTGTTTGCAGGTTTCTAGTCCTGTACCTCAGTCTGGGTATCAGCTTTTCAGGTCATCCTTGCCCCAGTCCCTTCAAGATTTACTGCAGCATCATGAAAACAGGAATAAGGAATAACTGTGTGCAGTTTGAAGGAGTTTGATGCATGGATACCCTGGAGATCCTAGGGCTGCATTTTCAAAGTTACTTGAATGGCAGCCACTGCCAGCTGGCCCTCTTGAAGAACAGTTAAGCAGCAATCACATAATCCTGTATCCCACTGGTATTTGAATTTTCCATTTCTAACCATGGAATTCAACTGCCTGCTCATAGGTCTCAGACACCTTTGGGCACCTGCCTTGGGTTGGAGAAACATCATGAGGGCTGATACCATTCCTCTGTGTGTCTAAGATAGTACTAAGCACTAGTGTCCTACCAATAATGTCAAGAGCTATTCATGTCTCAGATATAGCTTTAATCCTAGACCTGAGATTTTCAGGGCCTGATTGAGGCCATAGTTCAGTTTTTCTTTTCTTTACTTGTCAGAAAATGAATTCTCTTTTAGAATATCAAGGGTTTGAGGTAGCATCTGTCGAGCATATATGTTATTCCACCCTGTAAGGCTCCAAATTCCTACCACAAGGCTCCAAAATGGGGATATTAAGAATTCTGAAATTAATTGTATTCTTTTCTGCCAAGAAAATGCAGTACATTATGATGGTTGTATTATTGCAGAATTAGGGAGAATAAAACTACTTTAGAGAGGAGAACTGGTTCATTCACTAAAGTGCTTACTAAATACTTACATATGTCTGTGGTGAATACTGGCCTTGGGAGGATGGAGATATCTGCTTTCTTCCTGACAAAGGCTCTGCCAATGGTTCTAGGCCACATGAGGTTGCATCTCTGTAGGAAAGGATTTGAACTACTAGTGATTGTTCTTCAGAGTTTTGTGTGATTTTTGTGTTGTCAGAATTGCTTGTTCCCATTTACATGTACAAGGCCAGATGTGCACAATAAAAATGAGACAATTACACTCATGACCAGCAGATAAATTATCATTTGCCAGTGCAAGTGTTATGTGCCCTAGCTGGGGACTAGATGGTTGGGGACCTGTTGGTATTTGGCCTTTAAGAGGTAGCTGGTGACAAGCTATTAATTAAGGAGAGTAACAGATTGGTTTTGTTGGGCCAACAGATTAGGCAGTTTCAGTGCTGCCATGTTTACCCAAAGAAGGAAAATGACTGATATCAGATACCAGAAATGTCTTATTTTGAGTCTTATTCACATTCATGTTCTCTTTCAAGAAAAGAGGATAAAATTGTGGCTGTAGTAACAGTTATAAAATAAAAAGAAATTTGAACAGAATAGGAGCTGCCTGGTACTCCTATCACTCTTCTTTACTTGCAATTCTTCCTAAATCTTTGATTTTGAGACTTTTTTATGTTAGTATGTTAGTGGTTTCAATAAACTAAGGCTACAGTAAACAAATACAAGAAGGAGGAAATGGCAAAGCAAGCAAGTTGAGGGACAATCATTTCGAAGAGGCTAAATCAGTGTCATACAAAACTGTTTGGGATAATACTGCTTCTATATTTCTCTTTGAGTAGAAAAGCTGAGTTTAAGAATCAACAAAAGGCTCTGCCAGCACTACAGCTTGACTCAAACACCTACTCCATATATCAGCCCTAATAGAAGCCTTCAGCTGGATAAGCATGAGCTCCTCTTTGGGCCAAGATTTTTTTTCATGGACATCACATTAAACACTGGTCCTCATTTTATGGAGAACTTTTGGAGAGCTGTTTAAACAGTTTAAAGTTATATAAAACACAGTAAGGTTTTTCAGGATCATCTCTTCCAGTACAATGTTCTTCTGTCTTCTTTTTGTGGTAATGCTAAACATTCAGAAATTATAGAGGCTGGGTTAGGCTTCCTGAGTGCAACCATGAAGATACCCTCTGTTCACTATGAACCAAAGATTTTTGTAAGATAACCAAAACTAGAGTTTAAAGTAGGTTTTTGTAGTGGCATAAACATGTAAACCAGGAAGATTTAAGCTGAAGGTGCCCATCTGACTTTAGTGTTTATGGGGCACATATTCAAGGGTCATGGCTTTAATAACAGAAAACAAGTGCACCATGTTCAGGAGCTAGAAGCCTTTCCTCTCCCTTCTGTGATTGCCCAAAAGGCTGTGCTGAGCTCCAAGGCTGCTGAAACAGAGGCAGCAAGAGGGCCAAAGTGGTTCTGTGCTTGGACAGGGTAAGGCAGCTGTAGGGTGTCCCTGGCACTGCCTGCCCTTGTGCCTGCCCTCCTTGTGCAGTGCTACAAGTTTGTATAAGGGTGGCTGGAAAGTTGCTCACTGGAAAAGGACCTGGAAATGTTGGTCAAAAGCCAGCTGAATATGAGCCAGCAGTGTGCCCATGAGGTCAAGAAGGCCAATGACATCCTGGCCTTCATCAAAAATAGTGTGGCCAGCAGGACTAGGCAGTGATTGTCCCACTGGTGAGGCTGCAGCTTGAGTCCTGGGGTCAGCTCTGGATGCCTCACTACAAGAAAGACATAGATGTGCCTGGAGCATGTCCAGAGAAGGGCAATAGAGCCGGTGAAGGGTCTTTTGAGCCCAAGTCTTTTGAGGAGCATCTGAGTGAGCTGGGGTTGTTTAGTCTGGAAAAGAGGAGGCTCAGTGGAAACCCTATTGGTCTTTACAACTTCCTGAAAGCAGATCGCAGCCAGGTGGGAGGTGGCTTCTTCTCACAGGCAAATAGCAGCTAGACAAGAGGACAGGGCTTCAAGCTGTGCCAGGGGAGGTTCAGGTTGGACAGACTTTTTTCACAAAAAGGGTGGATAAGCATTGGAGTTGGCTGTCCAGGGAGGTGCTGGCATCACCATCTGTGAAAGTGTTCAGTAAATGACTGGATGTGGCACTTAGTACTATGGTTTACTTGGCATAGTGGTGCTCAAGGGTTAGACTCAGTGATCTTGGAGGTCTTTCCAACCTTAATGATTCTATGATTTTATTCTATGATTCTATTCTATAATACTATTCTATGATTCTAAGGACACAAGCTCTGCTCCCCTGAGCTGTCTCTCTAACAACATTCCTGTGGTGCAGCCTATCAGGATACAAGCATGTGGCATTCTCATGACAGGACAGAGCATTCCCAAATATGCCTGGCTAATTCATTCTGTTGATTCAGTATAGATATAATTTGGATTAGTAAGAGACTGGGTTTCTCTGTTGTACCAGGAGGTATCCAGACTCTGAGATGTGGCTGGTGGTTTTCTAAAGGTATCCAAGCCAGCTTCCTGTCAGCAGCTTGGAGTACCAAATGACAAAGTACTTTCAGCTGCATGGGTCTCATTGTGCAACACAGGCTTCTAACTGGACTGTGAAGACAGATTTAGTTTAGCTTAGAGTAAGACTGAGCATGTCTCCAGGAGATGCAGTCACACCTTTGAAGAATAAACACAAATGATCTTATAGGTCAGAATACAGAAATTCTAGAAAACACTTTGAAAGCCAGTGAATGAATGGACAATGATGATGGTTGAAATACAAATTAGGTGGCTGGAGAGGTTTCAAGATGGAAAGTTATCTTTTGCTGAAATAGAGAAGGACAAATGTAGTCTGAGAGAAAGATATTGGTATCTGCCCTGGTCCTACAGTCAGATGTTGCATTTAGGGACATTGTGAGACTATTAAAAACAATATTTTTTTAGAATACAAGACATTACTTTATTCCTGAGAATTTCCAGACAGGACCTGT
Source organism: Hafferia zeledoni (assembly GCA_035583235.1). NCBI lineage: Eukaryota > Metazoa > Chordata > Aves > Passeriformes > Thamnophilidae > Hafferia > Hafferia zeledoni. The sequence continues at coordinate 38,197,856 of JAWWEV010000083.1, forward strand.
CTTTTTGCTGTTAAATAACTATGCAGTTACTTCAGCTAAAACCACATCTTTTAACATGTAACTGGAAAAAATACAACAGCCATTCAAAATTTGCATCTTAGCTATAGCTTTGAAGACTGGCTCATTAGTGATGTCATTGCAGTGGGAGATTCTTTGATACCGTTTACAGTTCAGAGATTTCCAAAGACAGGGTTTCATCCTCAGGATATGGTTCCTTGTTTTTCAGGGTCTCACTTTTAACTCATAATAGTTCAAATAATCTGCTTGAGCTAGTCTGTCTTTCCCACGCCCCTGAGCCATTTTACACAAAGACCTCTGTTTTAAACAAAAAATGTATGGTAAGATTTTTCCTGCAATCATTTTTTGGAGTTGAATACTTAATATTCCTGGGCTTGGAATTCTATGCAGGGTTGAATGTTCATTTTTCTTCATGAAAAATGCATTTAAATACAATATGTAGACTTTTCTTATTTTGTTATTACTGTTATAACACTACAGATTGCTCATAGTATGTGGGTGCCTACAGCTATTTGGAAGGGTGTTACTAACATGTTGAATATAAATCTAAATTAATAGAATTAATATGCACATGATTTCTGTGCATATGATATAAGGGCTCAAGAGGCAGGCTGTTTGTAAGTAAAATGTAATTCTTCTATTAACCTTCAAAAATGGCCTACTCACTCCTTTGGGAATTCACAGAGAACATGTGCATACTTAACAGCATAGCAGCAGTGCATGTGGGGGTGTGATTGTAGGAGATACAATTCAGTTTACTGTCTATAACATCTTTGATTACTGATTATTCTTGTTTCTGTGCCAAAGACAGGCAGAAAATTTCCAGGAGTTAGTTCAGGGCAGTAGTGATTATGACTGTCATCCCTCTATAGAGAAGACTATTTTTTCTTTCTTTCCCTGTGTTATTTTTTTTCTGTTTGCAGCATTGAAAATAAATGTTAATTTGCTCTGTATGGAGTAAAATTACCTATCTACTGGCAGCAGAGCCCTTATCAACACAAGAACAAAAAAATTAGTCCTTATTAAAGGGCCTTGATTCAAGATATTTGGGGTCAATGATGGATTTTGCCACTCGGCCTTTGTCATGTCTCTTAATTTCCTTGCTGAAATTCCTTATCTGCCTAAATTTCTCATATGTGAGATTGATTACTAATAATATTAATGCCTTTAGCTGTTCTATTTACAGAATAGAAAATTCAAGACGTGGACTAGCTCTTTACGTGAATACACAGAATCCGGAATAGTGGAGGTTAGGGGGCTAAACAGTGCTGTGAAGGAACCACTTCATTACATCTATCCTGCAATAAAAAAGACCTAGTCCAAAATCCTGCTGTGCCTTAGATTTCTGTTAGTAAACATGAGGAATGAGATCTCCTGATCTCCAACACATGCTAAAAAACCTGCTGAGCTAGTTACCAATGGCTCATTATCTAAAGTGTTTATTGGATTCATTAAGCACTGAAAGCTGTGGCTGAAAAACAGGGATGTGTTTTAATCTCCTCATTCCTGTTGCCACTTCTTCTCTCTTCACAATGACATTTCTGCTTTAATTAAGTGTTCAATTCCTCCTTGTGATTTCTGCATACATGGTTTCAATAACATAAAATAATGTTTCTTTGTGACAAGATATGTCTAGACTGTTAGTATATCCTCTTGTGTCTTACAGAATACTTCCTGGGAATGTCCTCCTAAATATTCCACTTTAAGTGTATTTGTCTGACTTGCTTATCTGAGTAAAAAACTATTGCCTGGTACTGACTAGGCAAGGCCACCATGCAGATTTGATTTTCCTGTTTGATAAGGTACCAATGACTCCCATGCATCTGTGGTGAGATGTTTGCTTTTTGATGGGCTTTCAGGCTGAAAGCCCAGGCAGCAGCAATAAGCTGATCTACATTAGAACGTTACCTGTCAGTTCAAAAAGGAAAATAAGTTTTAGCTCTTATGACCGCATTAAAAAAAAAAAAAAAAATTAGACTCATGGAGCAAGTACAAATACTGAAGTTCTTAAAAGCAAGGACAACTAAATGTTTAAAATATTATTTTTAGGTATTTTAACCAGTGTTGTGTGTTTGATGCCTGAAGGTAACACCTGTCTTATATGTATCATGCCTAATTAATAGACTTAAAAAAACTAACCTATAGTGGGATAGATATGCAGCAGTGGGAATATTATTTGAATATAAACCTTCTGAAGGCAGGTGAGCCAAACGATTTGTTGATACCACTGTCTTCAACTCAACTCAACTTCCTTATTCCTGTACAGCATTTTGAAGAGGGCTGAACTTAATAGTCAGACTAAATGAGAAAGACAGGATAGTCTGGAGCTGGTAGAAGGTTTCAGTTCAGCTGTCCTTCAGTTTTCTTTCTTTTTCTTATTTTTTCTTCTCATATTTAACATAATTTCTTACCATTTATGATTTTTTGAACATTCCTCTTTTCTACTGTATATAATGACTTGGAGGCTGAAATTCACAGAAATTGTTTGCTCAGGTTTCCCATCACGAATCATTAAAGTGAATTTACTGGGAAGTACCTGTTCTTATGGAAACAGAACAAAAGCATGTGGAGTTAGGTTGTTTTTTTTGTCTGGAATAGTGACAAAAATTTGGGGTGACCTTCTCACAGAGGCCTATGAAGTGATGACATCAGTATTTTCTTTAAAGTGCAGTGAAAATGAGTATTTTCTTTCTCTTTAAATTTACTTCATATGGCCTAACTTTTCATAGCTTTGTACTTGTCAAGGCTCATTGAGTAGAAGTCTGAGGCAGTAAAGTGTCATAACTATCTCAGTATGTGCCCTTCCATCCATCCTTATTTAAGATACACAATTATTTCTTCTGATGTTTTCCTTTTCCCTTTTTTTTCTGTGCAGTTTATCTTTATCTCTGTATTCTTTCCTGCACTGGTTCCTTGGAAAGGTCTTCTTTTTATAGTTTTTAATGCATATTTTCAAATACATATTGTTAAATGCAAGATAATATTATTTTTAATACTACAGTTTTCATGGGGAGACAAATGACAGCTTGTTAATGAAGACTATGTTTTACTTTGCTAACGTCTAAGAGGTCTAAGTACTATTCTCTAATACTGAGACAAAAAATTTTATTTATGTGATATTAAAAAACCAATTACTTAGGCTGATTGTTTACAAAAAAACCCTGATGATGATATGTGTTAAATACCAGAAATAATGAACAAAAATCTGAATTTTTTTTTCTTTTTCTATATTCTAGAACATCTTATCTTTTTCAAATTTTAAAGCTGTTGGCAGGAGTCACTGAGATTACACGCATCCTTTGACTTATGGCTCTTCTGAAAACTTCTGAGGAGTTTGAATGTCAGCAGTATGTCAGCCCTGGTGGAAATAAATTGATCCTCAATAAACAAAGAATGGTTTAGGAAATAGGAAATACTGTTTCAAATTTCCTAACACAAATTTCTGTTCCTGAGCATTGCATTGAGCATGAAAAGTGTTAATGTTTTATCTCATTCTTAGAACTCAGTTTTCTTTTCTTTGTTACTATTATGGCTCAGAATTCCAAATTATTTATTCAACTTAATATTATTAATAAAGATTATTATTTTAGAAAATGTAAGTTAATTCCATTAATTTAATTAAAATAAGAAAGTCTGATTAATTGAGCTCTTCAGTCTTTGCAGTCTCCTTGGAAGCCTTTTATCTTCCATAAAGCACTTAAGGGCTGGCTTTTGCTTCCTGTTTATGACAGGAGGTAAGAGGGCTACACAAAGAGGAACCATGAGCAACATGATGTCAGAGTGAATCCTTACCCCCTCAGCCTGCTCACCTGTAGAACAGGAGCAGAGAGTTGTCAGTCTCTTCCGTACTAGTGTTGCTGTTGGTAGCCAAAGGGCTCATGGGCACTGACTGTGCTCCCTCTGCCCCACAGACCATGTCCTCAGCCTCTCCATTTTTTGGTGATTGCTTCAGTAGAACAAGTGGTGGAAACAGCATGTTCAGATAGGGGGCATGATGAACATGTGGAGTTTCTACATAAACTTATTTCTTCCAAGTCGAGAGTTCAAATGCTGGGACCACACTGGGTCTGGGTGTCTGGCTGCAAAGGCCAGACTGGAGTGAATCCCGTATTTATTGGCACATTCTCACTTCATTGTAGTTGTGTTGTACTGCCAGAATTCAGGGACACCAAGGCAGGAAGAGATATGCTTAAATGCATGACTGATGGGGATCTGGGATTGGAATGGTAGATATCCCTTCCCTTTCCCTGTCCATCCCAGGGCTAAAAGGGGCTGTGAAAAAACCCCTTTTGCTCCCAGGAACAAATCTGTCCTGGAGCACTGTGGGAGTTCATCCGCTTGACAGCTACTACAAAATCTGTCATGTTCTATTGAGGGCAGAAGTCCTACGCTAGTTGTTTGTGGTTGGAGGACTGGCATAAATTTCATGGGAGAAAGGTAGACTGAACAAAGGGTTGGATCTTGGACCAATGCTCTAATTCATGGAAGAACTCTTTGTCTGTCTGTAATCCACACCTGCAGGGCAGGAGTGGTGGGAAAGGAAAGAGCAGAAGGAAGGCCCAGAGCACGAGAGACTGGGGCAGGGTTTTTTCTTGTGGAGGATGAAAAATTTTTCTTGTCCAGTTTTATTTAGAAACCTGGGTCCTTTGGCCTTTTAGGTCCCTCTATAACAAATAGTGATGCACAGAAGTGGCACCTGCACACCTACACTGGTTACACAGCTGGTCCTCACAGTGTACTGCACTAGTACAGGGAGTAAGAGCATATGTGTTCGCTTGTTATAAAGGTTGTGTTAAAAATACAGATATTACTGAGGAGGTCTCAAACTAAATGAAGTCACGTACAGTGTCCAGGATGCTTTGTATAGTAATCTCTTTCTGGTTTCTTCCTAATTTGTTTTTTTTTAAATTTTAAAGAGATTTTCATGTGCATAAATTACAATCACTTAAAGAGATGATTACATCATTCAGCAATAGATATTGGGGGTCGATATAACTTTTAGGTGTCTCAGATGGGCATTTTTATTGCTGTCTGATTTCAGTGGTTTGAAACGTGAAATATTTTTAATGACCAAAGAAAGCTGTTTCTGTATTAAGTCCTGAGGGCTTCATAAATGATTAGGCAATCTTCATCATTTTCTCCCATTATGCTCTTTGCTGTTGTTCTACTGTTAGAAGTTAGGTTTTAAAAAATTCAGAACTTGCTTTATGATGGGAAGAAGTATTTTGGAAGAGTGGGAGTTGATGAGGGAGGAAAACCTTGACTGTTCTGTAAGGAAGAGAGAAAAGATTGATTCTCAGGAGAATCAAGAAGATAAAAAGAGATATTTGACCTCAGACATTAGAGTTTGAGGGTTAGATCTGCTTTATTTGCTATTACCAGGAAGAATCTGACTTTACAAGAGTGGCTAATGGAAGCCCATTGTTTTAGTTTCAGGAGTAATTCACTAACCATCTAGAATGTGTATTTCAAAGTGAGATAGAAGACATTTTTTTCTTTCCACTGTTACTATTTTTTCCTTGCAGTTCTTGGAGCTGGGTCAGGATCCTGGACTCCACAGTAGAAACAACAGCCACACCCAAGTTCCTTCCTGCATATAAATTCTTCCCCAAAACATGACTTTCTCCTTCTTTCTTTTCAGAATTTCTTTTCTTGCCTGCCCCAGAGTTAAAAAGGAAGTTTTATTATGTCATAGGTTTGGCTAGGTGAGCTAAATTTAGGCTTTAAAGTTTAGATTAGCCTTTAGATTAGCTCAGGTGATTTGAGCTAGGCTGAGCTAGCTAACAGCTGACCTCTTCTAGCCAATGATATTGTATTCTATACTATGATACATCATCTCAAAGAGAGTAGAATGCAGTATGTGGGTGTGGCTTGGTCAGTTCTATCATGGCTGAGGTACAAGCCAGACGTGGTGCAGCTCTTGTCTTAGAGTAGGCTCTGCTCTTACTGCCGCTACATCGCGTTTTGTTTGAGTTCAGGGAAGTAGAAATATTTTGTTGTCATGCTTTCCCTTTCTTGTTGAATGTCTTTTAGAGTGCTTATAGATTTAAAGTAATAGACTTTGTATTAATTGGGGAGTGAGAAGTTATTTTTGTTGTGCATAGCTTGTGTAAGTGTGTGTTGTATTGTAGTTTTAATTTTCTCTTTTCTG
>JAWWEV010000083.1:38204124-38258388 GCA_035583235.1 Hafferia zeledoni
AACCTGAGTTTTAGAAGTTTTTTTTTCCTCTCTCTCTTCTTTCTCCTTTAGCTAGCTGGGGGGGGGGGAAGAACCCTTTTCACTCTGTCTCGGACAGTTGCCGTTTTGCCAGCTCAACCCAAGACAGATTCCCAGCTATATGCCAGCTTGTTTCCCAGGTAACTTTTCAGCTGTGTTCCTTAGTAAATTCTCATCAACTTAGTCTCTTCAGATGATCAGCATCCCCATCGTGTAGTGCCACTGCTCAGTTATCACCCACCTTGATGCTCTCACTAAAAACCTGATTTGCCATCAGGTAACTATTCTATCTAACTAAGAGATGATCATTGGAGTTCTACATTTTAGCTAGTCTTGTGCTATGCAGGAATATTGTTCACATCCTCTCCTATGGAGCTCAAGTTCAGAACATAACTTTTTTATCTTTGTATAATATATTAGAAGTCATAATAAAGAATCAATAAAAGAAAATAATTGTGCAGTAATATGTAGTCATGCTTACTTTCCTATTTCCCTTACTGCTTGCTACTGCTACTTTTTATTTTGGAAATTTGAATTACTTCTTCTAGATCTCTAATAATAGTTAGTTGCAATGTGTACTCTGTATCCTTGTTTTAGACTTTTCTTAACTGTACTTTCAGCAAAACACACAGTTTAAATTGCAGAGAAATGGCCTTAAATAATGCAGTGTCATTAGAGGTCTCTTGCCTGTGTTCATTATTGCTGATATTTTTCAGCTTTCTCACATTGTACTGTAGTGGTAAATGCTTCCTTTATGCCTCTGACCTTTAATACATTCATTAAATTTAATGAGTTTAAAATTTAAAAGAAAAATCATCTTGCCCAGCAGAATTATCAGTACTCTAATAAGAAAAAGAGGAACAGTTTCACAAACATTAACAAGTCTATACAAAACTACTTTGTACTCTTTCTGCATACTATGATTTTCTGTTGATACAGTACATTCAGTCTAATAAAAGTATGAGGAAAAATAGCAGCAGCACTTGAATACCATTCTACTTATGTAGTGTGAGAGAATTTGCCATTTTTCATAGTCTAGAAAGGCACTATTTATGTCCCATCATGACCACAAACATATTACAAAGTGAAAAAAGGTGTGTTGTCAGAAGAGTCAAACCAGGTTTTTCATTTGTTCACTTTTTATTTTATAGGAAGAGTTTATCACTGCTGCCATAGTTGTGATTACCAGTACTACTTACAAATTATGACAAAGCAATATACTATGAAAAATTTGCTTGTTTGTCCTGTTCAGAAAAGTCATCCCATTGCACCAGGCTAGCATGATGCACAGCCTTTCTGGGAGTGGGGCATGCTCCCTGTACTGTGTTACAAAGAGAGAAACTAATTCTACAACATCACTGCAGAGGAAACCTCCTCTCCAGGGACAGACTCTGCAAACTGCCGTCCCTCACTTTGTCAGACTGAAGAGCACCAAAGCCCTTCTCCAGACATGCAGATGTTTTTTTGGTGGAGAGAAGAGGCTCTTGCCTGCCATTTTTAACAGTTATTTACCTTTTTTCTGCTGGGCTTGTGAAGGGCTGAATAAATTCAAACTGCAAACCTCATAGCTTCTGTTATTATTTTAGCAATCAGAATGTTTGGTTTTTTGCATGCAGCAACTGCAAGAAGTCAATGAGATATAGCACAATATCGGCAATGACATTGTCTGGAATTTTTCTGGACTAATTGCCCTAAGCATTACAGGACTTTTGCCCATAGCCTCTTTGCCCCAGCTTCTCTTCAAACCTTCATGCTTTATCTCCCAGCCTTTTCCTGAGCAAGGCATCCTGATACAGTCATGTTGATTCATATGAGCAAACCCAGAAAAATGACATGGAGTCAAATTGTATTTGCCACTTCTGGATTATTCATTCTCTGTATAGATTTAGATGGCAAACTCTTCTGGAACAGGGACTGGCTTGCAGAAAGAAGAATCACACTCAGCTAATTGCAAGGGTGCTACAGTGACTGAGATAAGGATGAATTATAATCAGCAGTTATGACTAAGAAGGTGTGACTACTGCTTATTTCCTCAAGATTTACAGCCATCTTGAGAACAACATATTTAAGCGCAGAAAACGCATGGATCTTTCAAAGAAGGATGAGCCATGTTCTTTAGATACTAATTTAGTATAGGTTTTCAGACCACAAGAAGAGGTAAGATACAGTCTTTTTAAGCAATGGATAAATTAGGTTTATACAGGCATTTAAAGGGTTAAATATGCTAATGTTGTCATCCTGTTGAAGCTTTCATAGGAAAGTGGAAAAGCAGAGAGAGGAGTTACCTCAGAGCAGTGCTTTGTGTGATTCATGGGAGGAATTTGAAGCAGAGCAGAGAAGATGTGCAAAGCCACATGCATATGATTCTTTCAGGTGTGATCAGAGGATAAAGATAACTGTGTTGGTCTTCTCCTGGACTTCTTCACATGACACCTCTGTATATTTGAAACTGTGAGAACCATAAGATGTCTGAATATTTTCTATTACAAATAAACTGCATAAAAAGATGGAGACATCTTTTTCGTTTAACATCTTACAACACCACTGCCTAGACAAATCTGAATACCTGATACATCAGCTTTAGCGTCCTCTGAGGGAAAGAGTGTTTGGTTTCTCTTTAATCCTACTGCTCTTTAATCTGACACTGTACTATGAGCCAACACTTAAATTTGGGGTCGCTTTGATGGGTTCTCAAGCTTTATAACTCTATTTTCTCTCACTAATTCTTATACCCTAAACCTATGATTTTTTTTTTTTTTTTTTTTCTGTTTTCAAACTCATATTTAGGCAGAAGTCATTCCAGCTTAATCTTATTGGAGATTTATGAAAAAGGTTTTCACACGTATTCAGCAAGGGTTTTTTGAATTGGCTCAATAAAGCTCAAATAGATTTACTGTAGCTATTGTCTATTCCATAATACTGCTCTGAACATAAACTATGGCATTATACTGAGATTAGCCAGCTTGACAGATGACTTTAGTCTTGCTTTGAATACGTTTATTGACATGTTATTTTGACCTGAAAATAATAATGGGGTGCTGGAAAGAGTCTTCAAATTTAAGCATCAAAGAACTGCTCAATTAGCTTCAATAGTCTTCAACCTTTATAATACAATTGCAGAATACATTAAAGATTATTTTGGTACTAGATGGTTCTCTAACTGAAAATATTATTTCCATGGCTATTCAGAATATTAATAATTTACTATTGCCTTTACTTTTGTTATTAGTAAATTCAAAGCTGAGGGAAAAGCTAGATTACATGGAAAATTAGTAATATTTTCTATTAATTCTTACATCTTTTTCTTTTCTTTTTTTTTATTTTGTTCATCAGATTTTACTGAGTGGAGGCATTATGATAATCTGCCCTGATTTTGCTTAGGAGGTACTCACTTTACTTTCCAGTATCTAATGAATCCTGGCAACTCCATCTTATCTGATTCCTTTCCTCAGAATGGTGTTAACACATGACTTTCCTCCTCTTTGAGATGCCCCATGGTGTGTCCTCATATGGAGTGCCATGACTTGTTATCTATATGGTGCTTTTCTAAGGAGTACTCTGTGTTTAAGGTCAGTTCTTTCCACTTAACTGCTTTGTATCAAGAATATCTTGTGTTAGCATCATTATTGTCCTTTGTATTACTCTAAAAAGGTTAAAATCTTGGAATTACATACCTTTGTCATGGATATCTTCTGCATCCTTCTCTGTTCTCCTTGGCATGATAGTATTTTTTAAATAGTTAGCAATTTCAAATCCCTCAATTTTCTCAATTCTAACTTTTCCACATCTGTAAAAAGCCTGTTTCTTTTTGTAGCATAAGTATCCAAAACCACAGACAGTGATTGAATTAAATTTTCATTCCTTTGTGTTGGAATAATTTCATGTGGGTTACAGTACTCAAAATACATTCACAGATTGCACTGGTATAAAATCTGATTTTTTTTGCTGATATTCATGTTGATCCCTAATGGCAGTGGTTAGTCCTGGCTTATGCTAGATTAAAAGAAAGCAGCACTTAATACAATGTCTCTTTAAACAAAAAATAATTAACAAATCTTTCCGCTTTTTTACTTTATGTTCTCTTCTTATTTAATTATTTTGATGTACTTCATTGCCTGTCTCACTTACCTACACAATTCTATTAGTCTGACCAGTGAATTTTGAGTTTTGCTTTTCCCCCCTTCTATTTACTGATCACTGTTCGTTCTTTTTATTTACATCACTCCTGGCCTCCCATTACTTTAAAATGAAAATTTTCATTTTCTTTCCTCATATCATCCAGGACTAGTAAGCAATACTTAACCCCAGCATCCTGTAGCAGTCAAATCATGTTCTGCAGCACTGACTCCAGTCACATTTACCCATAATGTGAGATTTTATTACTGGTTTTAATCCTTCCATATCCAAACTTCCTAAGGTTTCATGATCTTCCTCACAATGAAGTGAGCCAATGGTATACTAGGTATGAATGTCCAAGAATATGTTTTTCATTAATTTTGTGGTAGTGTTTTGAAAGTAATTCCCAAAATTCCAGAAACTCACATTGCTCTTTTTTCCCTTTCTCTGAATATCATTTATGCAGAAGAAAAGCCACAAAAAATATGACTAGCATTGCCAGCAGCATCATCACTAAAACAGCACACTGGGTAGGTGGCAGTCAGGCTAAGCTCAGGCTATATTAGAAAATTCTCAACTATATCTGCCAGGTATCATTGTGTCCCATGAAGTATTGCTATATATCCAGGAAACTGCCTCAGTGGTACACTAAATGGTTAGAAAATCCCCACTGCACTGGAGATATACAATAACTTTCTGGCAGGCACTTGTGATCCATTTTTCTATAGAGTAGTGATGAGTTTATAACTATGAAGTTCAGGTTTTACTTAATCTCTGATGTAATTTCCTTTAACAGCATAGCATTTCTTTTATTTAGAAAACCCTGAACAATATAAAATGTATTTTCCTTAGCAAGATGATTGCTAGTGAGAGACTGGCAGGAGGAGGACTGGGACTTTACACTGTTCTCACTAAATGAATGGAATGATGCTGATTTTTACCCACTGAAAGTTAGTCCCACAACTTGTTTCTGCTGCATGGCAGGAGTAGAGGTGAAGTGTGAAGTTCTTTGGAAGTCAGGGCATAAGTTAAGGTTCTTCACAAGTGCATCTGCCCCAATGTCAAGCACTGCTGCAGTGTCTTAGCACCTCTCCAGCTGCATCCGTGGAATTAATGTGGTGATCCATTGCTGAAATCCTGAGGCTAGTGGGCCCTTCTGTAGGCAAACTTGGGCTTGAGGTAGAGTCTTGCTTCTTGTGTCAAGCCTGGCTTGAGCTGACAGCTTTCCCAGGACACTCCAGCTAGCCTGGCATTACATCTCATGCTCCTATCCCATGAGCTGCTGTTTAAGTCTCCTTGCATCTGGACTTTGTCAGGGTATTACAGAATCCTTCAGGTAACCCTCTCAACCTGCATGCACAAAGATTCCTGTATTAAACCATTTTACTCCAGCTATCACTACTCCAGGCAAAAGAAGAGAATGGTGTAGGGGTTGAGGCCAAAATACTGCAAAATCCGAAGAGCTTTGTGTATATTTTCTTCCATGTTCTGAAGTGTGCATCGAATTAAACTTACTCAAAAGTTAACAAAATTGTCCTAAATCAAAAGTAATGAAATAGAATTTATGTTTTCAAATGCATGCAATAACATTGATTTGCAATTTCTCATACAAAACTTTTTTTATTGGACTTTCTGTAGTCTGGGTCTCTATTGCAGGCAATAGTACAAATATCCTATTGGGCCTGTTCTCTCTTCTTTGGGTTGTATATGCAATAAAAAGGGAGCAGTTAAAGCTGCAGTGGAAGGTTCGGACTTTTACAAAGTTTTTGCCAGATGATTATGAATGCAGAATTGCATTTCAACATGATTTCAGGTGTTTTCTGACTAGCATTCACTGATAACCTCCATAATTAGGATCTGTTCAGTGATGGTATTTTCAGCCTGGTGTCAGCTCTCAGAATAAGAACATCCCAGGTTCATCAACTGAAAGAGAAAAAACTAAGGTGCTACATGAGGAAGCATGAAAGCTGCAATGAGGGAAGTTCTCTTCCATCAGCTGTGTTGATTAACGTATAGTGGATACTGTAGTAAAACAAGTCTTAAAGCAAAAAAATTGAAAGTGGTAAGAGGGAGTCTATTATGTGAATCCAGATAAGAAAGGCTACCAGGAGGTTTGTTTAGGGTGAAGGAATAGAGATAGAAGAGAATGAAATGAACACAGAATTGACACTGATCTGGCTTTTGTACTTCAGTCTTACCTATGGTTTTTGTTGGTTTGGGGTTTTTGTGTTTTGTTTGTTTGTTTTGTTTTGTGTTTTTGTTTTTTTATTTAAGAAGGATATAAATAATCAACCATGAAATGTAAAATAAGTAATTCCAGCATAACAGTCTCCTAAAACTTGCTCCAACCCCACCTTCTTAATCACTAAAACTGTACGAAAAATGCAAATCACTGAACTCAAAAACTTACAGCCTCAGTAACTGAGGTAACGGGGTTTTGTTTATAAGAATAGCATAGCACTCTGCAGCATAAACCTTCAATTAATCCTTTAGTGCAACCTACGACGATAGACTGCATGGCATTATCAAATTCTGTTTTAGCTGTACCATAAACACAGCAAGTTAAAAGTGCTTCAGGCACCTAAAATGACATGTTTGAAATTCTTCATTGTGTTTTTCTGTTCCTCATTCAATTGTGTTAACATGGGGGAAAAGGTGAGGGGGAGAGAAGATCAGAGAAAACCCACACAGGTCTTAAAATAGATTTTAAAGGCAAAGTTCTTTATTTACGTGTTTACCATGTTTTTTCCACTGTGTACTCATATAATCCTTTCAATCCTTGCCTTTTTATGTGGGTGTAGGTACAAATCCTTACCTAAGGCAGGCGAAATAGGTGTCAGTGGGAGTGGTGTGGTGTCACTCTAAATACAGGTTAGATGTAAAGGCTCAGATTTTACTTCCTAAGTTTTGGTGCTTACACTAGATTCAGGTTAAATGTGTAGGACGTGTCTGTGGGTCAGGAGAAACCAGACTGTGTCCCTATTTACTCAGGCAAGATATAGGTGTGCAGCACCCTCTCACTCTGTGTCCTGGCATATTGATACAGGGGTGGGAAGCCAGCAAACAGATTTGCTTCTCAGGATAGGAGGCATATCATGCCCTGCCCACTGTCTCCATTTGACTATGAGATGCCGTCATACCTCACATGGGTTTCCCTGATAAACCTCATAGAAGTCTGCAGAGCTTAACCTTACTCTGGGCAAGCCAACATCTTTCCTTTGACTATGAAGGAAACTAGGACCAAATATACTTTTAATATAGAATATTTAAGCAAATGTCTAAAGTTAGGCAGGAAGAAACTACTGTAAAGCTCTGTCTTGGGGAAAAAAAAAAAAAAAAAAAAAAGACTGTGTATGAAATGTATACAGAAAATTATCTAAGACCTACCTTTCTTTGTCCTTATTCCTAGTGTGTAGCCTAAGGTTGAATTCTGCTAACACTGAATGGATGCTTGCCATAAGGATTCACTTAGTGCACCTTAAATATGATGGGGCCATTTCTTTGTCTGTTTTTACTAGGCTGACAAGAAACAGAAGTGTGTTTCTTCAGTTTTTTTGGATATCTTGGAACTTCTCAGCCAGGGTTTCTGTTCCCACCTCCCTCAAGAGTGTTTATTGCTTTGTATTACTCTCTGTCTTCAGAGTCTTCCTACTGTCTTTAGAGTCTTCCTACTCTTATTCACAAGATATAGAGGCACATATGCATTCCGTGTGCTGCAATGCAAACTACTGCTTTACCCTAACAGGAGTATGTGCATGCAAGAGGACCAAGGACCTTTAAACTTAATTTTATTCTGAAAAAAATCCTGAGGGCCCTGAAGAACATGTGCTAGATGATTTTCATTCCATTACTTTAAAACAGCCCTGATAATGAAATGTCCTGTAGGGATGGCTCTAGAGAGACAAGGAGTCAGTGTTGCAATGCAATGATGGCAGAGCCTGTGGTGCTTTCAGCATGTTATTGCTACTGCATTGCATTCTTGGAGACAAAAGGAGCAGAGCAGGTACAGGCTTTTTGACCAGTATTGTTGGAGGGTAGTGGTTGTGATTTCTGCAGTGTGGGCTCCTCTCAAGCTCTTCTGTGAATGACAGAACCTAGGAGAAAGTGCTGGCTTTACTCAAGAGGAAATGAACTAACAGATTCCTTGGAGTGTTATTTCTGGAAAACAACATCTTCCCTTTAATACCTCTCACATTTCTGGAAGACCCAGCAGGCATCGAAGTGCTAAGGCATGTTATGTTTTCAGGCACCTGTGAGGATAAATTGGTTGCGAATTTTGTTTTCTTTGAGGTAAGTGCCCCCAGGATAGAAGATGAAAAATTAGTCCTCTGGTTTTTTAAATGTTTTCTGTGTAGCTAAAACAGAATTTAAAAACAAACAAACAAACAAAACCCAAAAACAAGCAAAAAACCAAAAACAAACAAACAAAAAAAACCCCCAAACAACAAAAAACAAACCACTGCTAAGTGTCTTCCAGTGAAAAACTAATCTGCATAGAAAAATAATTCCCAGATTAATTCTCAGATTCCTTGTGTGTGTGTGTGTGTGTGTGTTTTGGTTTGGTTTTTTTCTCCAAACTGGTGCAGTGTGCTGCTAGGCATTTCATTTTACTTAAACTATTTCTGTGGATGATAAACTCCAGTCTTGTATGTGTGAATTCAGGAAAGCTTTTGTTTTCTTTCGGCATTTTGTGTCTCTGTTAAGATGGGCTAGTCAAAGGTATGAATTCACTGCTCTCTTTCTCTCCTGGTAGCACAGGGCCGAGTAGTGTGTACACCTTACTGCCTGCAGTCATAACTACAGCTAGACATATGCCCCCTCCTTATTTTCTTTCTCAAAAATCATAATTCCTTTCCCCCACCCTTTATCTTATCTCCTCAGATTATTAACACTGTGGGGCAACAATATTTCTTTTCTTTGTGCTTTTACTGCAACTAGAATAATGGGATGCTGATCTGTTATAGTTTCTGGGAAAATTTGAACTGCAATAAAGTATTTGTGCATAATACAAGGAAAGGATATGACTCCAGCTAGCAGGGAAACCACCAAAGACATTATGTTGTCTATTCCAGGAATGGAAAGAGAAGACTTGTGCTGTTCAAAAGGCTTTATCTTTCTTTTATATTACTTTTTTTTTCTATTATGAGTTGTTCAAGTGCTGCCTAAAGCAGTTTGTGGATTTCTAATACAATGACCATGTTGTTAAGGGTCTTTTTCTAAGCCCCTGGTTATGTTCTCTCTTAATCCCACTCATTTTTTCTCCTGTTCCCTTCCCCAGTACAACTGGCACTAAGGGAGCTACCAGAACACTCCCACCCCTGAGACCTAACCAGTCCAGTCAGTATCAGGGAGCTCATTAGACTGCAAAATATCAAGTCCCCTTGTGCTGTCTGCATTTGGTGCCATGCCACGCCATATACAGACTATTTTATTTTTAAAATTCTCTTGGTTTTCTGGCCTTCTGTCCTTCTCGTCCAAGGATTTTATTCATAAATCCTACTGTTAGCAGGCAGAAAGGGTTGGCAAGTGATAAACTGGAATAGCTCCTGCACCCACAGTCCTTGGCAAGCTGGGAAGAGGCTGACCTTTCACTGTTGATCCTCTTTGTCTCCCTGGGTATGAGAACGACAGAAAATGTTGAAAAGAGCTTTTTTCCTCATTGTCTGACCAGTTAGAGAGAAAAGTGGGAACCGGCAGTGGGGTGGGTGCCTCTTTCCCTGCACATGCCTGGGTACTGCCCTAGCTATGTGACAGGAGAAGCACAGTAAGAGCTGAGCAGGCTCACAAAACACTGTCTCACATGTACTCACACCTCTTTCCCATGACAAGTGGATATCCCTATTGATATGTTACATTTGTCCTCTTTTTAAAGAATTCCCACAGCACTGCCAGCAGTGGAAATGGATTCATTGCTAAATGGGCATTATCCATCCCACACCATATGCAGCAGAAAATTAGCTGTTTTAGAAGAAAAAATGAATGCTTTTGCTGCTACTCAGGCAGAGGTAGATGAAAGCCAGAGGAAGAGGATCAGTGAAGGTGGCATGTAATGACATTAGGTTCCTTTGAAAAGGGCTGAGGTGTGCAGTCTCACAGGTCATTGAATTTTACAGGAAATCCTTGTTGTGGTGTCAGGTGTTGGCTGCACACTCTACTATGGTTGTTTATCATTTTTTCCACTTGTTAAATTTGTGTACATAGCTTCATGTATTGTTTTATATGAATATTTGCATTTATAACTTAAAATCACTGAAAAGGAGAAGTAGTGAAGCAGTAATGTGTACTCCTGTGTACATTTTCTTCCTTTGCTGTGAGGAAAAGTAGTAAACATGATATTTAAAAATATCCAGAGGTCTTGAATGTCACTTTTGCAAGAATCATTGAGTGTTGCAGATGAAGTCTTTGATCTCCCAGGGGCTCCTTCAACTAAGCTTTAATGAATGTGTTACCTAACTGTCCTTCAAGAGTGGCCATGATTATTTCACAAACCCAAAGGCTGTGATTCTTCACCAGAAATGTTTGTTTTATCAGGCTTCTAGCTCTAATTTGCAATGAAGCAACATCTTCTGTGCTGCTGGAATACAAGTTTATTTGTTAAATGTTGTTTCAGGATGGTCAGTATATACAGATGGGCTCCCTTTACATGAGGTAGATTTGCCTGCAGATCAGAAAATATTGCTGCTCATCAGCTGACCTGGCTGAATCACTGAGTCCCTGATCTGCAGAATGTGCTGACATGCAAAAGCTGTGATTTTGGAAATGGTCAGGCATGAACTGTTTGAAGACCCACTTTCCCCTGGTAGTTTCTGGGTGGAATGAGATGGGTGTATGCAGGAATCCTGTGCTGTTCATCTGTGGCAGAAGCACACAGGAGACTTGTGAAGCTCCTCTAAGGCAAATATTGCTTCTAAATGAGGCAGCTCTGGAGCAATGCAGAGTTATGACACAGCCAAGAGAAACTCATGAAATCCACAGACCCCATGATTCCTCTACCAGGACTTGTATATCACCTAAGGTGAGCTATCAATGGCCAGTAAGAAAACCTGTCCAGAGGTGTCAAAATCCATCAAAACTGAATGATTTTCTATGAACTTCCTAAGTTTGGGGAATTGCTTACAAAGAAATGTACAAAAGTGTGTTTCATGAGGTAACTTCAGGTCAGCTCTACTCATAACCATAGGCATTAATTCTTGGTATTGCCTTTCTAGAGATGGAAACCTCCATAACTACTCTTCTCAGTCCATTGGCTTCACTTCTGGCTGAGGATCACTATGATGAAAAAATGTTTTCTCACATGCCTTACACTAAACTTAACAAGAGCTTTTATTTATATTTTCTAAATTGAAAGACGAAAAGAAAAAGAAGAAACAAGTTTGATGGAGTTTGTTTTGTGGGGTTTTTTTCTAGAATTTTCCACTGGTTATTTAGTATGTCATATTTAGTGCTTTCCAAAATGCTTAAAAAGTATATTTTAAAGCATCTTCAACTTCAGGGCAAACCAGGGAATACAAAAGCTGGGCTAGTTACAAGATTTATGCTTCCATTTGCCACCAGCCAGATGGATTGGTGACTTGCAGGTGGGAGAGATTAGAAGAGAAGCAATGAATCACAGGGGCAGCCCCTGGTAGAAATGCCTCGGAAAGCTCAAATGAATATTCTTAACAACCATCTATTCAGGACCTCAGCCTGCAGCACCCACTCTGCACAGCTTACTTCATCTTACTTGCTCATGAGAAACAAAGCACTTGGCTTAGCAGATTTGTCAGCAGAGCTGCACTGCTCACAACTAACCTCCATTTTCTTCCAAATAGGAATAAATCCTTAAAGAGAGCAACAAAATGTTCTCACACATCATATGGCAAATGATGGTCCAGAGTCAGGGTGTGATATTTACTAACCAGAAGGGAAATATCTATGTGTGCACACCCATTCCCAAAGAAAAAAATTTGTTATTTATCTTTTCTTAGTACTTAAATTAAAACTACGAGTCTCATTTGGCATCTCCAGTGTAGCCCATACCCAGCAAAGATTTCAACAGCCTCAGGAACACCGTTGGTGTTCTGATCTAATGCTTGACAAAGGTTTTAGTGCTGTGATCAATGGAAAAGCAAGTTTTCACCCTAAAAACTGGATTATAATCTTGATTTTAAAAACAGCTGTCTTTGTCACTACCATGAGTTCTTGATGTGTCTTACCCATCTGTGAATTTTCAGAGTGTGTCTGCTTACATCTTTGAGTCCGTATGAGGTGCCGTTATGCACATCACTGGGGAGCTGGTGTGGGACCAGCAGCCTGGCTTTGGTGAAGCTCTCTGCTCCATTCCTCTGCCTCCTGCTGTGGGGTCCTCAAGCAGGAAAGCCTTGTGGTTGGATGGCTCACTTTAAATGTCAAGCAAGATACTTTCATTTTAGGAAAAAGATTCTCAGCATGCTATTTTCCTACAGAAAATGCCAAGGAAAATTATAGAACTTAGAAAAGAAAAATAAGGAAAAAAAAGGGTCAGCAGAGGAAAAAAAATTGAAAGATTCATGAGATTTCTGATTACAGACTAGCGTCTCTAGAAGGTGAGATAGTATGAGCTTTCAGCAGCTGAATTACCCCACTACTTGGGGGTTACTCTGCCCAGGTCCAGGTCTCAACATCAGGCACCCATTAAGCAGCAGTGCATCACAATCTTTACTCACATGGTCCTGCTTTTGCTCTGCTCACTCATTTCCTGGAGTCTACCCTGATGTTCTGATGCCTGTTTTGATTATTCTGGACTGCATTCCCACTCATTTCATCCTTGGAACACATGTAGTTTTAAAATTTTTTTAGTTGCTCATCTTGATTCTGGCCTTTGTCACTTGCTTCTGCTTGATTGTCAATGCAACCTACAAAATAGATTTATTGCTTTGTCTCTGACAACCTTGCAAGAATTTTTCCCTTATTGTTCAGTAATCAGGGTTTCTTGTGCTTTTCCTTGTCACAGCAACTACCAGTTACTGGACATAAGGCAATGGAGCAGATGCAGCACTGGGCTTTGATCATTTACAGAAATGCCTTCTTTATTGCTTTGTGTGACTTTTAACTGCTGTAATACTTGAAGTCAGATAGAAATAAAGAAATCATAACTAATTACCTATAATAGAGGCCTGTTATTTAACTAGAAATCCCTTGTACACTAAAAAGAAACTTATACTATTGAAGAAGAAACTAACCTGGGAGTTAGTTCCAGTACTGAATCTGAATAGAACTGGTAGAAGGTTGAGATTATAGCTTGTAACTGCCAATATTTATTACTTCTTCTTGATTTTTTCATTTCACATACAACATGATTCATAGCTTTGTACTCCATTGTATAAAATGAATATTTGTTGTGCTGGAAACACTGATTCTGAAAGTATCTGACAGTTTGTCTCTCTGCCACGTTGTTCTTCCTTTACAAAAAAGACAATGAATTCCTTTTACAAGGGACTTCTGTGAGTCTTCTTGGCATACACCTTGTTTGGAATTCAGATTTTTGTATTATTATCATGGGATCAAATCCTGCTGCTCTTATTCAGTCAAAACTGCCACAGATTTCAACAAAAGCCTTGCCTAAGTAGGGTGTGAAAATCAGGAAGGAAGGCCTGGATTTTTGCCAGTACAATATTTAAAAAGTCATAGACATCTGTGTTACTTTCTGTTCATAACATCTGTGGAGAGAATTTTCAAAAATATTGGTATTGCTGTGGGAATGTAGGAACAGGGATGGAAATATGTGTTGTGCCATGGAGTTCAGTTTCTTACCTCACTGATGGCCATGTAATAGACACGTACCCTGTGGTGACCCAGCAACAGAAGCCACAAAACATCCTCCAATATTGTATCAGAAACTTAAGAATTGCCATACAGAAATCAAAACCCACTAAAATCCATAACGGGCCATTGAAACACAGAGTAGGCAAGATTCAGAGCTAGCATCAGTGACTTGGGTGGCAGCAGCAACTGCTGAAATTTGGCTCCAAGCCTGTCAGTGTTACTGCTTGCTGCAGTGGGTGTAGTTAGGACACTCAAAATGCTTCTGCAGTCCACACTCGGAGGGGCTTTATGGTACATGTTTGAATACTAATTCCCCTTCATAATTTAACAGGGTTCTCAAAAAAAAAAAAAAATTATCTTCATGCCAAGTTTGCAGCCACTTCTAACCTTTTGCAGTTTTGTTAAATTTTAAGGCAATATCCAGGTTACTGGTGTAACTGGAACTGTCAGTGATCTCTAGATTGTTGTTTTCCTGTAAATATTTAAGAATTTTATGATTGCAATTATTCAATAAAAATGCTTAAAAATGTGAGATATTTACCAAGACATTTGGAATGGGAACTTTAGCATGTTGGAGAAGGACAGCTTAAGATTACTATGTGAGTAACCTTCATCCGTGTAAGTCTTGCAGCAGGCTAAGGTTAGCCCACTTGCAGTATCCAAGGTACTTGTTTAATTGCTATACACAACCAGAAGTGTGAAAAAAATAAATAGCTTTTATTCATTTATTTTATTACAGTAAACTAGTAAGTACAGTAATCATCTTTGACATTTTCTGGTTTTTTGGGGATTATTTTTTTCAGTTGAGGTTTTTACCTTTAGGAGGAGTTAGAGTGAGCAAACAAGTTGGACAGCTGAAACATTACAGTTTAGCATCAACAGAATGATCCTAGTCAAACTGCCCACTCAACCCAAAATCCCTTGCTGCTTTCACTGCTTCTTTACTGTTTTACACAGCACAGAAGTATTCCCTAGTCTAGAAGACAGACCAAAGCTGGTTCTGCTGAAAAGAAAAGCAAAGACTGCGATAAAACTAATTTTTTCCAAGTGAAGAATATGAGAACACTCACTATTTCTGGCATTGCCAAAGAAAGATCTGGTCTTTAAAGCATATCTGACAGTGATAATGCAGTATGAAACTGCTTCAATTTTGAAATCATTGCAATTTCCACATCTAATGCGTGTACAGATTGCTTATGAGGCACTCCTGTGAAATGCATTTACCTGAACATCAGACCAGACTTAGTGCCTTAAAGCACACACACAAATGAATCCTTAGTAAGCAATACACCCAACACCCTCTGTTTCAGCAACAGTGTTAAAAAACCTAGTGGTGACAAAAAATCTCATGCATGCCCAGCACTTGCTGGGGCAGTTCAGTCCTGGCTAACAACGTGGGGTTTCCAAACACAAAGTGCATTTCTGTTTGCACATGCTGTCTTCATTAAGAAATCTTTTTGTAGACTAGTCTTTGTGAATTTTGCCACTGGCAATACAATACAGGCTTCTCATGGAACACAGTATGGTGTCTTATGAAGACTTCTTTATTTTTTGCAGGCCCTTAAGTCTTCCACTTTCATGATTTTTTAAGGGTACATCAAAATATGAACAATTAAAAAACAGGAGATGAAGAATCTACTTTTTGCTATTGTGTTGATGGTTAGAGTCTCTAATGATTTACACCAAGGAGCCTGTGTCTTCATTATCTTCCTTTAATGAAAAACTACAGGAAACAAAATTAACAACATCAGGCAAAAGGTCATTGTCAAATTAGGCTAAAGTCTAAACATGAATAGTGGCCACAAGTTCACATCAAACAATAATGACCAGGTTTCCTCTGCATTAGTAAAATGTTCTCTATGTAGGGGGCTTGCTCCTCTGAAATACTGTTGGAATAAAGAGCAAATGGGCTGTGATGTCCCCTCCTACAGGGGCCAGGTGTGCAATGCCAGGTAAGAAAAGCTGAGCAACTGTATGACTCCAGATGCAAACCTGGAGTTGGGCTATTTTGTTACAAACAAACTAGAAACAAGGGAACATGTTATTTGATGTGTTGCTGTATTGAACTTTTTTCTAAAACTGAAAAATAGAAGTTCTTATGCCTGTCCTGCTGTTGCTTCTGGTACTCATCTATTAACCTGGTCCAGATCCAAGTTGTTTATTAAATCGTAACTACAATAATGATTCTCTCCTGTAAGCCTGCAGAAAATTAAAATAAAAATAAATTTTCCTTTCAGTAATGTAAGCTTCAGTAAAGATGGACTTCTACAGGACAGTGAGAAGCACAGGAGTAAATTATTCCACTGTGATGTTTAGCTGTCCAAATAATGCGTCTTGTATAAGCAAAGTATAAGGGAAACTCTGGCACGGTCCTGTCCATCACCGCAGCTCAAGTGCTGAGCTGTCAGCTGCAGTGTGGGGATGGGAAAATGAGAACAAACTCTTCTTCTGACTACTGTATAGTAGCTATTCATATATTAATCTTAGGAGTACAGATGCAATGTTAGAAGGTTATCTGTCCATTTGCTGGTAATTAGCAGAGGTGCTGGCACTTTTTGTGGAGGGAGAAGAGGGCAGGAGCACAGGAAGCTGGAAATTTTCCATAGGTACTTCAGAATTCACAATGTGATCACTGCACATACCTACATGTACTTGATCCAGGGCTTGTGTATTTGGCATCCTACCTATGCTAAGTAATAGTTATTACCTCTTTGGAAAACTTGTTTTGCTCACATCTTTTGACCATCACGGCTACAGCAAAACTACTACTATTACTTTGATACATAAACTCAAGCTCTCACACACACAGAGTTCATTTTTACAGATCATATTTATAAAATAGCTTCCTCAAGTGTTTTCTGAGGCCTGAAATAATTGCCAGATAAGTAACAGCAAATTATAATGGTGAAACCCAGTGATGAAATCCCTAGGCCAAATTCATATGGGAGATACCTTGATCACTGTTCAGTATTCATGTGAAAACAGATCCTGAAAATATAGAAGGATTTTTTGTTTTGAACTTTGGAAACCCTGAGGGGCACAATAGAAATTAGGTCCTTTCTATAGCAATCAATAAGAAACAATTTGCAGAGCTGTCCCTGTTTGGAGAAAAGTGAAATTTAAAACAGAACATTCCTCGCCTCAAATTTGCTGAAGAACAGAGACATGGAGCTATTAATTGTTTTGCCCAGTGCCAAGCAAGGTTTGTGTGACTGATCAAAGAACAGAAATCAGGTCTCTAGAGTGCTGTTCCTCTTCCTCAACCACAAGATTATCCTTTATTTTAAATACCTGCCGATCAGCTCTCCTGGATATAATGCTGGCTGAAGTGTCACAACTGCAGTATGTAAATGGAACTATTCAGTGTTCATCAAAGCCAGATGAACAGATCAAAACTCCCATTCCTCAGCCTCAGGGCTTTAGATACCACTTTCTTAGTATTTAGAACAAAATTAAATGGGACAAATTCTGTGAAACTTGATAATTCCATAAAACCCCTTGCAAAAGTGGACAATCTGAATAAAACATGGACATGACCAAGGGGGTAGCCTACCTTTATATTACTCCTTCAAATTTAATTTCATTCAACAGAGATCTCTGTTGATTGGGGTTTTGATAAGTATACAGAAAAGTGGTCCAGATTTGTTCTGTTTGCAGCAGTATGGCTATTTCCAGTGCCAGAAGGACATGCTGTAGGCAAAGGCTCTCCATTCTACCATCTAGCATGTGAATTTCTTTAATTCACTGTGCTCAGTACCCTGGATTCACCCTTGATACATGTCATGGTCCATAAGACAGGAAAAACTGCCCATCAGAAGATTTGAACTGCTCTTTGGTGTGCTGCAGCTGGGTCTTCTCATGTGATTTCATCCCTGTAGAGCCCTGATAGTCCAGCTGGGGGAGAAGCAGAGGAGTTTTGTGTGTTAAAAATCTGTCCATGGAGCTGGAAAGATGTTGGTAGGGCTGAATCACAACTGATGGGAGAAGAGCAGCATGGCTGCCCAGGGCTCTGCCACGCTGCAGAACAAAGCCTGCATTCTCCTTTCCAGCAACTGGGACCAGAAATGCTTGTCAATGTGCCTGTAGTGTTAGACAGCCCCTGGCAGATCCCCTGCAAGGAGAGCTGATGGCTCATTCCCCACATGGGAAACCTCAGCTCATTCTTCCCTGGAAGTAAGATATGTAACTATAACCTGAGAGTCAATATTGTGCAACTCTTTAAGGAGACAGCAGCGATTTAAGAAATGAAATGTGGAACTTTTAAATTGTTTCTATGATTGGTATTGGAGTTTTGCCTTTAAGAATGTGACCTAAGGCAGGAGGCTTCAAAAATCCAGCCTTAAACCCAAAATCCTCAAGGGTCTTTGGACAGCCAATTCCCAGTGGCGTAAATTGCTTTGGAAAAGATATTTTACGTGTCTAGCTCACACAAGTATTTTCTAAAAGCTAGCATTGCTACTGTGGATAATGGAGTTTCTGCATGTTTACATTTCAATGAATTTATCTATCTAATGGGAAAAATGCATTTTATTAAAAAAAAAAAAAGACAATGTTTTGCCTTATTTATTTATGTATTTATTTATAGCACTTATTGAGAAATGAATCTCATTTCAGGCCTACAGTGTTTAACAGATTACACACATAATAGTTGTAGGATGCCATCCACAAATTATAGGCTTTGGTCTACTCACCCATGAGTAATTATGATGAATTTGGCTAGCTTACCTGGAAACATTTTATTTGAATTTTGGACTCCTTTCAGACAGCTGCATGCTTTTCCTCCTCTGGGTACCACTCACTAATATGTGGCTTTGAACTGCAAATTAGAATTCTGCCTGCCGTGACCAAAGTTAATTTTTGAACTGTTTCTTCTTTTCCAAAAGTCTCCTCCTCTGGGAGATAAATTGCATTTTATGTTAAAAAGAGGGAACAAGAATCAATTTACACCAGCTTGGTGACTACAAAAGTGTGATGTATCATGAGAGCTGGCAGCACTGCAGCTGCCTGGACTTCCCTCGCTAAAGCTGCTGCACAAAGTGACTCACTGAAGAGACAGGAATATCTGGTCCGTAGTGCTCCCAGTCTTCAACCAGGGCATGGTGACCTGTGTAGGTTTGTGTTCAGGAGCTGTGCATGGTGCTGCTACCCATTGGTGGTGTTCACAGCAGCTGAGCCCTTCTATCATCAGCACAGTGCTTTAGTCTCAAGCCATTGATGCTGAGCAAATATGTTGTTCAGTGCCTATGTTCTAGCACAATATGCTGCAGGGAAACCCCATGTGCCCTTGCACAGGGACCCAACTAATTTCTCTTGCTGAGGTAGTTGGGAGGGCAGTGAACTGTACACTGATGGTTTTGCTTTTGTGGATAAAGCCATGATGTATTTTTCTTACTAGATCAAGCTGACTTGTAAACCCTGGAAAGCTCAGTGAGGCATTACAGACATTGCTTGTACTGTCATTCCTTGATTCACGATCTCTAAACCAGAAACTCAGTTTGGCGTGCTGAAGTTCTCATCCCAGCTGCTGTATCTAGAAAGAATTAGTGCTGTTTCACTGATTTGGCCTTTGACGCTTTTAGGCACTGGAGCTAGTAGGAATCTTTTCACTATATTGATTTTTATGCCTTCTAACTATGTGGTCCTAGAGTTTGTAAAGAAAAGGATGTGTATTATTAGTAATAACTGGATTTTCTTTAGTATCAAATACTTGATAATGTTTGATAGTCAAATATATGCCTCTCAATTAAAAGGGTAATTTGTTCATCTTAGAACTAACTTTCAAATGTGAATTATGGTATTTTTAGCTCCAGCCACTGTGTTTATTCATTGCCTTATCACATGCCCTCCTTGTACAGCTTAGCTGCAAATGTCAGATGTGAAGGATTAATTATAATTGATAAGGGAGTTCCTTTAATGTAACTTCATCTGTTTAAATACTTTATTATCTGAACCAACCTTTTCTCTTAAGAAACATATCACACACACAGGACAGTAAAAATTTTTTTCAAATGGTAGAGTCTTTGTATGATGTGTCAAAGGATTATGTTGGCTCCTCGGATAAAGTGAATCAAAATACCCTACATATTTTCAATTTCTGCCCCCTCTAGCCAGCTTAAATTCATGCTAGAACTTCATGCTGCAGGTGCATTTTATTTATATGATCATTTTGAGATTTCATTGATAATGAGCCTGTTCAAGTCATGCTGGTATTTCACTCCTTGACCTAATTCCACTGTTTCCCTAGAGTGGCAAGACCAAGCTAGTGACAATCGTTCCTCTTTTGTCTTCAAATAATACCTGGAGGCATCAACCTACACTTGACTTGAAAAACCTCTTGAATCTCTGGTATCTTCATTTCTCTATGTCATTTCTGCATAAAAACAAAATGAAAAACCTTTTAGAGGTAACTATTGCCTAATAAAATACACTGATGAGGCTTAAAAAGCATATCAGACCTATTTGCTTGTCTTCACTTCCTATTCCACCCTCCAAAAGACTACGTAATTCCTAGTAAAACGTTCCAGTGATGATGATCCACCACATCTATGTCTGTGTCACATTATTTTAGTGACATAGAATAGTTCCTAATTTTGCCCCTGAATCTTCTTTGTTGCAATTGTGACCCATTACATCATATCCATAAAAGCAATAACAAGTTGTTCCCTTCCCTTTTGCAATTGTCTACATTTTAGGGCTTCTTCTGAGATAAACACAAATTATGTCAATCACTATTCACTCATGATGTTTCTTAGTTTTCTAATGTTATGTTGTTCTTTCTCATGCTCTCCAGCTGCTCCAGATTATTCTTGAAATGTTTGG
This sequence comes from Hafferia zeledoni, assembly GCA_035583235.1. NCBI lineage: Eukaryota > Metazoa > Chordata > Aves > Passeriformes > Thamnophilidae > Hafferia > Hafferia zeledoni. The sequence goes on from JAWWEV010000083.1 coordinate 38,224,861, forward strand.
TCCAAAACTGGGCATATTACTCTAGCTGAGTTCTTACCAGTAGAGCATCTTTCAGGTTTTATTCCTCTTTTTGTAATCCAGGGTGATGTTTTTCCTTCCCAATAGCATTGACTCATGTAAACAGGATCATTCATTGTAATTACTAGACATTGTTCTAGAACTTGCTGTCCAGTTCAGTGTACACTCATCTGCCTAGTGCCCGCCTGAGTGCAGTACACTGCACTCACCCCTGCTGGGAACCATCTTGATGTTTTTCCAGAAAGCTTCTCCAATCTATTGATGCCTTGGATCGCATATCCCTGTGAAAAGAGACACACTGAAGACAAATTAATGGAGAAAGATATAGGGTTTTATTAGAAGAAGCTTCCACGTTCAAACCCAGGGGGTTTGACCCTCAGGTCAGGAAGTTACAGGATTTTTATACTCCTCATTAACATCCAATCAGAACTCTCATTTCTCTTTAATGCCCACCCAAAAGTTCTGTCAATCTACCCCCTTCGTCATGGGGGCAGTTGGGCCTTCTGTTGTTTGTCTTCTGTTATCTTGCAGATGTCTGTTCAAAACAGCTCTGCCTTGACAAAGCCTAAAAGTAGCTCCCAACTCGTGAGAAAGGCACTTAATATTCAGACTTAAGATCCGAGCAACTCAGCAGAGACTATATGATTCTAAAACCTTCTAAAATTACATTAAATTCTTAGGCATCACTATCAAGAAGTTTTTTATTCTAATCCCATTCAGCCATCAAAAACTTGCCAACAATTTACTCACCTGACTTAGGCTCACCTTAACTACTTAAATACCTGTTTAAAAATATCTATGTATTAATGATGTGTTACATATCATTATAGATCATGAAGATTTGAGCTTGTACCAGCTCTGAGCCACAGTGCAGCTTGCTGTGTGAACATACCCTCAGTTTATGGCCTTAATGATCAACAGAGAACATTTTCCGCTTAGCTAGAACTTCCTCATCCTTACAGTATCCCTGGAGAAATTTCACTGACTCTGTGGTATTATTAATTTTCTCCAGATGACTCCTCCATTCTTTATACCAGAAGTGCTGGCAGAGTCATATTTAGCAACTACATAGCTGCTGAGGGAGAGCAGCTCAGCCCTATTCCTGCCACAGGACATGGCTCTTATGCTGCACCAGCGACAGTTAACTGTTACACTTTTCTCCCTTTTTCTCACCTCTTTGCCATCTTTCTCGCCCTTCTCTCTCTCTCTGTTGTGGTTGTTTAATTCCTCTCCCAGATAAAGTCTGGAAAGGAAAGAACGCTGAATAATGAGAAGCCACAAGAAGTCCCTGGTAACCTCTCAGGCTTGTCTCCCTTTCTTCACACCTGTACAGCAGGATGTTTAGACTACAGCTATGTCGATTTTGTCTTCCTGCTATAGACTAATGAATTTGAGTCTGCTGAAAAGGTACCATAAGTAACGCACATGGATGATTCTCAGAAGTTTCTCTTAAATATTTCATGGCTTCCTCCTTCCCTCTCTTATCTCACTGTGAAAATGAACTGCATTTATAAGCCATTCACTCAAACATTTTTCCTTTTTGCATTCATGGCCAAGAGGAGTCTGGGGACAGTGAATGCTCCCACAGCTATTGTGCAAATAGCTGCTCATACTCATGTCTGCCAGGACGGGGGTATATTGCAGCTTTGAAGTTGCTTGATGGGTTCGTTTGTATGTTCACTTTTTTATATGCATATTTATTGCCTAGAAACCTACATCATCCTTTTATTGAGAAATCTGGAAGAGAAATGTTTAAATGGCAAAATCACAGCATGTCCCCATGGCAACCCTTACAGGTGACGAGTTCAGAGGTAGTGGATTAGAGTTGTTTCTCTGATGAAACACCAGACGTGGCAGACAGGACTTTGACCCTGACAAGAGGCTCTCCTCTTTACAGATGCTGGTCTTATTCATGCCCCAGCCAATGTTAAGAAAGCGCTTATATCTACAGTTCAAAGCTTCTTTGATTTCCCACCTGAAGGTGTTGTAATTTGCACCCTGACCCAGGAGTTCCTCTGGACTTAGAGCAGCAAAAGGCTGCCCCATTTCTGTCTCTGACAAGTCTCCTTGGTTTGACTCCTGTGGAGAATCTGTGGCTACAAGAACTATATATGACTTCTTAGTTCCCTGCTTTCACTAGTATTTCTGAAGATTATTTTGCACTGGCATCAGTGTTGAAGCAGAATTGGCTGGGGAGCAGTGAGAAGTGCTGAACTTTTGGTAATCGAATATTTACTGAAATCCCTTATTAATATAGGACAACTCTCTTCTGTCCTCAAAATTTTCTGCTAACAGCTGCATCAGAAGGCATGACCAGTAATGTCTGTTGAATACAGATATTTTTTGACAGCATTGTACACAGTGACTGTGTTCTGTTTAATATTCTAACTTTGGAAAGAATGGCATGAAAGTGTGGGGTGCTAAAGGAAATTGCATATTACAGATGCAGCCCCTGCATTCTCCTGCTGTCCTTGCCATTGCAACAGCTGTAGCCAGCAGCAGTACCTGTGCTGGAGCAGTTTGAAATGGGAAAGTTTGGACATCTGTTGCTTTTTTCCTGCAGGTCTCAAAGAAATTGTCCTCATCCTCAAGAGATGAGCAGAGAGCACAGTGCTTGAAGAGAGCTGCACTGGACAGGGTTGAAATCGGGGATGTGTACAAGGTTGACTTCACTATTGGGTTGTTTGATCAAATTGGAACTGGCATTTTTGTCAAAGTATCTTAAAGGACAGTTAACAGTACCTGCAGTGCTCTTGTCAAGTACTTAAAAAACATAGAGAACAAATACATAAATAACAGCAGGACTGAGGAAAGCTTTAACATACATGAGAAATCTGGTCCAATCAAATCCTTTATAGAAATCCAAATAGAAGTCTTGGGGGAAAAGCACAATAGCCTGTCAGACTCAAAGGACAATTGTGACTGCTGTGAAATGAAATAAAACAAGATGACAAAGCCTCAGAGCAAAACAACTCTTGTTATAGATGTAAACTTGATACTTTGAAACTTGTAGCCTTTTTCTTCTTTCCTGGAGATCTCCTTTTGCACTGAAAGCCTGTTTTGATTGCTGTGAACCAGGTCTTTTGTTACACTTATTTGCCTGCTTATAGGGAACAACTGTACCATAGCCCGGGGTTTTGAGCTAATCAGATGGAGCATTTAACTAGACTTTTATGACATGATAAGGTGTCCTAGAAAATAACTGCTCCCCAGGCATCCTGGCAGCAATGGAGCTGTGGGTCTGAAGAGGGTTCCCTGAGGCAGGTGACAAAGGCAAAGTTTTGGGAATTGCTCTCCAAGTTAGTTGTGTGAGGAGAAAAAAAAAGAACAGATACAAAAAAACAAAACAGGAGGAATCGCCATGAGGAAATGAAAGCAGGGATATTTAGCACAAACCCCTTTGGGAAGGCAGAATCAGACATCTCTGAAAATGGTGATTGATTCTGTTTTGCTCCTGCTGTTTTCATTGAAATAGCATTCCCCTTGCAGGCTTTGTAAATAGAGGAGGGCACCAAAGGAACCACTTGACTAGCATCATCTGTTTATCTTTGAAAGGAATACAAGAGAACTAGATCCAAAATACTGTCTATGGCCTCAGGTGAAAGGACGACAAAAATACTTGTGTAATTATATTCCTCGCTTTGGGCCCTGCTATTATCAGAGGGCATCCGACTGCCTCTCCCTCCCCGCAAGCTCTTTCTGAGACAAAGAGAGAGATTGTGTATCACTAGCACTCATAGTAAATAGCCTTCTCATCAGACAGTTGGCATTTATGAAGGAAAAGGAAAAGCTCAACAACAGCAACACTGCTGAAGAATAGAAACAATTCATAGTCATTAAGTAAGTAGCTATTAATATTTTAACTTTAATGTCAGAATGGAGACATGAGCAATTTCTGACTTGATGCCATGTATTGGGTCATTTTCTTAGAAATACTCAGGCATGGCTGGCTGAAAAGCTGGGATTAAGTGCTGGGTTGTGCCGTGGACTAAACAAACTGATTTTAGTCTTCCTGAGCAGCAGTACAGGAGCACAGAGAGCACATATTTGTTCTCAAAATATGTAGAACAGAAATGAATCAGACACGTCCACTACTCTCCAAAACACTGGTTACCATCTGGGCTATTGAGATAAGAACACAGTGATGATACAGGCCAGCTAACAAGAATACTCACAGAAGGAAGCAGACAAGAAACTGCCCTATTCCTGGCTAACAGTGTCTTTCAGAATCTCTGATTGGTTGGTATTTTTGGGTACATTGTCTTGGTCCTGACCCCTGACCTAATTCAAAAAGCAAACTTATACTGGTAGGGCTGTAATAGGGCAAATGTGGGGCATCTGGTGACTCCTAGGTAGGCCGCTTAGTGTTAGCCCATTAAATTAGTATATTCACAGAGTTATGTGCCAGTCTTTCTATTGGATGGTGTAATAAGACTAAGCACCTCCTCAGAAAATATTCAGTGTTCCCAGTAAGTGAAGAAGGAGATGCTTGATCTGCCAAAGAGAAACAGCAAGACGGCTGTATATCTTAATGGACATCTAAATCAGGTCTTCCCATTAAATAGATCCATCCTTAAATACATCCTTTCAGTACTTAGTCTATACCACAGAGTGGCTATCTGATAGAAGGGGAGAAGACAGCAATAACTTACAGAGTTCATTTGGGAAGTATGGATTCTCCTCGGACTGAGGGCTTCCATGCAACAGCTCCCTTTGTTTTAAAAGATATGAGTCTTTCCCACTAGGTTTAAATGGAGTTTCTTGCCACTCCTGTGCAGATAGGCCACTGCACAGGAAGGCAAAATGAAGCAATGAGGAAGGTCCTGCAGTCACACAGGGTCAGGTAGGGGACAGGCTAGAGAACAGCAAGGAGAATCTCATTATAATGGTAATTTTCTTGACCTACTTTACTCAGCCATGGCACTTTGCAAGCAGGATCCCTAGCAACACTGCTGCAGTTCTGAGGCTTCACGATATAGACTTGGTGTTTGGTTGTTTTCAGCTGCAGTTCCACATCCTGAGCAAGGCAGCTTACCAGCACCTTAGCAAGGACATTGCCAAGGAACCTGCCTCTCTCATCCGTGCTTTCTCACGCATTCATTACTTTGTAGTGTTACAGTATCCATTTTGGGGATGAAAAACCAAGCAAAACTATATGCTGCATGACAAAATTACAGAGGAAAAGAATGCTGTAGGCTATTTGTGCTGATGTGAGAGTTGCTCTCCTTTTCTGAGCTCATGATCTTGTGGTTAGATACAGATAATGAGTCAGAGCTGAATGCTTCCCCTAGACTTACATTTTCCATAGCTCAACAACACACTGCTGGGATGGTTTTATTAAACTAAAAGCACTCACAGGCATACACCACTGAACAGACAGTCTTGGGAGAATAGGGAGGGCTCTAAGAGCATTTCATGTGTTTGAGAGTCTGTTATAGCAATGGCATTTGCCTAGCAAAAAAATTCATAAATACTTCTTGGATTTCTTTCATTCGGATGTTGGCCTCCTTGTTTCATTTTACTTTTCCAGGAACTCAGAGAGAAAATAACATTTTATCTTTAGGCTCCTGATGGCCATCATATTAGTCATGTAACCAGATATGATGTTTATGTTGTATTGGTCATAAGAAATAAGTTATTGTCCTCAGTCCAATCTGTAATAGACTGGAGTGATGTTGAATTAGGGGACAGACACCCTTGTCACCCTCGGGGTTTCACAATACTGCTAAACTTTGGTAATTTAGACACAGAAAAAGCTGTCATCCTTGTCTGCTCTCTCCCACTGCTCCTTCCTTCCTCCTCAAGCCAGAGACCCAGAGCAGGGTTTGTACCTCTAATCAATGCTTCAGTCTCTAATGGGTCTCTGCAAGCAGCAGAAGTATCTCAGGCCCTGAGGGATGTTAATTCTTAAGGCAACTGGCCAAGACCTTCCCTCTTTTAACAAACCCAAACAATGACTTATATTTTCCTCTCTGTTAAACCATTCCTCTGAAGCCATTAATCTAACAATCTACTGGGAAAACCACAAATGTCTTCTGTATTTCAGTTCTACTAGCAGTAATAGTTACCAGGTCCAGAAGCAGCCTCAGAAAGAGGAGGTTTTCACAGACCAGTTGTTCTTCCTGAGATATGGATCTGTCTTACTACAGCTGGCCAGCCGCCTGATGTATTGCTGCTGCTGGAGCTAAACACATTGTGGGTGGAAAGAAAGAACAGCCGTATTACCTGCTATGCACAGCATTTGCTAGAATATCCATTTCGTAGCACCTAAGGAAGCTGAATGGCAAAATATCCATGTTTTGTGGTCCTGTGTGTCATATCTCTGTCCATAACTGACTTGAAGTAGTGAACTGAGACTTCACAATATAAGGTACAAAATTGAGTGTTAAAACTTTCCTTTACAGAAATACAGAGTTAAAACAGTTTGTATGGTTCAGATGGGGTTTTTTTGAGTAGTTGTTAATGACTCATTTACATGGATCCAAGTCAGGTGCCAGGGGTGCTGGACTTGGCTTCTGTGTTGTTCCAGAGCTGGGGTCACTGAGTACACAGCTAGAGCACAGCACAGCAGACTGTAACACATTGTTGGCTATTTATGGGGCACTATATTGCCTCCTGAGTTAGTATCCAGCTTGTTTTGCTAATCATCTGAGCAGAATGGATGAAAGGAACCATTGCCTGAGGCATGCAAGCAGAGGAATGAGGACGGAGAGGCAGAGGTGGCAGCCAAGCAGCAGTCACAGAGGGAGACCAGCACTAAGGGCACCCCGCGCTGGGACTGGAGGCTTGAGGACTCCCTGCACACACAGCCTGGCAGTCTGCCAGCAGTAGTTACAGCTCCAGGCCAAACAGCAGACTGAGGGGGTTACATCATTCTATTGCTTTTACCCAAACTGCCTTCAGAGGCTGTTGTAGAAACAGGTGGCATTTCATCCTTGTTATGATCTATCAAAGTCAGCCACCAAAACTTTGGCTTCAGGGAAATTAAGGAATGCAACATCACAAAGGAGAGTCAGGATTTCATCCATGCTACCAGGATGTCACACTTCCTGCTTACAGAATGTGGTATTTCTTCCAGAAAGCTGTGGATGTGCTTGTAGGAATCCTCTAAAACAGGGTCAGAAGATGCACAGCTACCTTGGTCTCATCACACAGCTATTAAGTCCCTGATGCTACAGCACAGACTTAACAGGGACTGATGCTATCCCTTGGAGTATAGGTATTTGCAGATAAACACACTGCTCAAAATGTACTGTAAATAATATATAGAGAGAGTTTGTCTCTCTCTATGAATATATGTAACTCCTTTTAGTTTCATATAGAAGTAAAAGGGATCTCGACCCATTTAGTGAGACATCTAAGCTCAGCCTGTATGGAGATAATATTTTGTGTTTTTTAGAAGTTCATGGCAGAACTTTGATTGATTTGAAGGTGCAAGGGATTACAAGATAATGAAAAATTACCTGAGGTTTGAGCCAAGCTAAAAGGTCTATGGACAACAACATACTCATCACTATTCATAAACTGTGAGATACTGCATGCCACTTTTCAACGTTTTAATTGGCATTATAGACTCACTGCTGGTGGCAGACACTGTGCTGAAATGGGGTGTTTCTGGGGCTACTCGCAGTGCATTGCCATTTGCTGGCAAGTCTAGGAAAAAAAATATCTGCTGGTAGAAGACAATTTTACAATTCACTTCTAGAGATGCACTTAAATTAGTGTGTTAAATTTGAGCCTGGCTTCTATTGGAGCTAACCAGTGATTCTGATGCATACCACTGATGTGCTGAGAGCCAGGTGGTATTTTGATGCATGAGCCTGGGCCTAAGCAAGTCCATGTAAAAAATATGTGGAAGTCATAACCCAAAGTGCAGAAGATCTCATTTTATCAGGCCTTCTGAAGGGATAGCTTGCCAACATGTTTCACTTCAACCACTGGTATTTTTCCTTGTTGGCTCCTTCTTTCTGTTTATCTCCTTGTAAACACCACTTGTTCAACTGTTTACCCAGGGTTGTTTGTTGCTTTGAAAATATATGTAATACCAAAATTTAGCTGAGGTCACTCAGTTTGAGTGTAGATGTCCCTGGTATTTCTTTGATGACTGTGAGAAGAGGCATAACCAAATGCAAAGTTAGGCATGATTTGTACTCCCTCATCTGCTGGAAGAAAGACTCCATGAACATGGTGATTTAAATTGGCTGGATCAGGCAAGAGTGAGAAACAAATGCAGAATAATAACTCCACATGCAAGGTCCTGTTGGCAGAGAGATGCAGTCCCTGGTGAACCTTTGGGGAAGCAAGAATATTTCTAACAAACAAATGGGACATAGTCTTTGAGGATAGACAGGGAGGTGGGAAAGTGCTATCAGCCATAGTCAGGTTCAATCAGTGGTGTAAAAGTGACATTTGCTCTGTGTATTCTTCTTAGGATCAGTGCTGAGAATACAGCTCATCTATTAGTACATCTGACAAGCCAGTGTTTAACCCGCTTTCTCAGCATCTTGCCATAGGCCAGTCTGTTTACTGAGATGTTTTTCAGCACATTTTTCTACTACTTCTGAGAAAATGGCTATATTTCAGATAGTGAAATTCCAGATTTCAGAATATGCTGAGGACTGTTCGACACATCAACCATGGATGGGTGGTTCACTCATCAGGTACTGTAGGATGAAACCTGCTTATGCCACAGCTATGTAGTAACTTGTGATGATTAGAAAGGAGAAGCTTCCTTCTTATTCAGAAGCTTATTCATAAGAAAGAGATATAATTAAATAAGAAATCTCTTCTGTCCTTTGCATGGCCTATTACCACATAAACAGTTAAAATGACCTTCTTCTACAAGAGTCCTAAAGTTCTCATCCAGCTGATACTAGACATGATCTTCCCTGGAAAAGACATGGTATTACTGCAGAATTTTTGTGTTTAGCTGGTTGAGAAATAAAAACATTGTTTGAGCTCTTTGGAAAACTGTAGTTGGGATTTCCAACAGATAGAAGAGGTGAATAGCTGAAGTGAATAGTGATGTGATAGGATATGAAGACAATGGAAGAATGGTAAGTTGCTGTGTCATGACAGCAGCAACAGAAGTATTTTAAGAGGGTGATCACTGCTAATTGCCTTGAGCCTTTTGCTTGTGTCTGGTGTCCCTTACTCCTGTTCCAACAAGATCTTTCCTATTTTGGATTGTGTTCTGTAGGGAGAGATTAGTGTCTTCATGTTATTTGGAAAGCACCACACCAGGGACTGGGCAGCCAATAAAAAGTAAATAACTAACATGTTTTGGGAGCTGTAACAGTAGCTGTATGGAAAATGGCAAGACTGTCTGGCTTGCACTGCTGTGTGTTTGTGCTGAGAGAGTGTCTGTGCGCAGCACGTGTCTCCCTGGCTGATGTGATCATCAGTGACTGTGCAGATTGTGCAGAGTGAACAAAACCAGAAGAGAACTGCTGGGAAACAAGAAAGTGTTTCCCATAAAGCAGACCTGAGAAGGCCTTGTGGCCCCCGCAGACACTGAAGGCTCCCCTCTCACCCCCAAAAGCTGGAGCACTGTGCTTCTCTGTCCCCATTTTCAGCACTTGTCACAACAGCACAATAGGATCCTCCTCTGCTGAGTCAGGGTCAGCCACTCTCCTCGATGATGAGGGTTGTAAACATCCTGTTTCTTCCTCCCTTTCATCATATCTGGACAATGGTCTCCCAGTCTTCTCTCAGGGGCTTCCTTTGTGTCCCATTTTCTACTCCTTCCACTCAGGAAACCCTCCTCCACCACCTGCACAGCCAGCCTAAGGAAGACCATTCAGATGAAAGCAAGATACCATCAGCTAAGTCAAAAATCCCCTGACATAAATTACCTAACTGAACGGGCTGTGCCTTCAACCTCTTGCTGCCAAAGTCATAACTGCTTTACTTCCAGCAACATGAGGATTCTAAAGCTAAGTGTGTAAACTGGGTCACTTCATTGCCATCACCTTTGAAAATTCAAAGGTGTGGAAAGGTAGTGCTTACACTTCCAACACTCTGCCTGGGGCAGGCAGCAGATATTTTTGCCATACTGGCTGTAAAAAGAGTTTTTTCTTTGTTCAAAATGGACAGATTGTCACTTTCTTTTTTTTTTTTTTTGTTTTTTTCTTTTTTTTTGTTTTGTTTTGTTTTTTTGGGTGGGTGGGTGGGTTTTTTGTTTGGGTTTTGGGGTTTTTTTTGTTGTTTGTTTTTTGTTTTGTTGTTGTTTTTGTTGGTTGGTGGGTTTGGGTTTGTTGTTGTTTTGTTTTGTTTTGTTTGGGGTCTTTTTTTGCCAGTTTGAGAAAAAAATGGCACACTCCTAAAATCCCATGCTACATTAGTTCAGCATGTATATAAAAAGTTTCCTTTTTCAGAGGGCTGGAAGTTTAGGAATGGAATCCTGCAAGGGAAAAGCTGAATGTGTCATTGCTTGATGTTCTTAAAATAAGGCTGACTGTCCAGTACCAAACACTGGGAAGGATGGATGAAGAGCAGTCCCTGTCATGAGAGGGAAGCAGACTCTCTGATCTGTTGGCTCTTCTGCATCTCCTGCTTCTTGAAGTGCATGAAAAAAATTAATGTATAATGTGCTTTAATTGGGATGTATTTTACATCTAACGCATTGCCTATGATTGCCCTAATCCCAAAGGCCTTAATCCCAACATAGTTACTTAGGAGAAGGCTTCTAATTTCAGGGGGTAACAAGCTCCCTAATCCAAAAGGCACAGTGCAGCTGACACATTTGTAGCTATGATCTGGCCACACCAGTTTAGGATTTTTTCCCCTGGTCTGCTGCACAAGTACTGTCTGCTGGCCAATTGCTGCTTGTATTTACTATTGACACTCCAGTTAGAGTTTACTTTCCCAGAGCCCAGCTTTGCTAAATTCCCAGTCACAGGAATTCAGGCCACTTCTGGTTCCTTAATCCTTGTGCTCTGCTTTTCTCACGTCCCCTGTGAGTGTCTTTTCTTCACCTTCACCAGAGAGATCTGCAAATAAAACCAATGGCTTTCCAGCCACCTTGGATGTTCAGTCATCTTTTCATACATTAATGCCAGTGCTTACAGAAGTCTTGCTGAAGTTTTAGAAAAATCTTCCTGTTCCTTTTGAACTCCTTGATGCTTTAGTTGAACTCATACAACTAAAAGAGAGTTTGACCTGTGGCACAATATTTAAATAGAAACTTGCTGTAGGGTATTATTTTGGTTTATTACATGAAACAAAACACTTTTTTTCTGGCAATTCCCACACAGTGAAGAATTTGCAGGATGAGACCAAAATTAATTATTATAAGTAGTGCAGCCACTGTATACCTTGGTTTTATAAAAACAAAAAATCACCATCAGATTGAGACCCTGAGCTCATCTAGAGTTACTACAGTCAGAGAATTCAATTCAACAGAGACGTTTCTCATGCAGCACAACATATGCTTTCTGAAAATATAAATCAAAACAAATAAACAGGGAAAGACACAGCACTGACATTCGTACAATTATAGAACAAAAGAAATCTCTATTGGTTTTCTTTGTTTGATTAAAAAAGGCTGAAAGGCAAAGATTTGTTTATCTCATTGCACAGGGACACAGGAAAATTCATCTGTCAGGTCTTTAGCTCAGGGCTGTGTCATGTGTGTGGTCATGGCACACCAAGATTTCTTGTAAATCCTTGCTAGGGACCTACAGTTGTACTCGGGTACAATCAACACACAGTGAACTCAGCAGTGATTGACTTGAAAGGTAAATACCTGTGAGGCAATCTGAAAAAAAATATGTTTCCATCAGCAGCTGACTTGGAGACTTGAAGGGGGATATTGTAGCTTCTGGAGAAGTCTTGCAGTGTAAGTTTTCAAGCTTTTCTTGGTTCAAGTGGCGATAGTTAGTAGTTCAAAACATGGCTCAAGGCAGCAATTTAATTTCTGTGGATTTCAGCAGGAGAAAAATGTAATAGTTCACATAGTTGTACTTGCAATTGAAAAGGAGTTTGCGCGCTATCAGTATATTTCAAATGCCTAGACAAATCAGGTGTGTTCTTAAAAACAGCAGTGTAAATTCAGGTAATCTAGTCTCTATAAATATTACATCCTCCTGGTCTCTCAATTCATGAGATATGCGTAGATAGTAGTTTAAAATGTGAACACCCAGAATTTACGTGTCAGGTATTTACACACTGTCACATCTCTTTTCGTTATCTGCTTCAGCTCAATCTAAGAGATAGATTTTAAAGTCATTTTGGATGGAAGACAAACAGTAAAAACTCTGAAGGCCTTTAGGCACCTAACTTTATATGTAAATAGCTGATGGTATTTCCAAAACACCAGGTCTGTTTGATATCTAATGTACATTACTTCTCAAAGTGAATTAGTCCTGTGTAGGCTTTTTTGCAAATCCTATTTGATGCCTACCTGCACTACTAAGTATCTAAATGCTTTTGCAAATCTGGATTCAAACTCTTAAATACTATCTCAGAATTTACTGGTAAAGTTAAGGAGAGTTTTGCCTAAGAAAACATGTCAGTATTCAGCCTTGGAATTAATAAGATGCAAACCAGGAATGGCTGGGTTCTAGATAATCCTCCCAGAAATTAATATCTTAACATACTCTGTGAGTGCTTAGTTCCATATACTGTAGTACAACCAGGCAAAGATACACTATTCATCTTTCCAGCAACTCAGTTATTTTTTCTTTAAACAAACGGCAATATATCAACCTTAGCCTAAGTCAACTGAGAACCAAGTGTCAGATTTTTCTTAACTGGACTGAAGTTCCCAGCAATCTAAATATAAACATACTCAAAAGAGAAATCTTTTTATATTACATTTTATTTCTGATACTTGCATCTAAGTTTAATGCAGAAATCTTGTACTGCCACCCAATTTGCTAGAAAGTGCTTTGGAGAGATACTTACTTTTTAGGCTTTTTCTTTGCTCTAAGAAGCACTTGAAAACCAGCACATCTCAAATGCAAACCAATAGAAAAGCAATCTCAGTTTTCTAAATGAGAAAAAAAGATCAGAATTCTTGCTGTTTTTCTTGCTCACTTCATAGTGACTCATTTTCTGGTTGATATCAGAAAGAAATGCAAAATAAAAGTCAATTTCAGAAGTAAAGGAAGACATTGAATGGAATACTGCAATATGTTATGACCATAATGATCCCAAACCTGTTTATCTTTCCAAGTGTTACTATTTTCAACACTACATAGATTTCAACATAGCTTAAAAAAAGAAAGTGCCCCATACACAGGTCTTTATGACCTCTTGTAGTTTTCTACAGAAACGAATAAATGTCAGAATCTTCTTTTGATTTGTAGTTTATAGACATGTCAGACAGATAGCCTGTATATAATATTTACATGTTTAATGATAGAGATATCTAAAATTATCCATCTTTCTCTTCCCTATAGGTCCCCACATACCTTCTTCCTGTTTGTGATATTTACTCCAATGCATAGTCTAGACTATTTAAAGATTGGTAATAAATACCAGGTGCCTGTAGTGAATAAATAAACAAGTCTTATCATGGTTGTGGTGGTGTAAGTGAAAGTGATTAGGAACCCCATTTTAGCAGCCCACAAAAGACCAGGGACAAAGATGAGCATGGTCGAAGAAGGCAGGACCCCACCTGTGCTTAGCTGAGCTTGCATGGTCATGGTGGGAAACAGCTAGTTGCAATGCTGCAGGAATTATCTTTATACACCTATTTGTTTCTTAGCCAACTAATTTGTGAAACAATGGATTTAACTTTTGACTATGAATCTAGCTAAGGAATATTTTGGCAGATAACTGTGTTTTGAGTGTCTGTAGCTGAAACGTCCTGTAACTCCCTGGTTGCATCTATTAAGTCCACTTACAGACCAACCTTTCCTACAGACATAAATCTATATAATTTATCTCACAGAAAAACACCATTGACAGTCAGCCAAGACCATCAAATGACACGTGTTTACAGACTGGCTTCTTGCATGAATGGCTCTCCCCAATGGACCAACGAAATTGAATTACACTCTAGGAAGAATAGCAGATTCTTGATAAAAAAATCCAAATCATCACCAAGCCAGTCACATTGGATATGCTGAACTCTCATAAAGCCAAAGAGTACAGACTTCTATTGAAAACTGTTCTTTCAATATCTCATCAGTCACTGCAGGAGAAATTTCTAATGCTTAACTCCCCTTTGCATGGCATTGCTCTTGCAGAAGCTATTTCTGTAGGGGCCCATTGATGTGCAGCCACACAATGACATTTGATAGAAAATCAAAAAATCACCAGGTTAAGTAAAAACTTTTCTATTTACAAGGCCAAAGCCAGAGGCATTTACAGTGTGTAGGATTAAATCAGAACAGCCTGGAAGCTGATCTGTGAGAAATTTGAGGAAGAAGCTAAAAATGCAAGTTGGCCAGCAGCTACTTGTCATGATGGGAAGAGAATTTTGGCCATTGTGACATGAATTTAATAAAAACAGAGAAGTATTCATAGCAATGATAAAATGGGAAAGTGGTTGTAACTAGTTGTCTACTAGTATCATGAAAGAGAGTTTTCCCCACCATTGTGGGTACACATCTTTTTTACTTTGTTTTCTCTTTTCCCCTTCAGGTTCTCATAAGACCTACAATATTTAAATATCAACATCTTGTCTACTTCAGACAGTATTAGTAATCTATTTTTTGATCTTGTTTGCTAATAGACTAGAAATTTCTGCACGTGCCACAACAGATACAATCTTCTTTCCTCTTTGCAAAATCAGCAACATTAATTCTGATCATTTTCTGAATTAGCAAAGCTTTTCACAGGAACATTATTTTTAAGTGCTGTTACTGTAATTACCCAGGAGAACTTAGTTTAAATTAGTGATTCTTAACTTAATTAAAGAGAATGGCCTGTGAATTTTCCCATCTGAGTTAAGATTTAAGATCTTATTTGCAAAGGTCCTTTTTTTGTGTATATATTTCCAGCAACAGAAAATTTTAAGAAAATCTTATCTAGAGGTTGTCTGCTCCTTAGGTGATTATATTAACATTAAAATAAAAAAAAAAATCATGCAGGCAATTGCTCTTATACCCTGAAGTTCCATATATCTTAGCCTTGTGTAGCTCAACATAGACCAGCTACAATCAATGACACTGTAGTAACTTGCATGGGCAAGATCCTAGACAGGATAAATTTGGTAGTGAGTGAGAAAAGGGCATGGGAAGTTTGGACACCTGCCTTCTGGTTTGAGTACTGCCCTCATTGCATGTGCCTCCATGGAATAGGGCAGTAGAAGATGCACTTCACAGAGCAAATGCATGAGTGATGAGTCATTTGAAAGCGCATGAGATAATTCAGTTTCCACTGACTTCAGATGGCTGGACTAAATGCAAGAAAGAAAAGTGCTGAACCTACTTTGAAACATTATTAATTTATCTAAAGCTGTCTGCTGTCTGTGTGCAATAGAGATCAGTGCTACTCAGTCTCTAGCTGGTGCAGGACTTAAAATCTGCAGTGGATGAAGACTTGGGGTCCCCATTGCAGTGTTGTTGCTGGGTGACACAGTATCAGCTGCTTGTCCTTTTGTATGTTAAGGGAAAATTCAAGTTCTAATAGGAATAGCTATGAAGTCCTCACAGAAGCTGGGATTTGAGAGAAGGCACTGAGGTTTTTTACCCTTGTTCAGTCTTTCATTGCTTCTTGTTGTAGTCTAGCTTTGGTTTGGAGCACCCATGCACTGCTTAACTCAGGACAGTTGTTGGAAGTCTGAGCTAGAGCATGCTCTTGTCGGCTTGGGCCATGCTGTTTAGGCAGTAAACCAGATATAGGCTCTTCTCTAAAAGCACTTCAGTTTGGGCTGAGCTTAAGGCAGATTAAGCTGTGGATGCTAGACATAAGATTTCAGCTCAGACACTGACTCCACTGGACCAGAGCCAGGCTGGTCCAAATCTCTGCCTAGAGACCATGGCAGAATCTTCAGAATCTTACTGAACTGTTGGATAAACATGGTCAAGTGCTTAAAACACATCTCAGGAAAATTGTCTTCCCAAAGCAATAACTTTTTAAGAGTTTAGAGCAAGCCCTATACCCTGCCCCTTCCTTTCCCTTTCCAATAATTTACATTGCTGGACAGGCATGAGACCAAATTGATTTTCAGTCAGAAGATTCTAAGAAGGAATATGACTACAGATTAACTATGGATTGTGTGAGATAGTATACAAAATTTTATGGAAATGTTTCAAAACATAAGCTCATGAAACTTTGTTCTGAAAGTTGCAAACTAGCCTTCTGGAAAAAAACATCCTTGCAGTGTAGGTCAAGTCAGCTGAAGCTGACATTTATTTAAATGGCATGAGTTGCTATTTCTTTTCTGTTTCTCTCTCTCTCTCTTTTTTTTTTTTTATTTTTTTTTATTTTAATAACCAAATCCCTTTGAGGAAATTTTTGCTTTAGGGAAACTGTAGGACTGACAGAGCCTTCCCACTAAACTTAATTTATTTAATAGAGATTCCAAAGGCTTTTCTGAATGAAACTAGTGACAAGCTCTTCCTAAGGAAGTGTTAGACTCCTGGGGTGGATGTATATGTATTAAGCATTTTCCATCCATAAGAAACCATTCCTCTTGAAATGATTGTTTTTTGCTTGCTGACTGTGACATAATCATCTTTATTAACACAGATGGTGCAAACACCTAGAAAATAATACAGAAATATTGAAAAGGTTAGGCTAGGATGATGAAATAGAAATTAAGTGATTCTGTTTTATGCAATCCCACTGTCCCTCTGGAAGGCAATTAGACTTCTGGTTGCAACTGCTTTAATGGTAAGATTCTGTCAGATAAGAAAACCATAGTGAAGAGGGCTTGCTTTATATAAAGTGTTATCTGTAGAAGCAAAAAGCCCACCTCCAACCATTACAGATGTGCTTATTCTTTCAGAATTTCTTTCAGGGGCTTGGCACCTCTGAAGAATAAGAAAAGCAATTTTACATATATCTCCCATTTAATTCCTCAGTGCATCTGCCTTAGCAGCAATCATTACAGAGGGGCTGACACATCTCTGAACCTTAGAGGTGGTGTCAGAATATGGAGGAAAGAGCACGCAAGATGAAGTCAGAGCATTAGTTCTTTGACAGCTCAGACACACTGGCAGCCAGATAGGGCTGGAAAAAAAGAGAAGGCACTATAGTTCCTCCTCACTGATCTGAAGCCTGCAAACAGATATCATTTCAGACATAAACACTCCAAACAGCATGGTTTCCTGGAGTGAAGCATTCCAATGCCAGCTCTGAAGGTTTATGTTTCATGACCCCATTTTAATGACTGATTGTTTCTAACAGTCATTCTCTGCAAAGATTCTCACTCATATAACCTATTTATGTTACAAATGAGAGGGGTTTTTTAAGGGATTCAAACCAAAATCTATTTCCTTATTCTTACAGTTTGCAAAAAAAATTAAGTTTAATATCTGATCTGCTGAATTGTTAGATTTTACACATATAAAGCAAGGTAAACCCCATTTTATATGCTTACTTATGTTCCAAAGACAATGGAAATGCTTCCCTTGTCCCACTGTGCCTGCAAAGAGGGAAAAATGCATTTCCAGTGAAGTGTATGCAGTATATGATGCTTTTTACATACTTATTGCAACAATTTTCAAACTCCTCATCCTTAAAATAATTTTAGGCTTAGTAAGTACTTCAGAAGATTTGTTCTTGGAAGATCTGAAATTACCAAAACTCTTTAGTTCATTACTGAATTATATGTTTCTTAAACAATAGTAATTACATGTACTTAGGTGTGAAACTTGTTCTTTGACACATCTCAAAACACCTTACAAAGGAGCACAAAGTGCAATTCATTGTCATATCCCACCATGTCAGATGACTCAGGTTGTTTATTCAGTCATCAACAGATATTTAAAACCAAATTCCATCAAATTTCAACTGCTTACTGTGCTATCTCTGGGCATTATTTTTACCTACTAGTATGTCAGCCAAAATTGTAATAAGTTTCTTGCCTAATTTGGCAAGGCAATTACCTTAGATTAGGAACTCTCACCTTTTTGCATAGTTAGTTTTTTAAAGGGAAAGATGCCTTGTACAATCTGAATACATTTTCTAAAATCTGAAAACCTCCACATGCATTTTTGCTTGTCTTTGAGCTGGGCAACTGTTGAGTTACTGAATTTTATTAAACTGTCCAAATAAACTATTACTCTTGTGTTGGTGGTGTTGTGTGCCAAATAGCAGCCTGAAGCAAAGCTGCTCGGCACTATTAAACCCCTGAAATAATAGGCTCATAATGACAACAACAATTCAAACCAAACTGCAAGAAGCGAGGAAGGGCCTATGTATCCCTCATATGAACGAATATGTTGTTTCATTACTGTTCTGTGGTGACAGGGGCCATACTTTGACTCATCCTCAAAAGCACACACAACATTTGCACACACAACCTCTTCATGAGGAGATTCCTCAGTATGTTTCCAAAGTGCTGCCCAACTCCTTCTTGCACGTAAGCATAAAGAAAAGGGAACAAGGAACAGGATGTAAATCAGTACTTGACTTTAGAGTGAAGAAAAGATAAGGATCTCTCTTCATTTCTGTCTTGAAGGCTTAAAGGGAAGAAAACTGCCCAGGCCTCCCTCTGCATCAGGGTGGATGCTGTTCTAAAACGTAGCGCAGTTTAGCATTCCCAACAGGGAACAGCAGTACGCTGCTCAAAGAATCTGTTTCTTTGTAGGTCAGATACTGATACATGTCTTGACTCACTGATGACTAATGAGAACTTCAAATTCAGTTCTCTTTTTATTTTTGTTTTCCACTATACTGTTCCAGATGAATAATTTCTTTCTATAGTGTTTTTTTAACTGAATCATATTATTTCCAAGATCATGATCTTCTGAACTCATATATACACAGAGATCTTTCCATCCAAATGATTTCAACTCCTCATCTCCCTCAAATTCATTTTTACACATATTTTCATAATGCTTCTGTATGATATACAAAATTATATTTGTCCTAAAATGGAAAACTGAAGGACAGCTGACTATTCTCTTACCTGTTCTCCTTGACTTTTGAAATGGATCTGTCCCTGGTTTCAGACAAAAAATGCTATATCAGAAATGTCTCATTAGTAAACCCCACAATGTAGTTCATGTTTTTGTCCTGACTGTAGCATCCATATAGAAGATTTGATGTTACTGTGCTCATGCTGTATTTCTGTAAGCACAAAAAATGCATCATCACTGGACAATAATTTTGGCAGATGAAGACTGTGACTTTGCCCTCTGAGGGTTGTCTGTAAGCAGATAATACTGTTGAACTAGACAGAAGGATTTACAATGAAACTCTTTTTAATTATCATGCATAACTCCAGGGAGCTTTTGAAAATGGTCCCTCTTTGAGTAATTTTAATATGTTTCCAAAAGACTTAAAATGATATAGGTTCAGTGACAGAATAATATGTATGGCTATTTTTAAATGCTAGTGTAAAACCCCAGCTGCACAGCTTTGTCTGCGTTCATATTTTATTAATCAGTCCATTTAATGTCCTCACTTCTCTCTCCCTCTCATTATCTTCCTCTAAGTCCCTGTCCAGCTGCTTCCCAGAGACCATTTTAAAATTAATCCTAATGATTTTAGGCACTTTTAATATGACTATCATCACAAGACTGTTCTCCTAGTGAACCAAGTTGTTAGCTGACAGCAGTAATATTTGGGGACCTTGTCTTATTGTTTCCCCCAAGCGGACAAGAGTCAGGCCAAATCCTTGGTCTAATCCTGTTCACTTATTTACAATTTAAATTAATTTAAGTGAATATGCCAAAGGATAATTGACTCCCTTAAAATATATTAGGAAAATAAAGAGGGTCTAGGCTCCAGCTATTTTTCAGAGTGGGAGACAACCTAGACAAACCCTGTGACCGGGCTCATTCCCTGCAACCAGGAAAACCCTGCACCCATGGGATATTTTCTCTGGCCTGTTGGGCATCTGTGCCATTTATTCCCCTCTGATTAATGATCAGTATAATTAATATCTTCAGATACTCCACTGAGCCTGAAAGAATTCTTAGCAGACCACTGATTTCAAGTGAGATCTAATGTTTATTTGGGTTAAACAGTCAGGACAGTAGCCTTTAGTGCCTTTCAACACCACAGTTAACATGAAGGCTAGTCAGGATTTGTGCACTTGATTAGTTAAATGAAAGCAAAAATATCTGATCTTATTGACACACAGAAGAAAGGAGGCAATTATGCTTCAAATATTTCTGCTTTCTTGAACTTTTGTTTTACCATTGTTCTTGGGGATCACTATGCATCTATCAAGAGTCAGTAACTTCAGTTTTGGCAATTTGCCTAAAATCAGTGCCTTGAAACAACAAAAAAAAATCCTTTAGTTGGCTTCTTTGCAGAAAGTCATGCTTGTTCGATGTCCTAAAAACCAGACAGTCAGTGTCTATGCTTTCAATTCTCTCCTGACCTCTGGTTGGTTTATGGTGCTTCTCCATCCCAGTTGTACTGGCCAAACTTAATTTAATGTGGGATTCACAATTGGACTGTCTATGGTGAAATTCTCCAAAAAAGGACACTGGTGAAAAGTAAAAGTAATTATAAGAATTACAAACTGTGTTAAAACTCCATCAGCGTCTTTTCAGAGTTTAATTTAGGGGGGAATGTGAGGAGTGGGAGTGAGGGGAAGTGCACATCTGCTTAGGATTTCAAGTTTGGTCCTCCCTGATGTTTCACAACAAGAAGAGTAATAACAATGGATGTCTGATATATGAGAAGAGAAGGAAATCTTCACACATAAAATGTCTATATACATCTATATACATGCTATCATGTCATTTCCCCTGCAATACCTTTTATTACACCATAACATATTTTTCTATAACATAACAAACCTGTTATTACACCATAACATAATTGCTTCTGAAACAATTTCAGGGAAGGTAGAAGTACTTTTTTCCACAAACGGACTGCAAAAAAACCAATACCGATCTTATAGTAATAATGGCTTTTACGCAGCACATTTCATCTTGTGGGAAAGATTTCCCTTGAAAGTAAATTGCATATACCTTCCCATTTTATCTAGATGCCTAAGCATGAGGTATCATTTAACCTATATATTTTGTTCTCCCAGTGTGTCCTTAGGCATTGTTAAAAGTGTCACTCAACAAAGGACTTAGGCACACAGTTTACTCTAAAACCTTTAAAAGGCTCAGTTGAAGTCAATGTCAGTACTCTTGGTGCATAATATTGGGTAGATGTGTATACACATGCAGGATCAGGATCTTAGGTTGGCAGCTTCTTTGGGGCACATCATACTTCTGTTTCTATTAAAATACCATGCAAATGTATGGCAAAATATGCACTTTCAGTAAATACACACATTATCCCTGTGAAATTGGATAAGAGTTTTCTACATAACAATAATAGACAGAATTAAAAAAATTCAGCCTGAAACCAATCAATCAAGATGATTATTCTGAAAGACTCAAGATAGCAGATCCTTGATACCATGTGAATTCTTCCAGATCCATCAAGTTTTATAAGTCCTCATGTTGCACATAAAGTAAGGAATATGTTCAGTATCTCCTGAACAGTGTCTCAAATGTCCATGCCTCAGATGGCTGAAGCGAATACCTGCTATTTTATTGTTGGTTGTTGCTGGACTACACTATAAACATCCTTTCTTTTTTGCTTTGTTTTGTTTCAGGAAGATAATAAATCCAGTAAAGTTTTTCATTTTCCACCCAGATACCCTGCAAACTGATTCTGTGATAGTGCTGGTTATTTCTTATATATCCCATCATAAACAATGATTCTTTATGAAAACTTTTTTTCCATCTAGCTATTAAAAATACAGCAAAGATTATGCAATAGAGGATTTGCTTGGAAAACATCATTTGCAGTCTGTACATATGCTCAATGACACAATTCCATTTCTTAAATAAAAACTGTAGTTTAAGAGAAACCTGTGATAAATCTAAACAGAGAAATATATCTTGATGGGCTGAGGCTATAATGTGTCCTTTTCTCCTACCTTGCAGCAACAAAAATTATCCAATTTCTATGATGATAAGCTTTATATGAAGCTATACCTACTGTGATTCTGTAGGCTTTCAGGTGTAGGTATATTGGAGATCTGTAATATCATGGTGGTTCTTTCTGTTTATAAATAATTTGTAATGCCGCACTATTCAACACACCTATTAGTGATTAATACAATGCTTATTTGGTAAGTATATTATTCAGAGACAGTAAGTCATAGAGATGTGCATCTATACTGGTATGACACACATACATGTGTTTTTGTACCTTGTTTCACCAGTGTGAGTTGGTTTTCTTTCATTCCTTTCCGTGACTCTCTGGGTAAGATAAATAACAGGTTATTACTAATTATGTCAGTCTACACAGAGAAACAGCTAATTTATGTTTATTCAGTAATGGTTTTCCTGATTGGAAACACTTGTACCTTGCAACCACAACAAAACACTATTGTGTGTTTATAAATGTTTTGCCAGAGAAGGTGTTAAATATCCAAGTTCTCATGGAGGAATGCTGAGCACCCTCACCTGTCATGAAGATGGAACACCTCATAGCTTAGGTCTGGAAGTCTTCACAAACCTGCCTTGAATATGGCTTTTCCATGGCCAGGCTGTCTTTCTCTCCTGCAGTTCTGTGCTGTCACTGTAGGCAGGAAGGGAGCACTGATGGCAGAAGTTGTGAGGCCAGATCTCTTCTACTGAAGGCAGTTGTGATGCATGCAAGGCAAAGACCTGCAAGCAATTGGAAATATTTTGTGCAGGCATATTTTTTATTTTGATGGAGATTGCTTGGTTTTTGGACTCTCAGTGAGTTTGTCTCTTTCTGACCAGTGGCAGTGGAGACTGTTTGGTGTTTGTTATTCATCGTGTAATAACCATGTGCATTCCTGGGAGCCCTGGAAAAGCAGAAGCTGTTGTTATGTACAAGTTTTACATTTCCTCACAATTTAAGGCCAAGACAAATCATCAGAATGTCTAGTCTGTTCTGCACATATGTGGCTATTAAATGTTGGCTGTGTACAGCAAGGCTGAGACAACTACTTTCATTAGCCCATAGTATTTTAGTCCTTGAGAAGCCAAATTGTTACATGTCTAAAGCAATACCTGAGTACCTCCAATATTTGAGACCTGACTGGGCATGACATGCACAAACAAGCACAGAAAAAAAAAAAAAGCAAAATACTGGCATCCTTGCCAATCTGAGCTATTAAAATACCTATTTTTCCTAGCCTGGTCTTAATTCAAACCCAAGCATCACATGTCTAAGATAATTTTCTGCATTGGTTTACTCTCTTCCTGGCTACAGCAAGATAAATAATAGGTTCAAGGGAAAGCAAAAAGTTCTGTTGCAGAGTATATGAGGCCAAATGTCTCTCAGAGGAGTGGAGAAGAGATTCTTCCTCTATGCTGTAGGCAGCCAACTGAAACTCTCAAGTATGGGATTTGATTATACTTATTACCTTAATGCCAACCTGAAAATGTCTAAGTGGGCAGGGTGCAATTCAAGCCATCTTGTTTCAGCCATAATGGAAGAAGTTTTACAAAATGCATTGTTCTAATGGATGTTGGGCTAGAGGGATCACCAGGGGATCTAGCCTTATGTGACCCTCTTTCCCTCCTTGAGACTGCTCTGTTCATTAGAAGTTCTCCCAGAAGCTGAAGTAAAGCTGCATTTAAGAAAGACAGCCATATTTTAAGACAAGATCAAACAATGGTGAGTGCACCACCTCCATTCATAAGCTCTTACAAAGTTTAATTAGCTTTACTGCTAGGAAATTGCATCTGATTTCAAGGTTGATTACATCTAACCTTAAACTTCCAGCCACTGGATTTAGTTGTGCTTTTGTCAGCAAGAGTGAAAAAGCTCACTGCTCTCTGTTATCTATTCCTTGTATCCTCTCAAGTTTTTCCTGAGTAAGTGGAATATGTCCAGCTTTTTAAGCCTCCCATCTCAAGACTTGTACTTGACATGCAAAATATTTGGATTTTCTCCAATATTTTCTCATCTTCTTTAATGTGCAGGCACCAGAACTGTGCTTGATATTTTGGAAACATGCAAGGACTGTGCTGAGTCCTTTTCCTAGCAGTGTACTGAGACTTCATGTTAGGGATGATTAGGATAATCACTTTTTTTCATTCCCTGAGTCTCTGCTCTCTGAGACAGTGTCCATTCCTATAAATTTGGACTCTACTAAAATGAATTTAGTGTTCTGCTTGTTGGACAGTGATCATTTAGGCAAATCAAACCACTGCAGAAGTAATATATCTTCTTTATTTACTGTGCAAAAATACATTGTGCCATATGCAAGCCTTTAAAGCAAAAATATTGTCTCATGGCCTGAATGGCTGAAAACGGTATAAAAGAGTATTAGGTGAAGTCTGTTTCTGATTCTGCTGGGAAAACTCCCCATATTGAATGAAATCTCCCCATTAAAAGGCGACATTTTGAAATTTGTCAGTGAGACATTCCTTAATCCTTGCAATAGGTGATCTGTTAATTCCATGTAATGCAAGATTTGAAATCAAAATGTCATGTGGTGTTAACTGCCTTGCAAAAATCCAAGTATGTCCTATCAATACAGCGGCTTTTCTCATGCAGACCTGTAATCTTTTACATAAATCTTCAAAATAGCCAAAAATTTCACAACAAATGTATCTGACAATACTTAACGTCCATGAACCGATTTGGACCAGGATTAAAGATATTTACTCTCTGGTTCTTTTTGTAATATTTAAGGATCCCAGAAATGCATGCTATTTTGTGAGAAGACAAAAACACCAGTTCCAAGTAACGCATGGCACATAGCAGAAAAATATACTTCCCTACTTATATTCTGTAAATCAGAGCTAGGTGGACTATGAGCTGAACTAGTTGAGCTTATTTACCACCCAGTTTCTCTCTCAGAGTTAATGAATTACTGATAGTCCAAGAAACTTCTGTTATTTAAAACAGAAACCGTCCTCTATAATTCAGTTCATCTCTTCATTATGTAGAAAAAGGCCTATGTGCAAGACCAGCAAAATCTTTCAAAATGACAGAATTTGCCAAATACAGGACCACAGAAACTAGTGATGCTTCTTGAAGAGAATGTTTAATGCCAGTCTTCAAAGCCTTCTGAGAGTAGGAGAGCTTAGAAATCAAGATGGTCTGCACTTTGCCAGCACAGGGCTGAAGCAAGATTAGGAAACACAAAGGATTTGTACTGGTCCTCCCCCAAAATTACTTTTATTCATTATCACCCTTCTCAGAGAAAAATCTCCTCACCTGTACATGCCGTAGCAGTACTTAAGGGCTGAGAGGAGCATAGAGACTGTTGGTACCTTCAAGCCTAGAGAGATGGCAGAATCAGGCATCCAATTTAGGAAGTGATTCTAGTGTTAACACTATGGTTTGTGTTGCTTTTAGTTTTTTCAGGATGTAAAATTTAATGCTTTTTTGCTTTTCTTGTGGCTCAACACAGACTATTGCTCTGGGCCCTGCATGTGTCCTTCCTTGGAGTAAGGAGTAAGCCCAAGAAGAATGTGCTGCTGACGTGTCTTTGCACTGTTCTCTACATAAAAATCACACTCTGGCCCATGAACACAATATTCCCTCTAAACTCCTAAGCACGTGCCACTAGGGGCAAGACTGTTGTGAGATTTAGTTCTTTAATGTACCTACATCTAGAATATTAATTTCATATCATTGTTGGCTATGAAAAGAATTGATCCTCTAGTACAAGGAATATTATTCAATGAATAAAGAGAAGGTCACTCAATTTATCTCAGCAGTGAAAGAAGTGGTATTCTTTGTTGATTTTTGTACAGAGCTATTAATATTTGGGAAGCTTAAAGGAATAGAGAGTACCAGATGATTCTTTAATTTGGAAATTGAAATATTTTGTTAGTGTTTATAAATTTTAAGGATCTAATCCTGTGAAGTCTTATTTGTATGAATAATCCTTACTCACAAAGAGTTTTGCTGAATTATGTAGGTTTTTTGCATTAGAAAAAAAAATTCTGTAAAGGTTGATACTACTGGGCTCTTAAATATTTATAAACACTTATCAAAATTATTTTATGAGAGAAATTGAAGAACCATCTGGTATCCCCTGTTATTTTATGCTCCCTAATTTTAATAACTATGTGTAGGAGCCAGCAAGTGTTAGCATTTTCCTTCTTATTTGGTAACAGCCAAATTACCTTCTCCTTCTCCTTTAAACTTATACATCTTCCTAACAGGACTAGTCCTTTCACTTCTACGTATGCAAAATAGGCACGTGTGGCCAGTAAGCTAGTCAGCAAATCTGCTAGCTGATTTATCCAAGGACCTAAATTTCTTTCACCTAGAGTAATAATATAGTCTTTCTATGACACACAACAATCATGACATCAGCAGTGTTTCAGTTCCTAAAAATTTGTGATATTTTGAACAGCAAGTAGCTGTGCATCCTTTTACAGCAATTTTCCTCCAGAAAAAGTACTTTCTTCTCCTTTTCAGAGATATACTAAAGACCCATTAATTTCAACTGAAGTTGTAGATGCTTAGCAAAGGAGTGAGTCTTTGAATACAAACCTTCAAACCAATTACACATGTGCAGCTGGTCAAAAAACTTTTTATAAGCTGTAATTTCAACAAAGATAAGTATTTCTATCTTTTTGTGAGGTTCTTTTTCCCTTGACACAAACAATCACACTCAAATCAATAGGATGATGTGGTAGTTTTGGCTTTAGTTATGGCTAATAACTACCATGGCTAATGAGGTAAGTTAAGTAAGCTAAGATAGTCATCTCTGATATTGTTGTGATATTTAACTATGCAAATAGCTCATTCAACAAAATACAACTAGAGGTTCAACTTTCAAAGGAAAGTTGACCTGTATTTTTGTCTAATATCTTTTTTGTTTGTTTGGGAGTTTTTGGTTGTGGGGGTTTCGGTGTTTTTTTTGTTTGTTTGTTTTCTTTTTTTACTGTTGAGCCAAATGAAAAGCAGATCTGCCATTTTTTTTTTTCATTAAAAAATACTTAACAACAGAAAGGTACTCCAAGGAGGTTTGCAATGCTTGTCATATGGTGTATTGCAGGGAGGAGCAACCAAGTGCATTCATTCTGGGTGCTATACTCAGTTTTCAGATACCTATATACTGAACGGTAAAAATATCAAGCCAAGCTGAATTTGAAGAAAGGGCTCCTGCACATAAGATTTTGGGTTTGGGTTCTCAGCAATTATTAATATTTTTCTACTACCTTAAAATGAATCTGAGTCAGTTTCAGCTAAAGGCATAAAACTCACAAAGCCTGAAAATTGTTTCCCACTGCAAATAACACAAGGCTGGCAGCTCAGTCATGGCTTCTTCAGTTAGTCTTCACCAGCTTCGTGACACAATCCAACACACTGCAAATAGAAATGCATGCTCACGTTTGTGTTTTTTAACTGATTATGTCTTCAAAGCTGGGTTGAGTCAATCAGCGTGAGAAATGTGTAAGAAACTGACGAAAGTGATTCCTATCCAGTTCCTTTGCATTTGTTATTTTGTCTTATACTAATAAGAATATACAATTACAGGCACAGATAAAAGGGTTTATGAATCAATTTACAAATATTCTTAGGAGCAAAAGAGAGCAGGTTTTGATATAAGGCCTGGTCCTGCATTATCTTGCTAAAATGATTCAGACACATTACTCAGGGAGGTAAATATTTAATTGTGTAGAGACTCACAGGAATGAAGTCTAATGATTGAAAATGGTATTTTGCAATGAATTAGTTGCATGCTTTTCCATTCCCCTTCCCACCCTCAAAAGACCACCTGTATGTGGCCATAGCACTGGGCCTTCTGACCTAGCAGTTTCTTTTTTAAAATGGCCTATATGGAGATAAACCAGTTTTGTACAGGTAAAGGGGGGGCAAACTAACAAAAAATCCCTCCCCAAGCCCCACAAAAAAACACCCCAGAGGAAATCCAAACCAATTAATTTTCTGTTCTATGCAGCACCGTAGGCAGCTTTCACCTTAAAGCAAACCAGCTACCAAGCAAAAATGCATCTTCCTGGAACCCATCTACCCAGGTGCTTTCAATTGGAGACAGGCAACACAATTCTTTGTTGCATGAGATGAATAGAAAGTTTACTTTGCAAAGCCAGAGTAGAAACCTGAACAACAGACAATGCACATTTGAGTGAAAGAGGCAACCAACTGGTGATGTTCCTTCAAGTCTGTGTTTTGACAGTCCATGCAACTGCTGCAACGTAGCACATTTCACAGAAGCACCTCTCCAAGAATAACTGGATCAACGCAGAGTTGGTGAGATTGGGCACAGAGTAAGTTCACCTATCGTAGCAGAAACTGTGCAGCAGCAAGTTTGCCGAATCAAGTGTTATACATTGGCAATGACAGCTGTTCATTCAGAGTGGCAAAACAATTAACCTTATTCGTATTTTGCTGGAGAACCCGGCTGGCACTGGGGGGAGCAGAAGCACCCTCTGAAGGCACCCCACGCCGGCCGCGGTGGTCCCGACCGGCAGGGCTCTCTCCCCCTCGGCATCCCGCGCACCGGCCTCCACCAGGCTGCCCCGACCCTGCCCGCGGGGCTGGTGGGTGAGAGCCATCCTCAGCCTCAGGGAGAGACGGGGCGGCATCACCCGCCCGGGGAAGCACCTCCCTGCTGTGCCGTGGGAGAGAGAGGGAGGTCTCCTCCTTCGCTCCCTCCCCGCCCCGCTCTCTCCTCCTTCCCTTGCCCGCTTGCCTCCCTGCCCGCAGTCGCAGCGGAGGGGCAGGACGGAGCGGCGGCGCGGCAGCACAGCCGTCCGGCGGAGGCAGCAGTGCGGGCGGTGGCCGTGCTGGGGCCCCGCCGCCCGCAGGCTCCGCCCGTCGCTCCCATGGCGCGGCGGCCCCGCGCCAGGTGAGGCTGCGCTGCCTGTTGCGCCGAGCGGAGCGGAGCCGAGCGGAGCAGCCGGGGGCGACACGCCGAGAAGTTTTGCGGGCAGGCGCCGCGCCGCGGTGTGAGTTGCGGGGCCCCGCGGCCGCGCTGCAAGGGCGGTAGCGCCGGGAGGAAACTCGGCGGGGAGGGAACGGGGCGGGGAGGGGAGATGAGCAGCGCGGCCGCCGCCGAGGGGCTGCCGCCGTGCCGTGCCACCTCGCCCGGCACTGATCGGCGAGGGCCAGCGGAGATACTCCCTCCCCCTGCCCGTGCTGGCGAACCTGCGGTGCCTGTGAGTTCTGGGGTTGACGGGGTCGGAGCTCCGCCGAGGCAGCGGGGGATGGGGAAAGAATCAGGAGACGGAGGCTGCGGGAAGGGGGCTGACACCCCCTGGCTTGAGAGGAAACGAGGGATTTGAGACCCCGGTCCCGTATGGGAGCGGCATCAGAAAACGGGAAGGAAAATAAAGCGACCCCCCCACTGTCGCTGTTCCCGGGGCGCCGTGTGCGGGGCGGGCTGCCGGAGGTCGCGCCGATCAGCGTGCGGGCGGCACCCGGGGCGCGGAGCGGGGCTGGCAGGGAAGGGGGCGGCGGAGCTGGAGAGGCGTGGGAAGATGCCGTGAGTGTTGCCGTAGGATTTTTCCACTTTGAGATCTACCAAGATCAGTTGCTACGGATCAGGCAGCTGTGGCCGCGATGGGGAGGAGAGGGCATCTCTCTCCGAACACAAGCAACAAATGGCAGCAGCGGGCGGCAGCCGGGCTGCGGGGGCAGCGGCGGTGCCTGCTGCGCCCAGGTGAGCTGCGTCGCCCCCGCTGCACGGAGAGGCACCGGGTGGGACCGTAGCGGGTGGCGTTGCAGGTGCCCCCCGGGGCAGGTGCTGCCCTCTGGGGTACGTGTCGTCTCCCGGCCCTGCGCGGACACCGGAGGTCGGGGGTCCCGCCGCTGTCCTGGCTCCCCGAGCGGGACACGGCCGCGACCTTAGAGCCTGCACAGAAATTTCAGGATCGCTTGTTGCAACGGGTTCTACGTACTCGGTGTCTGTGGGAACCAGCGGGCTCTTCTCTCGTCTTTCTGGCAAACTACACATCCAGAATTTCCCTCGCCAAAAATTTGGAAAATGTCTCAGATATGCCAGTGAAAATTCTTCTTTCCTTTTTGGCTTCTGCCTTCAAAAATTAGAAGATTTTAGAGTATCTGTTAGAAAATGTCAAAGTTGTTCAGGCTGCAGGTTATCACCCAGTCTTTCTGATTGTCCCTAGAGAGCAGAAATGGTGTGATTACAGAATAAAAATGGCTAAATCACTTGAAAAGCGTAAATAAACCTACTACTTAGAGAGTCAGAATGAAAAACAGGGAAACAACCATTTGTTCTCTTCTCAAAGACATAATCCCAGAGGTATTTATGTATATATGGAAATGACAAAATAAGCTAATGCTTTTGAGAGTATTGTAATCATTTCAAAAAATAGTAGCCATGAGAAAATGTTACAGATTTGGCAAAAAAAAAGGAAAATGACCTCTTTTTGAGCTGAAAACTCAAACTGTGATAGGCTTTTCTGAATGCCGAAAATGAACTGGCAAAAATTTCTTCTTGTAGTAATCTAATAATTTGTACGTTTAAATTGCAAGGTGTGTGTCATGCCCCACTGAAAGTGGTATCTTGAAGGCTTTGCTACAGAGCACCACAATGTTCATATGGCTTACCCATTGATATTATTCTTAGTAATTTATTTAAAAAGGACAGGCACCAGTGGGCTTCTGGTTTGATTTAGAGGGAAAGAAATTAAACTGTAGAATGAACTAATATGCAAAATCTTTGCTATGTTCAGAGTCTAATATTCTAGCTTCGTCTTTAAATAGTAAAAAATCCTTGCAATTAACTATAACAGTGTGATTGCTGCAGCCTTACCTGTGCGAGTTGCTGTGGGTTTCTATGGGATTACTTCTACAGGTGATACTGTGACAACTCAAGATAGCAGGGTGAGGCCCATTGTCAGAGAGTTCCAGCGTGCAGCACCATGTAGGGATGTGCCCATTGGTGCTAATGAGATGTTTTGGACTTTGGTAAGAGAAGAATGTGAGGTTAAGTTCAGATCTCTTACATTTATTCAGCTATTGCTGGTTGGGTCACTGAACCTTGATCTTGCCTTCCCTGAGGTCTGCTGTAAAATTTGCGCTGACTTCGGGCCAACTAAAATGAGCTTCTGTGCATGACTGTAGTTCTCAATTGCCTTAGGGAGAGTTGAAGCTGCTCAGTGTCTTGGATGGAGATCAGGGCCTGAGTGAATAAGGAGGAGGATAGTACCTGCAACTATCAAGAATCAATGTGTTTTGCCTCAAATGAGAGATTATTCAGAAAAGAAGTATCATTTAATAGGCATGTAAGTCTGTGCTCTGGATCCAGTCTTGAGCTAATAAAGTCCATGAAAGTTCTGCCACATATAAACAGAATAACAAGACTTAACAATACATTTATGATTTGTCTCTTTAATGTGCTTTATGGGCTCTATTTTGAATCTTTTGGGAGGTAGGAAACTCTTCCTGCTCACATGGAAACAGTGGTAGAGTAACCAGAGTGCCAGAGCAAGTGCATGATATGTCAGCTCAAGAAATATCCTCCTGGCAGGAGAACTGAAATTTATAAAGTTCAGCTGTATTCAGAAGTGCTAACTCAGGTATCTAAAGCTAGAGAAAATGTATTGCTTCATTACAAAAGCACCTTTAGATGTTCAGTTAAATAATAAGGTACTTCTGAGTCTTGCTTTGAAGGATATTCCCTGTCACTTCACTAGGAATATTTATGAAAGTAACGCAAGGGATACATGGTTCACTGGCAGCAAGATTTTACACTTTTTTATGAAGTGGATGATTTAAGCAAGAACGAGTATGTGTGGAAATGTTTGTTGTTGCCATTTCAGTTAACGAGAAGATGAACTAAGGAAGATTTTTTTTTTTTTTTTTTCTCAGAGTACAATACTGCATTTGTGATTACTTACAGGATTCCCATGTAACTACTGTCCTTGTCATCTGCATGCATGGTCTTTGGATCAGCTCTGATTATAGATTGCAAATTAAATTAGTGTTCTCTGACTAGCAAAATAATATTAATGATTTTGCTTCATCCAGTAAAGTTTGTTTATAAGCTTAGAGAGAACTCTTGTGGAGCCATTTAGAAACTTATAATAATGCTAAACAGAACCTTGTTTTAAAATGGTATTTTGAGCCCAGAATAAATTATTGGAGTTCATGGAATATATAGCATTTATTTTGGCTTGTTTGGCCAAGTGTTTTAAAATAATATTTTATTTATTACTAAAAGTAACTTCCAGAAAGTGAAATTTTAGTAGAGCACTTCAGTGCTGGTATGAATCAAACATCAGTATGTCTACAGAAACTACAAGAAAAAAGGATAGAGGAATTTGTAAGTACATTCAATAAGTATTTTTAAAGAGATTACAGTGTGTAAATATATGCATGAACAAGATGTACCTTCTGCTCTTAAATCCAATTTTCTGTGGGTGAAGTAGCATCAATTTTAGAGTTATTATTTAATCTCTGCTTCCAGTTTCAGTCCAGCTCTTTTCATAAGTAGTTTCTGTGCTTCCATCGTTCTGGAGCAGTTTGTTAGTCTGGATGTACAGCAGACTTGTGTGTGCATCCCAGTGGACAAAAGAGTATGGTCTGGTATCAGTTTTACTCACTGCTTCATCAGAGCTCATGGTTCACATAAACAAATGCTGAACCCACTGTGCAGGAGGATCTCATTATTTCACAACAATTAAAGATATATGATGGATATTTCTGTGGGTAATGGGTGCCCGTGTCTGTACTTGCCACTGATGACCTGCACTGCTTACCCCTATAGACTAATCAACATTTGTATCCAGCACTGGCTTGCTTTACACACTTAGTTTGAACTTTGAAATATAAAAGCAATGCTTACTGTTACTGAACAAGAAAGTATCTTCTATTCCTCTCCCCCTGGATATTTAAATACTCAACCGATTACCTTCAGCAAGCTGATTTTTTTCAAAAACTGTCTTATTTCTGGCTGACTTACACAGTGGGCATGGGGAAAGCCTTTTATCATAAGGATCAGCCCAGCTCCTGAGTTCTGTTTTCCATCAGCAAGGAAAATGCAATGGTTGCTGAATTAAAATGGTGTTTATTTCTCTGGAGGATATGAAGTTCCGTAGGGATAAAAAAAGAGAGAAGCCAAATGGGAACAGATGAAGAAGTCCAGATGCCCTCAAACCAGGGGAGAAATAGAAGACAGCAAGCAGAAAGGTAGTGGCTGAACTGGGTAGTTGGACTCTTGATAGTTGAGGTGATTGGTGGGACTGTAGCACAGCCCTCTGGGTCAGCTCTGTGCTGTGCCATGGGTTTGGCATGGGCCTTCAGAGAACTTGTTTTGGTTGATTTGAGTAGGACTTGCTGAGGAATTGAATTCAGCTTTTTGTATCTCAACTCCATAGACAGAAAGGAGATAAAATTGCCTCTTGAGGAAACAGGACTAAAGTAAACAAACTTTCGCGGAGGTTAAATGGACTCCACAGACGAATCTATGAGATTTAAAGTGAAAGCCCCTTA
>JAWWEV010000083.1:38261696-38282271 GCA_035583235.1 Hafferia zeledoni
TTCAACTGTTCCATCAACCAAAAACCCTTCTTTCCCTTCCTCCCACAACGAACCCTCCCTCATTATTTCTCACAGTTATCAAACATTGTAACAGCTGTTTGAGTCACCATCCCTGGAGATATTGAGAAGATGTGTAAATATGGCACTTAAGGATATTGTTTAGTGGTGGACTTGCCAGTGCTGATTTAATGGTTGGACTTGATCTTTTCCAACATAAACAATTCTGTGATTCTGTAGTTATTTTGCTAGAGTAGGACTTGACAGGATTTAGACATGCATGAAACCTAAATCTTTGGCTCAGAAAACAATCCTGATGGATGCAAATGGTATTTCGATAACTTTCGATCTAAAATTTTTTCTTGCAAAGCAACATAACTGTTCTTGCCAGTCATGGCAGGTGCTCCATCTGTACAAATGCCACCTAATTTGAACAAGTCAAGCTCAACATTTTTTTTTCCACTATCTGCCACATTTTCAACATTTTTTCTCAGTTTTTTTAAACATGTGTGAGGCAGCAGTGTGGAACAAAATTGACAGAGACCTAGCAATTTGTTAATTATAGTAGTTTTTTTTTAACACATTGAAAAACAACAGTTAATTGTGCGCTGTCAGTAGCATTGCAACTGCCTTTGGTTGAGAGGAAAACTGAAAAAATTTGCATGAATCTGTTAAAAAATTGAATGCATGCTGTTGTATTGTCTAATACCATCTCAGTCCTTCCCATTGTCATGCTGCATGAACAGCTATGAACATATCAGCTGTGTGCTTTTCTTTATGTTTGGTTTGTGCAGCAATAATTGATGTACCCTCTCTTATTCAGGCTTTGTTGTCTGAGAACAGCCCTTTCTCACAAGCTTGACATAGAGATGTTTGCTATTACACCTTTGTCACTGATTTCAGCACACAAATGTGTATTTAGTTTTTCTATGCAAAAAGCTGTTATGCTGGTGATCTTTCTTGGGATGAAATCTGACCACAGGTCAGATCCAATAAAAGATATTTTGTATTACTTTCAGGACTAGTTTGTGTAAAAATACCATTCCAATTTGGACTTTCTGTGTAGCTGTATCATCACAAACATACTTCTACAGACCCTGTCAGTTCTCCAAAGAGCTTGGTCTTCCCTGAGAGAAACTCTCTCCATGCACTATCATCTTGGTATTTTTATCATTGTGGCACACATGACTTGGCAAGAGACACTTTGATGATAAGTAAATTGCTTTAAAAAGTTTATGGGCATTTGAGTTATCTGGGAAGTGATTAGAAAAAACATGAGGTGAATGAGGACACTTCAGGTTGCACAGAACCTTTATTTTCCCCTTGCTAAGGAGTTGCAGAGCATATAAACTCTGGTGTTCTGTAGGCTCCCAAAAGGAGTCTTGTTGACTAGAGTTAGTTTGTCTTGGTTCTTGTTTCACTGAAGCACTTTTTAATCTGTGGACTGAACCTGCTAGTTTTAAATTCTGGTTCTAGAAGCTGTGGAGTGCAGCTATGTGAATAGTTAGGCATCTCCAAAGGGAGACTAAAATATTGTCAGCTTTGCAGAGCAGAGCTTCATTAATGTAAGGCATTGGGGAGCTAGGGGCTGATTCTGTGACCACGTGTGTTTTTCCATTCACTTGGCTACTCCAAGCAGTTTTCTTAATTTCCATTATTAAATATTGTTGAATTTAATAAATAGCTGTATTGCAGTAGAATTGACATTTTTGTAAATGCAGATGTGTGTATGAGGAGCTGATGTGACTCCAAAAGCCCTTCTTGGTCTCAACCCTTCTGACATTGTTTCTTCATTTTGGACCAGTAAGTTGCATGTAAAGGGCACAGGCAGAGTAATGTTTTAGTGATTTTAAATACCATAGCTGACAGAGGAATATTGAATTTTTAAGGATCGGCTATCAGGGAAATGCACTTCATTATTGCCATCTAGGGGGAAAAAAAACCCCAAACCATGTTTGTTTTTAATTACAGATATTGAGCTTGTTGTGATCAATTGATGTAGAGGTAGACTGACTGCAGAGGTGGAAAGTTTGTGATAGTGAAAAGTGGAGATTGATGAGAGGTAGACTTCTTGCTAACACCGACACTACTCAGGTTCACTGTTTTCACCCATACACCTGACTGTTCCTGGAGTTACCTAGTGGCATCTTGGATGGAACAGCTGCTCCTGGAAACTCTTTCAATCTGGGAAATCAGCTATTATCTTTAGCTCTTCTCCAATATAACTTTGACTAGAAGATTTTATTTGACAGCATAATAGTTGTACCTAAACTGCTCCCCAAAAATATTTTGGACTTTTAATAGTCTTGAATATATTACTTTTGCAAAAGAATTTTTATAGTTCTTGCTAAATAAAGAATGAATCTGGGAAAAGGAAATTAATAGTAAGTAATCTGTGTCTTCATTTCCAAAACAAATTCAGTATAAATAATTACACTATCTTTTCAACATTTGCAGATCAGAATGGGAGAAAAAAAAGCCCATCTGTGTAAACCTGTTGATACCTGTTTCCTGTGCCAAAGCCTGTACTTTTTCAGATTAGAGAGAAAAACTATATTCCTCAGTTGCAATAAGGAGAATATTACTATTCAATGACTGTAATAACAAGCAAAGAAAACATTGGCTGAACATCAGGTGCCCTGCTGCCTGACAGCAAGTGAGGCTGCTGTCTCAGTGTAAGTGCTGTAGAAGGATTTGGGTGTTCACAGGTTCCCTGTGAGCCTCCTCACCACAAGGACAGGGTGTACTTAAGACCACATCAGACCACAGCTTTGGGGCACATCTCTTGTCTTCAAGGGCTCTTTGGGACATTGTGAAGTTCACTTCACATCCTCATGCTGTGTTGTACTTCTCTTTAATGGTGAAAGCTTTTAATTTTTCATTAGGGGCTTGACTCTTGATTTTTTTGTAGGTTGAACTTGATTTCCTTGTCCATACAGAAAAAAACCCACAGAAATGAACCAAGCAAAAGCACCAGCCTCTGTCAGCACTAATTCATCAGATGTGGCAGGGTCAGTGTTTCTCAGTTTGGGCTTGCATGTGAGGCTTAGGGGATGGCATGAGAGGGGAGTTCTGTCTGAAAAGAGGTGGCAGGGATGAACCAGATAAAATACCCATGTAAGAAGGCTCATCTGAAGAGATGAAGGGCAGAAAGATCAGAACATGCTGAAACATTTCCTGTAAGATTTGTACTTCTGGTGAGAGGTAAAAGATAAAACACGCTGCTAATACTAAAGCATGTCCTTGCTAAGCCTACATCTACATTCTTGGCAGCCCTGAGGAAATGGATTTTCTGGGTGTGCACAGGACATGAGGATTTGCCAAGGCTGAGACATGGGCACTGGTAAAAAGGGCGAGTCATGATGCTTCTGATGCATCCAGAAAAGCATCTTGGACAGGAGCTCAGTCTCTGGGCATCCATGTGATGGGCTCACAACTCTTGGCAGTAACAGGCTTCTCTTAAAAGTCTATTCAAGAGGTGGGCTTTTCTACAAAAGAGGAGTTTCTTCATAGAATGGGTGACTTGTTCAGGGTGCAAAAGGTTTTCAGTACCTGCTGATGCCAAATTTAGTTACTCTTACTGCACTCTAAAATACCACTGTTGGAATTTTTTAACATTGTTAATGTGAGTTGAGGGTGTTCCTAATTGCTGTGGTTTTTATAAAGCCTTCAAGGTTGTGATTCAGGACTACAGGAGGGCTTTTCCAAAACCATACTGAGCAAAAGTCCTCAATTCTTCTTCCTTAGTGAGTGGTACGGTTTAGGGGAGGGCGAGTAGGTGAGATTCTGATGTTCTCAGAAATAAGGGACTCACATGTGGCATTTTGCAATGTGGGTTTAAAATCTCTAAATTGCCAGGCATTTCTCTTTTTTTGTTTGCCTTCCCCAGTACTTTTAAAACCTGGTTCTAATTTTTCTCTGAACCAGAGTGATGTTTAAACAACCAAGTCCATTAGAGGTGTTGGTACAACAAAGACAAAGTCTTTGAAGAAGTTTAGGAGCTTTTAAAAGGGAGGTGGATAGGTTTTTCCTTTCTCGGGGGAAAATGGTCATTCTGAAGAAGAAGGTAAAGTGTTCTCAGGTGATAGAAAAGTCTTCAAAAGACTTAAACGAGTACAGTATCTCTGCATTTCCCAGTCAAGAGCGGAGAGATGTTTTATTGTAGCATCACACTGTAATGAGTTAATAAAAAGCAAACTTTGTGTAATTTTCCTTGCAAATATTTGGATACTACTGAGAATATTTACTGTCCCTAAACTTTTTACTGTTTTCTTTTTTATCTTACTGTCGTTCTTCCCTTTTCATTGCTACTGCTTTCAGAAAAAGGTTTTTCCTCTCTAGAGGCGGCAACTACAGAGGACTCTTCCCTTGCACCAGCTTAACACTTCATGTGGGCAGAGGGTTACGTGGAGCAGGGCAGCAAAAGACTCTCAGTGCAGGTGTGTAGAGCTGGTCCTCCTGTGCCTGTGCTGGAGCCGATGGATGGGTCTGCTGGAGAAGAAGCTGGGTTCTTACTAGGAGAAGAAACCACGGGAATGTGTATAGGTTCAGACCTGAGATCAGGATTGTACCAAGGTTGTGATTAGGTTGATATTTGTTTTGGAAACATCAGTATTGTGGATTTATTTTTCTTTTTCTGCCTGAGAATCCTCATATTTAAAGACTTGAGGTAAACCTGCGTCTAAGCTCAGTGAATGTGCTATGATTTATGTGGGTGTAAGCCATAATAGATTTACGTCCATAATGTGCATGCTGTCTCAGTTTGTTACAGACTTATGCAAAATCATAATGAAAACACCTTAAAAATGGATGTTATTCATACTGACTTGAACACAGCATATTTCTAGATGGGAAGTGAGGTATTGTTCCTAACTTGCGATATAAAAATACTTGAAATAACTGTTTCTGGGACTTCAGTATTATCTATTGAATTCATATCTACCCTTGTCATCTGACAGGCTGCTAAAACAAGATTCTGCTCAGAATGATAGAAGTGACAGTCATACAATGCATTTCATTGCTGCTGAGCCCTGTTATGTAGTTAGTTTGGGAAGATTGAGATCTTGCTTCAGTCATTCAACGGCAGTCCTTTGGAAAGGATTTGCAGAATTTGTAATTGTTCCCATAAATCTCCCAATCCCCCCTGCAAATAGAGTAAAATTTCTGTTACAGTCTACTGTGCTGGGGAAGCAGCATTTTGTAGTGTGGGGGGTTTTTTTGTTTGGTTTTGTTTTGGTTTTGTTGTTGTTGTTGTTTTTGTTTTGGGGGGGTTTTTTGGCTCGTTCCCTCTTTTTTAAATCCCAGCAGTTGCAGTGAATTCCCTTTGCCACTGCCACAGACCTTGCTTTCCTTCCTCTGTGGTATTGTTATGTAGAATTGCTTCTGTGTTCTGTCAGTGTTTGACCCCTTACAGCTGGCAGTAAATCAAAGAAATCATATGTATGGAGACCCAAACTCTGCCCTTAGCTACACTTGTGAAAACCTGTGGCATTACACAGTTGGCTTGGAAAGGCTTAAGAAATCCCGTGAGATCCACTCTGCTGAAAGTTGCTCTGTAAATGTTAGACAGGGCTGTTGTTTTTGCACTCGTACATTTTACTTTGAAGTTGTACCTGAGCTGCAGTTGATAATACTGTTTCATAATGTTGAAATAAAGGGACAGATTTGAAGTATGAGATGTGCTGTGCTGTCAGTGGAGTCTGTCAGTCACTAAAACTGTCTTATCTAGGCACCATGGCAGTGTCTGTGCTGCAGGAAAGACATGCTCAGTGGGCTTCTGGTTCCTGGCAACGTTCAAGCAACTGGTCACCATGCAACCATCCTCCTCAAAAGCCTCATCTCTTCTGGGAAGGAGCCAAGCCATCTGCCAACAGGATTGGGCAACAGTAAGACCCAGCATCCTGGGTACACCTAGGTGGGCACTGGCCTTGTGGCACAATGAGTCCCAGGCAGCAGAGGATGTTGTCCTTCACGGACCAAGAAAACTGTGTTTAGGTCTTCCACATTCCTAGCACCATCCAGTACAGAGCAAGCACAGGGCTGAGGAACATAAAGGGAAGCTGTTGGTATTCCCTTGGTCTTCAGGCTCTGGGAAAACTCTGGGGTCTTGCCCATGGTGGTGTAGGTGGCTTCCCTGAGACTGAGAAACAGAGTGTACATGGAGATGTGTTGGTGTATGGACAGGACCATATGATTGTTTTCTTTGTGTTTAGTGCAGAACCACAGGAAATGATGTTCAACCTATAGATAGGTGCTGTTATGACCACAGCATCTTTGACTCATACTGATCTCTGTGAGTGTGGAGGATACTACATGCAGCTGGTCCACAAATAATCAAAGAACTTTAACAGTTGTATAATGCTTCTTTTAAAAAGTGTTGCAGGGATTAGACCTAAGCAGATTGAAGTTACAGTCTGGAGGGTGACCTAGTGCTGTGCAATCTAAGGGCACTTCTGGAAGGGAGAAGGGAGTGTGCCAAAACACTCACTGCTGAGTAGGGAGGTTGCATCTAGATACTTTCTCATGTTACCAGAGAAAAATTGGGTTATTCCTTCAAGTCCTGAAGATGAACAGCCTTTTTTATGTTGCTTCTGGTATGTCCAGAACAGAAGAAAGATAGAACAAAAATCATGATTCTGTAGTAGAGCAACTTCACATTTTTGTTCTGTGCTTCCTATATTCAAGGGATTTCCTAGCAAGAATAGAAACATCTGCAATAACAGCTCCTATTTATGTTAATATTTTCCAATCAGCGTGCAGTCTGAAATAATTACAATAAATGCACCGTCTGCTCCAAACACTCACAACTTGCATTTATTTCAGGCTTCTTGGCTTCACAAGTCTGAAAACATAATCCGTCATTCTGCTCTGCTTCATCTCCTTTGTATGAATTTATCCAACAGTACCTTTTGTGAGCTTCATTAACAATGGTCATGCCATAATAAATTGCATAAATTGTGAAGTTTTTAATTGAATAATTAACAAAAAAAACCCCACAAAGCATAATAAACTTAATTAGGTAATTAGATAACATTTTCCTGTAATAAGTTTGCACACGAAGTGTGTAATGAAGTAGAGCAGAGTAAAATCTGTCATCTGAAGTTTTTTAGACTTCATAGCTGCAGAAATATTTTTCTTTCTTTTCTAAAAAAATACTTTTAAAAGATCATGTATTAAACATACCTTGTTGTTCAAAGGATTATGCAAACTTGGCAGAAAAACAGTAATTATCAACAAAGACATGACTAAGAGTTTATTTGAACTGAAGACACATTTTTCAGTCTTTCCTCCTCTGTTTCTGCTAGAGCTGCTCACCCAAGTCAGGGTCATTTTGTCCAACTTGGCAGTAGCGCTTTAGCTCTGTTTATTTTGGGGTTTGTTTTCGGTGCTGGGCAGAATTGACAGGTATTTTTGGTCAAATTGGCCAATGTATGTGGTATAAAGAGCACATTCAGAGCTGAGTCTCCAGCCGGCTCCGTGTGCATTTAACTGGGCTGCTTGCCCAGGCGTGTGGGAAGGAAAAGTAAGATCAGCCTTGGCTCGTGTGTGCAGTGCCATGGAGTGACTCCTCAGGTGTCCCTTGCAGCTAACAGCACCTGCCATGCTTCCTCTTTCCTGAACTTGTTTCCAAAAATATTGTTATGCCCTTAAGGTTGTTGTCCCCTGCCTCCTATCCTCCTACATAGCTCAGCCAGACTGCTTTCTCTTGGGCAAGGTACTACTAAGGAACTTGATTCAAAAGCAAGAGCTTTATTTTTCCTTTATGTCCAAGATGTGCAGCTTTGTGACATTAAATGGTGCTCTGATTTCTGATGGTGAGACCATGAAGGGATTGAACAAAAAACAATGGGAGAGGACACAGAAAGGAAATCTTTAAATTTTTGAATATTGGTTTGTGTTTTTCCCTCTGCTGACTCACAGAGAGCAGTGCAAAGGGAGTATGCTAGTACATCATATTTACTGTTTTGCTTTGGTGATGCATAAAGTCAGAGTAATGTTTTGTAATTGTCTTTCACAAGTGCAAATGACTGTGTATTGAAGAATATGAAAAATAATTACCAGTATTTATATCTTGGTGAAGCATCCATTCCTTTTGATATTTTAATTTAGGGCTGATTTAGAGAGACAAGTTTGATGTCAGCGACATCAATTTACTGTTTGAAGTGGGTTTCTGGTTTTTGAGGCCCACTCACATTATTCTGTGTACCATCAGACACTGAAACCAGGGGAAGAAGACTTTGGGACATTCTGAAT
Source organism: Hafferia zeledoni (assembly GCA_035583235.1). Classification (NCBI taxonomy): domain Eukaryota; kingdom Metazoa; phylum Chordata; class Aves; order Passeriformes; family Thamnophilidae; genus Hafferia; species Hafferia zeledoni. The sequence goes on from JAWWEV010000083.1 coordinate 38,269,947, forward strand.
AAAAAAGTATAGCACCAGGTCATTTGATTTGTCTGTGCATACAGTTGGGGTAGCAGGGTGAGAAAAATACATATGATGAAGGAGATAAGGTAAAACCAGAATTGCTGGGTCATATTGTGATGATACTGGCTGTAGTGGCATTGACAGTTCTGTCTCCATCCTCTCTCTAGTCACCTGTTCCTCATCTTAGGTCACTGCAGGGTTAGCTCAGTATTATGGGTTACAGAGAAAAAGGGTCCGTTGCGTCTTAATACCGGGTCCGCCAATAATTATTCTCTTTCTGCAAGATGTATGAAATATTTAACCAGGTGAGGTCTGTTGGGAAGGTGAAATGGCAGCTTATTTGAACTTGTGTGTAACTCCGAAAATTCACCAGAAAGGTTGCAAAGTTGTGAGCAGGTGGATCTCTTACAGTTCTCTGACTCACAGACTACAGTTAATGGTTCACCAGAAGACATTATAAAGCATTTCACTATGTCCATATATCCTCTGTCTGTTCCTGCCTCTTTACAATCGGGAAAGAAACAACTGTAATTCTAGATAAGGTAAGAGGGCATAAAGTTTATGTAGCAGAAGCACATCTATTTTACAGAAAATATTCCACTTAAATTTTAGGGTTCTACCTGAACAATTGCCAGACAGCACTCCTAGACTTGTAGAGTATTGCACAGAGGTCATGACTGAAATCCTTTACGCAATTTGAGATGCTTGTAGTATGCCTGATAGTTTGGTGGTAAAGAGGGACACATGAGTCTGGAGAGCAAAACCAAAGTGAAAGCAAAGAGATTATGGGAACACAAGAGTAGGAGGAAAAACTTATGCACAGAAGAAGAGGGGAGAAACTAGTCAAGAAATTATAGGAACTAAAATACTGAATGTTGGCTGAGAAAAGCAGCTCACTAGCAGTTGCTAGGATGAGAATGTGTATGTTCAAGAGACTCAAGCAGTCCTTCCTCGGAGGTTTGGAAATCTACCATGTGAAGGACCTTGGGATGAGCAGGAAGACACTTTCCCTCTTAAAGTGTTACAAATTAGATAGCTGAGGCAGAGAAATTTTTTAATAGTGTCTGGAAAAGAAGATATTAGAAATCAAGGTCTTGATGACAGGAGTGTGTCAAATTAATGCATGATGTATTTTTGGAATTATACAATGTGTCATAAGCCAATTTGGTTCCAGGGGAAATGTGACATCTTTTCCCTTGCGAGTGAGGTTTCCAAAGGGTTGAAAAGCAAGGAAAACATGGTGTCAGATGGAGAAGCAAGGCACTGACTGTGCTATTTAAACTATATAAATCGGTGGTGATGTATCCTGCCTCTTAACCCCTTCTGATAGCTCTGTGTCTTTAGACTGACAGATCTGTTCTCCATTTTCAGTCAGTTTCAGGACAATAGGTTTTACCTTGACCTGTAAAACCAGTCATACCCTTTTACATAGCAGTGACTTCTCAGGAAGCAGAAACATAAAAATACACTCTTGCCATGAGGTACATGCTGTGCCTCACAGCAGATCTGGTTTTTTAACTCACAAGAATGAGGACCTCAATGGGCTGCTGAAAATATCTGAACTGCAGTTTTACATACTGAATTGTTGTTTCTTTTGCTTCCAGAATCTGGACAGTTTAGAAAGGAAATGTAGAGTTAACATTTGCAATCTGACATGGGCTTCCTTTTCAGAAAAACATTCTTTCTGGCATTCTTGTTGGGGAAGGGAAGCCATCCTTTCCAAGATATTAGGGATAGTTATGAAAATGTTCAAAGAGCTGACAGTTAATAATTATTATTCACTGGTGTTGCTTTCTTCTAATATTGTGAACATATTTTTGGAGGAGAATTAAATCCAAGTCTCTCCAGGGGCTATTGGTATTTTGCTAATGCTAAATTAAAGCGTGCCATGTGCTGTGCTCTAGAGGTGGTCAGTAGAGGCTTGACAGAACTTAATTGTGTGTGTGGCAGGGGTGCTCTGGGTCACTGTGTGGTAGGTGTGATGCAGCTACAATCTGGTGGGCAGTCAATCTTTCACAGCCCCTTGTGTTTTCATGAGCAGGAAGGAGACATTCCCAAGCTGCTTTCCATCCTGCCCACAGTTGAGGTGGTCCAACTCCTGGAGTTAAGCTGCACAGACAGTTTCTGTGCCTTCTGCTCATCACCTGTCCCTTTGCTTTTTCTATTCCCAAGCTGTAAATACTTAAAGCTCATTAAAAGCCATGAAACAGAGTTGGAAACCAAGCTACCTTAAAAAAATCAGTTAGTGAAGAAACAGCTCCAGATTGGAGAAGAAGCATTGCAGTCTTTATAATCTTCAAAATTATCTTCCTATAAAGTTGTTGACTCCTGAGTTTGGAGGTATCAATATAGAAATTTAGTAGTATATTCTCTTTGGGATATGCTGTTATATGTTGCAAGTCCTTAAATGCCGTATCATCCTGTATTGCCCAGTTTTCAGCACTCATCCTCTTAATACATTCCTGCTATTATTTTTCTTGATGAGGTCCTCACCTTTCTCAGCCAGATACTTAGAGCATGTTCACTCTGCCCAGACTGACACAGTTTGTGCAGAGTATGTTGCATCATGTCTGGGCTAAAGTGTTAGTGGGAAGAGAACCACCAAAATTAAACCTGTAAATCTTGCCCCTGAGCCAGCAGTCACCATGTGGAGAGATTTCCTGAAAAGCAGAGCTGAAGGCCCTGTTCCCAGGCTCTCCTTCTTCCCACTCCTTTCTGTCTCTCCCTGAGGGCTAAACTAGCTTGGGCAATCATGCCCTGGCTGTGCATAGGGTTTTCAGGAGAGAGGTAGACAGGATCACTGTATCATGCAGTGACTAAGGGGGGTAATTGATTGGATGCAATGGTCAGTGAGGTGTAGTTGCATGTGAAGATTTGGGGGGAAAATACCCCTGATGTACTACACCCACAATGATCATCAGTCCTGCCTTAGAGCAAGGAAGGAAAAGGAACTGTTGTTGCACTCAGTGTGGGTGCTGTGGCTTGGAGACAGAGCAGAAGAGTTCAAGGGGAGAGCAAAACATCCAAAGATTCATAAGGCTAGCATGATGTTTGGGAATTACTGTATGGAATGCTGGCATTTTGTTAATTTATTTTGTAATCTGTGATGGGAGTAGCTGAATATTGAACAGCTTAAATCTAAGCAACTGTCATTTCAGGCTTTGGTGCAGAGGGAGTGGGTGAGATAGTAGGGGTAAATTGTGAACAGGAGTGAAACCAATATGTGCAGCTTTCTCTGAACCTGCCCACCTCTTTCTTTGTGTAATATCGAGCAGCTGGGGCTGTGCTATCTCAGCTTATCATCACTAATCAGGCTATAGATCTCTGGGGACATGTTTTGCTTTCACTTGCTTTGGTAGAAATCTAAACTTATTACCTAGATTATTTGCATTTAGGCCAGCAAAACTGCATAGACAGGTTTTGAGCTTTTTTGTCAGCGTGGTTTTTGGGACATACTCTCATTTTATGAGAATGCCATCTTTGTTTAATCAAAGAAACCACTTGAACACAAAATGAGAGAGCATTTGCACTACTTTTGGTGTTTGTTTCTTTTCTTCTGTGGGGAAAAAGGTACTTAGTAGGAGTAAAGCTAATATATTTCACTGTAAATTAATTAGAATGAATTACTTGGTTTACAAATGAGATTTTGCTAGTCCATAATCTTTATGCCTACCTGTAAGAACGTAAGACAAAACACTTGACCAAGTTTGTTACAGGGATGTATGCTGCTGTAATTGAATTTCTTCAGCTGTTTCAAACATTCTTCAGGGAGATTTTTCCCCTTGCTTGAATTCCATGGAGTTTTTCTCTGAACTTTCCCACTGGATTCCCTATATGCTTTTTAATGCTGGGTTAGGTAGGTATGTTTATAAGTTGCTGTCCTAGGCTGCTTTCTCCAGAGGTGTAATTTAGAGCCTGGTGTTTCATTCATTACTGTGCTTACCTTGGTCTAAATGTATGATTCTGCCTGTTGTTTAACTTGCAGACTGATGATTCATTCCTTTGCTTCATGGGATAGCTGCATGTGATCTTATCCCACTCTGAGATGAGCTTTGGGACTGAGCTAACAAGAAATGTTTATGGCATTCAGCATAAATCACAATTCCACAGAAAAATTTATCTTACAAAAAAAAAAAAAAGTTTTTTATAACTAGTAGGTGTTTCTATATCTAAGGGACTTAGTCTGCTCTCCCTGATAACAAGTGATAGGACCAGAGGAAATGGCCTCAGGTTGTATCAGGGGTGGTTTAGATTGGATATTAGGAAAAATTTCTTCACTGAAATCATGCTTGGGTATGAGAACAGGCTGCCCAGGGAAATAGTGGAATTACCATACCTGGAAGTGCTCAAAAGGCATGTGGATGTGGCACTTGTGGACATGGTTTAGTGGTGATTATGTGTCTGGGTTAATGGTTGTACTCTATGATCTTAGAGGTCTTTTCCGACTTTAATGATTCTGTGATTCTAAACCAATGTTTTTAATCATTTATCTGTTTAATTATGTCTCTCTTGGGTTTCATGGTAAACGCAAAGAATGTAAGAAGATGCTCTCTGCCCCTTTCTAACCTTCATGAGAAAAGTCAGGGTGTGCAGAAGGAGATTGGTGCTTCCATTCAGGAACAGGGTGTAGCAAAAGCATCTGTGGGAATCCATGTAAAGAAAGATATCTGAGTGGAATGTCCATTGTATTTGCAGGAGTTTTCTGTAGAAGAGCAGTTTCCTGCATGACATGTCCCCACATGACTTAGCAGCATCCTGTAGGTGTGAATGCCTGTCTCTGCAGAGCAGAATATGCAGAAAAGATGGGTGGTGGAGGTAGACATGGTGACTAACTCTTTATTCCTGGAAGTGCACCCTCCACATGGAGGACAGCATTAAGTACATCCCAGATAGGCTTCTCACACTGCGTCATTACTGAGGGTTTAAGCCATTTTCCCTGTGGATTCTGTACTTGGCAGAAAGCGCTGAAGGAAGTGGTAATGTGCCTTCAGATTAAAACATAGGCAGAAATCAGCACTTGCATAATAGGTTTATTCTTTATTATCCACCATTTTTGTCTGTTCTGTGACAGAGGTTTCAAATACTGCATATGTTGGTTTTGCTCCTTCTGCCATGTGGACCTAGCACATCGTAAAGGAAGGACATTCAGACTTTAGTTATTCTATCTCCTAGAATCTCTCAGTTTTACTATATCACCTCATTTTCTTCCTGTATGTCTTCTGGTATTTTTATTTTTAAAATATCAAACAATGAGTTCAGATTGTTACCTCAAAACTGATTATTCCTGTTCACTAAAAAAAGATAATTAGTGAACTGCAACTGAAATAATTATCAGGTTGTAAATTTGCCTTATGGGGAGTGGGGGCTGGGGAATTTGCTTACGTTAATCTTTCTTCTTTGCTAGGTCTGTGAAGACCACGAAGTTTAATTTCTCTAGGTAATTCTAACTTCATTCATGATGATTTTGAGGCATAAGGGTGAATTTGCCATAAAGACTTGTCATGAAATTTGAGTAGTACCTTTATGCTAAAGGTAAGTAAATAATCTCTTTCCATATTTAGGTAAAAGTCTCAGCCAGCCCTCTTGCTAATGGTATCCTTTAGAACTAACCTGGGTTATTGTATTGTGGGGAGTGCAACAATGAGGTGATACCAGACAATGTTGCTGTGGTTCTCTGCTTGTAAGGGATGCCCTTATTGTAGTTAAAGGCAGCATAGAGTTTACACTGGGCACATGCACCCTCTTCCAAATGTGTTTATGCCCCTTTGCTCTTACCTGCCTGGGAGCTGCTTTCACCTAGTAAATGTTTCTTATGGCCATTTGGATGGTCTGAAGGACCATAGTCCACAAAATTTTCTTCAGCCTGTTTGCCAAACCGTGTTTGCACAAGTTAGAAGACAGGTGGTAAGGGTCAAAACTGGATTTTCTCTTAAGTCTGTGAGTTAGACTCCTTCAGAGCACAGGAAAAACAGCCTTGCATTTGACTGCATGGTTGAGTATAATATACAAACACTTCCCTTCTCTGTTTGGTTTAATAGCCTGGCTATTGTTGAGCCTTTGCAACTGTGAAGTCAGCTGGATTCTTGTGTACCAGATTCTGCAGAAAAATTTTTGGCCAATGGTGACTGATACCAAAGAGAAGCATGGACTAATTCTGTTTAACAGCTTGTGCAAAATATATGTAGGAGTGTAAGGAAGAAACTGTCACTACTGAATCTCAGAAGAAGTAAATGTAAGAAAAATGTTTAGGGAGGAAGGAGAAAATTATGAACATGAAGCATCAAGTTCCTGTTCAAAAAGAGAAACTCCTCAAAGGCAGTTTGGGAAATTTGGGTAGTTTTCAGAGGGCATATTCTGTTGTATCTTGTATCTGTAAGTTTTTGGTGTGTATTATAGTTTTATCACATGCCACTACAGCTTGGTGACTGAGGCTGGTGAAATTTGGTTTTACTGAGGGCAAGTATACTCATAGGACATGCACAAAAAGGTTGGCTGATTGTATTCTTCACCTTTTGAGAGAGCTAAAATGCTCTTTGCAAACAACTTGTAAAAAAAGCAAAGAGCATATAATTGATAGTGTTATGTGAACACAAATTTCTTGTGTCATTTTATATGAAGAAAACAAAACAAAAAAAAGCATGGCAGTTTACAAGCAACAGCTAAAAGAAGGCTTTGGGGAAAAAAAAAAGACCACGTATTTGGCTTCTTTCAATATAGCAAAATATTTGCTTAAATAAGTGTGACTTGCATTTAGTGTTGCAAGGGAAAATATTTTTACACTTCATTTCTTATCTTTGCCAAATCTCACTTACTTTATGGAGCCATGCTTGAATATATCATATTAAGCAGTATTTTTATGAGTTATCTGGACATTTGAATTTCTTATGCATGGCCCTTTTCCACCATGAGAAGACCTGTAAGCAGTGGCTGCCAGCACTGAAAATTAACAACTTGGGGGCAGCTATGTGGTGAGCTGCCTTTTTTAGGCTTGATGCCTCGTAGAAATTAAATTTGTTGCCTTGAATTGGAGAACAGAATTGTTCAGGGCATTTAAAAGGAGTTTGTCTGCTATCAGTGCTCTCAGTCCATGAATTTCACAGGTATTTCTTGAACTTGAAAATTGAGACGGTGCTTTTTTGTCAAGGCATGAACTACATGATCCCATGATGTAGCGCCTTTGCTTTTGTGTGGAGGTTATCTTCATGGTTTACTCTCTCTGTGGCTTTGGAAAAAACCTGGTAAGCAGAAGTATCCCTCTTCTCACCTGCAGATTTTCTGGACCTGTAGAAGTATTGAGCAGATGTGGTATGCCTTGCTACTCCAATGTCTTGTGCTCCTTGAACTTTCCTTCAGAGCCTGGACTCCTTGGAACCCCTAGGATTTTTAGGTTAAGCAAATAGCCTGAGAGAATGTTCGAATGATACCAGGAGATGAAAACAGTTGTGCTGGCTTTGCTGGAAAATAGCAAAAGAAAGCTGCAGAGAATCACTGAGTGAATGCAATCACAAGATAGCAAGCAAACCCAGGAGCTCTTGGTTTGGTATGCTGGGGACCAGCATAACAATAGCCTTTTGCCTTTCAAGGCTACAAAACCCAACAGGAGGCTTCAGGGAAAACCTTTGTGGCTTTTTCCTGCAGAGTTGTTTTGGGTTTTTTTTTCCCTTGGCATATGTCACATCTGTGTAGAGGGATGTGAATTGGCCTCAGATGTCCTAAAACAGGATTGTATATGAAGGAGGGAAAAATGTATTTTGTATTACAAGCCCTTTGACTGACATTTTCAAATTAATAACAAAAGGTGGAATTTTAGAAAGCTTGTTCTATTGTCGCTCAGTTCAGCTCTTCCTGAAGTAACTGGAACAGTTTACATGATACTTAAGTAGGGACCAAGTTCAGTGGGTTGGGTTTGCTTTGTTTTGGAGCCTTCTAGAATTTTGCAGGACTGTCTTCTGTAATTAGGGTGCGGAAAACAGAATGAAATTTTCCCCTTTTTTTTGTACCAGCTTGAGTGTGATTTTGGTGCTCAAAAGCATTTTAAAAAAGGCTTTAACTTTTTTTTTTTTTTTTTTTTTTTAAGGGCAGTGCTTTAAAAACAGCTTTTATGAAAGGCCCCCAGCTTAGTGTTTGATGCATTGAATTCAGTTAATCACTTAATTGGTCCATTAGGTACTTAGGAATTTATTTACCAATACAAATGGACTTGTGTGACTTGTAATTTAAAAATCTGCTCCTTTGAAGAGTTTCCAAATAAGTTTATGCATATTTATTGAGGATATTGTCATGCTGTCAATTCAGTGATTCAATTTATTGACTTCACTTCAGTTACAAAAGTGAAAAAATATTTGAAATTTTTGTCCTTTGCTTTTGGATGTTGGCAGGAGTTAAAAAAGAGGAGTACTGATTCAATGTCACAGACCAATCCAATAATTGTGTCTCTTCAGTGTTACTTTGATAATATAACCATTTCTTAAGAGGTACTGTTCTTATTGAACGGAGCATAATTTCAATTAGTGTTTTACACTATGTGTCTTAGAATCAGTATTTTTAAAACAGAACATCTGTAATTGGATCTGTTTACCTACTGCGGTCATAGTGAAAACTATACTCAATAGTAAGATATTCCATAAAATCCAATTGATAGAAAACATCTACAGCTGACTTCTGGTTAGGGGTATGTTTCTAACTCCCTGTTACAAGTGAAGAACCCATGAAGGACATCTCTTTGTAACAGACAACACAGATTTTACAACTATGTGTAACATAAACGGGAAATAAAAACTGTGCTGCAGTAATATTTAAAAGTTATACTGCAAAGCCTAGAATTACCTCTGTCTTAAATTATGCTGCTTTCAAGTATTTTCTTCTTGAACTGTAGTTCTTTCAGCTATTTTGTTTAACCTGATTGGAAATAATCACAGAATGGCTGAGACTGGAAGGCATCTCTGGAGAATTGCTTAGTCTACTCCTGTGCTCAAGCAGGGTCACCTGGAGCAAGTTGCTCAGAAGCCTGGATGGAGGTGCCACAGTCTCTCTGGGTAACCTGTTCCAGGTTTGATCGCTGTCACAGTAGGGGGAGGGAAAATAAATTATTTTCTTTCTTTCAGGTGAAATTCCTTTTATTTCAATTTGTGCCCATTGCCTCTTGTCTTTTTGCTGTGCACCCCTGGGAAGAGTCTGTCATCACTGCCTCCCATCAGTTGTTTATACATATTGATGAGACCTCTCCTGAGCCTTTTCCAGGCTGAACAGTCCCTACAATCTCAGCCTCTTCTCACATATCAGATTCTTCAGTTCCTTAATCACCTTTGTGGCCTTTGCTGACTTGTTTCAGTCCATGTTTCTCATGTACTGTGAAGCCCAAGACTGACATCTCTGCAAGATGTCTCACTAGGGCTTAGTAGAAGGGGAGGATTACTGCCCTTAACCTGCTGGTGATGCTCTTTCTAATGCAACCCATGACACTCTTACCTACCCTTGCCCCAAGGACACATTTCTGGGTGATGTTCAACTTTGTGTCTGTCAGGACCCTTATGTTGTTCTCTGCGAGCTTGCTTTCCAGCTGAACAGGCTGCAGCGTGCAGTGGTGCATGGAGTTACCCATATCCAGGTGCAGGACTTGGAATTCCCCTTTGGTGAACTTCATGAGGTTCCTGTCGGCATGTTTCTCCAGCCAGTCCAGGTCCTTCTGGATGGCAGCACCTCCATCAGCCAGCTTGCTGGGGGTTCCCTCCCATCCTCCAGGTCAATTGTGAAAATATTAAATGATCTTGGCCCGAGTAGTGACCTCTAGAATACTCCACTAAGAACTAACCTCCAGCTCGACTTAGTGCTGCTGTACACAGCCTTTTGAGCCAAGCAGTTCAGCCAATTTTCTATTCACCTTGGTATTTACTTATTTAGTCTATACTTCATCAGTCTGTCAATGAGGATGTTATGGGAGACAGCATCAAAAGCTTTGCTGAAGTCAAGATAAATAACATCCACTTCTCTCTCAGTGAGATGAGCCAGGCATCTCCTTGCAGATGACTATCAGGTTGGTCAGATGTGATTTCTGCCTTCATAAATCCACGGTGACTAGTCCCAATCATTTAATTTTACTCCATATGTTTAGGAAATACTTTCCAAATTTATCTGCTTATCACCTCCCCAGTGTTGGAGGTGAAACTGCCTTGCCTCTGTTTTATGGGATCCTCTTTCCTGAAAATAGGACTGGCTTTCATGCAATTCTCAAGAAATTCCTCTGATCCCCATGATTTTCAAAGATGGTTGAGAGTAGCCTCCTGTTAACATCAGCCAGCTCCCTTAGCACTCGTGGATGCATCCCCTCTGGATCCACGGGCTTGTGTATGTCCAGTTTGTTTAAATGTCCCTTAACTGGATCCTCCTCTGCTTTTGGTAAGTCTTTACAGCTCCAGACTTTCTCACTGGTTGCAGGGGCCTGGAATTTCTGAGAATAGAATATTGAAGGAATAAACAGCTTTTAAATTGATGGCCTTTTTTCTGGTAGTAGTCTGTCCTTCTAGCTATCACAGAAACACCTAATGTGCTTTAAGCACAAACCAGTTCTGTGCAGCACGTGTGTATTAAATAAATTTAGAGTCTGTTGATGGCCCTGTATTTAAAGCTAAACTATTAATGTCTTTCCATGATTATACTGAAAAAGAAAAATTATGTTCCACAAAGCAGTAGGAATCTACCAAAAATGTGCAAGTGTTTTCTATGTGCTTCTCTCCTGCGTTCACCTCGCTGAGTGCTGACTGTGCAGAGATGTGTAACAGGAGTGACTATAGACAGTGCAGTGATTTCAAAGATGGTTTTCATGTGTCAGAACAACAAGGTGAATTAGTCTGCAGTCACATTCCTGTTGCCATTGAGAACTGTCATCCATGCCCAAGCAAGGTTGCTTTAAGCGTGCAGGGCTGTAAAAGTCCTAATCTACAAGTGTGGATGTGCAGTTGTCAAATGGGGGAAAAGAAGGAACTAAAAAAGCAAAGCTGCTATTTTCAGCTCAGCAGGAACCTGACAGCTCCTGAGCTCAGCAGGACCAGGATGCTGGGAGCTGCTGCCTCTCAGGTGCAATCATCAGTGGGAGGCAGGATTCTGGCTCCTGGATTCTTCTGAGCTCCAAGTCCAGCCACAGCTTGGGTATCTCACCACTTCTGGGGGTGCAAAGCACATATCATCCCTTTCCTGCTGAGCATGTGCCACGGGGAGGGGGGAACATGGATTAGTCAGCCCTGCCCTCCAAAGAGGCATTGGACATCTTCACTGAGTGGAATGAGAGCTGAGAAGCCACACATCCTTGGCATTGTTCATCTGCCCTTCCAGCACAGCTCTGCCAGCTTTAAGTCAGTAATGACTTTTTAAAAGCCTTTCCATTTCTTAGAGTTCCTTAAACAAGCCAGTGACTCTCAAAGGGTTGCACAGCACTGAGGACTCAGCCCAGCATCATGTGGAGGTCTGCCAGAGCTGCTTCTCGTCCTACATGCAAGTAAGAGTGGCTCTGCATGGGAACAGTGGCACTGCCTTGAAACTAGTAGAAGACTGCAGAGTTGCAGTAATTAATCTCAAGAGTAGCTGTACCAGCTTTTAGGCTGCTTTCTGCTGGTGCTGTTACACAAAACAGATAATTTATTTTCCTCAGCATATCTTCTGTTGTCATTGCATCTTGTTAAGTCAGAGTTGCAATGTATGTCTGTTCATGAAGACCATTCATAACATACCACATATTGGGTGTCTTCTCTTAAGAAACCATTGTATGATCTCACAATAACCATCTGAGCTTCTGCTTCAGATTATTACTGAGATCCTGAGTGTGAGCTCAGCCAAGCTGCATTCAGTAGGGCCACTTTTTTTTCAGTTGTTCAAAAGGGACTGTAACCATTAGTGCACTGAAGAGGCACCTTCTCTTTGTTTTGAAGAGAACTGACTGTGAAAGCTCCAAGTGGAAGAACTGCTGAAGAACAAATACCATCCTTTTAGAAAGACAGAAAAATGCCAACATTACTTAAATTTTGTATTTTAATTGAAACTTTTTGTATTGTGTAAAGTTTTATACAAATTTTTAAATATACTTTAAGTTTTTTTAAAGTTATATTTTATAAAAAAGATTTTCATAGAATCCAAGAAGAAAACAGATATGTCCCAAGAACATTAAAATACCCATTTAAGTTTTAGTAATGCATTTGATACAAATACTGTGAAAAATGCAGCAGAAATAAGACGTTACTTAACTGAACACATGCCAGAACAAGTGCCACCAAAAGTGAATATGGTACCACTTAATTACAGAAGTTTAATCTCTTTTGTTGTGCATGAGCTA
>JAWWEV010000083.1:38286004-38323618 GCA_035583235.1 Hafferia zeledoni
TTTCTTTTCTTTTCTTTTCTTTTCTTTTCTTTTCTTTTCTTTTCTTTTCTTTTCTTTTCTTTTCTTTTCTTTTCTTCCTCTTCTCTTTTCTCTTTTCTTTTCTTTTCTTTTCTTCTTGGGGAGAATGACTGACTGACTGGAAAATCTCTGCACACTCAGTATTGAGAAGCTGTGCCTTGGTTTTGGTTATTTTTTGCACAGCTAAATTTCATGTCTGATAAAGACTGGTGCTTATTTCCACTGAGAAATACAGATTTTTTTTTTCATTAGAGCTGTTCCTTTTATTTAGCAATTGTTGATAAACAACTTTTATTTCAGCCCCTGAACATTGACAGCTCGCCTCTCACCAAGCTGCTGAATTGCAAGCAGGCTAAAGATTTTTGCTGAGTAAGGGTCAGAGAACCCTTAATAGATTTCAGCCTGCTACATCAAGTTTTAATAACAACTTACTATCATCTTATGTCCTCAGAAGAGGAACTTATACAGCAAGTTTTTTATGACTTTGGAAAAGTACTGCATGGTTAAAAAAATAATGATAAATAAATTACCTGACTTGCTGAAAAGCCTTGGGGATGCTCCAGAGTAGTTATTTTAAAATGAAAACATGCTGATTGTTGCTTAGATGTAACACGTGTAATTTGCAAAGTCCTTTAATGGCAGCTGAGGGCCTGATGTAACTCAGCAGCACATTAAAAAATAGGCGTTTTTTGTAACTAACAAGTGGTAACATGTATCTGTTTATGATGAACAGTGTAACAGTATCTTTCAATACAGCCTTTCTCTTGGAAGCAGAAGTTCGCTTTTGGTGTCTAGAACCTGGTGGAGCAGGTATGTCTGCTAGAGTAGTTTAACTGTTACGGTGGATATAGATACAGGATGGTGCAAGACCAGTGGATACAAAAGGTCATGCCTTGGGCACACAGAAGTCTCCTCAGTTCTGAGATGCTTCAGCATGACCTAAATTACTGGGCTCAATGTGAGGTTTGCTGGTAAAATGATACGTCATGTGGTAGGCAGGGGGTCAGATTAGATGATCTAATGGCTCCATCTGGCCTTAAACTCTTAATTAGGGAAATGCTGCCAGCAAAAGATGGCATTGAAGCTTTACACTTCTAGATTTCACTTGCTTGGGAGGTCTTCATCTGAAACAGGGCTGCAGAAGTTGTACTTGGGCTAGTCCTTTCCTCAGCTTCTAATGGCAGTAGCAGCCAGCAGACCTTAAAGCAGGTCCTGATGGGAACCTGGTAATCTTGCTGTCGTAGTTCAAAAGCCCTGTCTCTCACTATTCCAGACTAACACTTCTAGCTTTTAGAGCTGTAATGATATCTAAATATAGACAGAAAAATCTATTATTAGCCTGGTATTATGACATTAATTGACAGATTTAAAAAAAAAAAAAAAAAAAAAAAAGGTAACTTTCTCTGGCAAGCTGATGAAAAATAAATTGCAATTATTTGAGGCTGCTTCTGGATTAAAATATTAAAAGCAGGGATATGATTTCAGTGCTGGGTGGTTTGATGCAATAAACTTTTATGATACCTTGGCTTGATGCCTTTAGTGCAGAAATGGGAAGTAAATTGTGTGTTTGTGTGTTGTTTTGGATGTGCTCTTTGCTCTCTCATCTATGCAAGTGTCAGTGTGCAGGTCTGATAACCATTGACACAACAAAACCAGCATCACTGATCAGCCAGTTTCTTTGGCAAGCTGAAATGGTTTGTAGTTAGCACTGTCTGTCTGGATTCTGGAAGGTCACTTGAATGTCTTTTAAAGTTGCTTAATTGCTTATTGATCTCATACTTATTCCATACTTGCTGTCTCTTTTGCTATTTTCTGAAATGCATTCATAAGTCACAATTTTAATTTCTTTAATAGAATATTGTGGTTTTGTGGTGTTGAGCATTCACTTTTAAGTTCAGAGCTTTTAATTGGAAGTTTCAAACTTGATTGGTTTCTTTTATATATGGTCACTCATTTTCTTTTTCTTGCATTTTTCTAAATGAGTTACTCCACTTCTGCATGCCTCTTAAAGGTCCTGTTATTTTACAGCTAGCATATTTCAAAGCACAAGGAGCTGAATGAATAACTGCTGAGGTACTGAGGTACTCTATTTTAGCTGCTGTCTCCTTTTGCTAATTTATCTTGTGGATGTTTTTTCCCCCAATTTAATATATTTTCATACAGAGTAATTGCTCTGGAAATACATTCTTTTTCTTTGTAGTCTCATTTTGTTTATGTTAATCAGATTGCTTCATTTTAGTAGTAGCATCTATGGACTTCTTTCTTTGAAAATTCCTTGTGCCATGGATTATTGCTCTCTGTTTATGTCACTGGGCAGTTGTGCCTGGAGAGAAACAGCCTTGGTTTCCTAAGGTTTAACTCAACAGGGTAATCTCAATCCCAGTTAAAAGCAAGAGTTTGTGAAACTGGATGCTAAACTGCCACCGGAGCACTTTTTCTGCTCACATCCATATTTCCTTTTGGACTGTCTGGCTCAAGAAATGAGTCTCACCTGTTGTGACCCCTTGCAGTTCCTGGCAACCTGCTCTGTGGCAAAGGGTAAGCTGGGAAAAGCGACTTTCAGTCCTGCTCTGCTTCATTCTCCTCCTCCCTGCCTTACTTTGGAGCCTGTACCACATCTCTTCCAGGACTCCCCAGTGCCTGGGTACCTGCTGCCAGCAGCTGCCTTGCTGGCTGCTCTGTGCCACTGCTCTCAGCTACAGCGACGCTCGCTGTTCCTCGCTGAACAGTCCCTTCAGGTTTGCATGCTTATTTCTGCCTTGCTGACTTTATTATCATCACAGCTTCCCCAGCCTAATTACGACTTCTTTCTGCCTACTAAGTTGCAGGAGCATTTGGATGAACCTCAAATGAGCCTAAAGATCACAGTACACAGAACCAAATAAATGCCCTTAAAAGTGGAATAAAGGTATTTAGGTGGTCTGAATCTTGTTTATTTTTGCAAGGTGGTTCCTTAAAGGCATATCAACTTCTGATAAGCTTTTGTTACTACAGGTTAGATTTATAGTTTGTAAAATGAGAGTGAGATTTTCAGTTGGACAAGGACACCATCTGCAGTCACCAGATGCAGTTATCAAGATTGAATTGCAAGACTTGCCACTGATTATGCTGGTAATCATTGAGGTGATCAGTGTAATTATCTTGAGATCAAGATGATATTTTCTCTGATCTGATACTGCAGAATTAAGTCGAAGGGGCATCCATCATTAGCTACTGGCTAGAGTCAGAGTATGGCTCCAACTGGGCACTTGTCTGTTTCACTTTAATCACATTTTTTTATAATATGTGAGCAAAACAGATCAGCAAATGTTGTGAAATTGCCATTTTATATTGAAAACATTTTCCATTGGATTATATCAGATTTATCGAAAACCTACTGCATTGCTTTATCATGAAAGGCTCCTAGGCATTCTGCTCATAACCAGAGTTTAGAACAGACTTTATTCTGGGTCTCTTTACCCAAGGAAGACAAAGTATTTCCTCTTCAGGTTATTTTAGTCTTTGAGAGTGTATTTTTTTTCTAGTATAGATCATATGGAGAATTGCCTCAGCTGCAGAGTTTCCGTGCCAAACTAAATTGTTTTTGATGTCTCAGAAAATGTGACTGGGACTTGGTAGGGTATAATCCCAAACTCTTAAAAATATTTTTTTGCTCTAATGCACACTAATAATTAATCTAGAAACAAATTATGTGGCTTTGGAGAACTCTTCACAAGTAGTCATTTGTGTGTGTTTGGAGCATTTTCCATAACATCTGCAATGTGGTTCTTCATGATCTTATATGGTTGTAAAAAAATCATTTTCCAGATATGTTTGCTGAGAAGTAACTGACATATCTTCAGCCAGTTTGAGTTCATTCTTCTACAGATTGTCAAGACAATTTTTTCCAAATTTAGTGATAAATTATGTTGGAGATTATGATGTATATTATATCTTATGCCTTTCATTTTTAACTTTACGTTGCCCCTACACGTGTGCTGTAAGTGTATGTAATGTTTCCTTTCCTTTTTCAAATGGCATAGATTTGCATACAAAATATTATTTGTATTTCCCATCAGGGTATATTACTCAGGGAAGGGACCAGAGCCTTTTGTAGTCTACATCATATGGAGAGGGTGCAGAGGATAAAGCAGGAAAAGTAGGCAGTCCTGAACACCTTCTAAAAAGCAAGTCATTCAATCTTTGTTAAGGCTTGAAAGAACAAGGTCTAAGAGCATCCTTGAAAGCTGTTTCTTTAATTTCCAGCAAGGTATATAAAATTTCATTCCAAGAAACGTGTTGCCACTGAAGACTAACAAGAGCAAAGTATCATAGGAGAGCTAGGAGATGATTGGTAATACTTTTATGTCATTGATCTGTTATTATATCTGCTAAGCTTCACACAATTATTTATCAGCTGAGAGTTATGAAATAATTCCTGACTTGACGTGAAAAGGGGGGAAAGTCAAATACGTTTTTTAACATGAACTTAACCCATCAGTCCTGAAGTGCTGATTCATTTGCCCACACAGTATAATTAAGCTTTTAATCTGTAATAAGGAGTCATACATTCAGTGATCTCACAATCAGAAAGCAATTGTAGCTTAAAATATTCATTTGGCTCTCCTCAACTGTTTTAGTACTCTGGGACTGTTAAGAGAGGGCATCTGTAGCTTAGGATCTGTAAACTTTTACCTACACAGTTTGCTTCTGCAACTGGACGTGGCTTGCCATGAGCAGTTATATATAGATGTCTATACTGGAAGTTTTTTGGGAACAAAATGTCGACAGGCAATGTGAGTCCTGTCTTAGGGGAGAATATTATAGTTTGAGTACATTTGGTGTTTCATTAGGTAATGAATCCATTATGTAATTGAAGTTCAGGCTCACACTGATTAATCATGACATTTCAATTATTCATAGAATTGGTGATCTTTTACATCCCTTTTTCCCCACCTCATTTGCCATTGGCTTCTATTACTTTCTCTTCTTACTGCTTTAGTATTTCTTCTTGCCACATTCTGAAATCCTGAAAATCTTCCACTGCTAGAGATTTTCATCTGGGAATTTAAATCACCTGGCACCTTGCAAGCAGCTCATGGCATCTCTCTGGTCTGGTGCTTCATAGCATTTTAACTGCCTACCTTCAGGTTAGCTGAGCTGTGAAGCAGCCAGGCAGCCACACCAAGGCATTTGAGGAGTGACAGGGAGAGATGCATGAAAGACAGAGGTTGTCCTGAGACTCAATTCTTGTTTCATGTGCTAAATTAAATTTCCTTGTGTTGTCCTGGAGCCATGGAGAAGGTTGAGTTGCCTGACTCAGAGTCCACTTTTGCAGCTAGGGAGATTGCCTTTGGCTGTGGTGTCCTCACAGTACACAAGTGGTACTGTTTTAAAGGATTGTGTTGTTTGTTTGAAGGAATTCACTTGGTACTCATGAAACTTGTTGTTCTGCAGCACACAGACAGTGCAGAGATCAGAAGTGGCTGCTGCATTCTCCTTTGGGTCCTGCTGCTCCTGCTCAGCTCCAGCTCACAAGTATCATCACTTTCCAGCTCAGTACCCACTCCGTCAGTCACATTACCATGGTGCAGTTTTATCATATGCCTATAGGGAAGTAAAAAAAACAAAACAAAACAAAAAAAAAAAACAAACATAAAACCAAAGCTTTTTTATTATTATTGCCTTTTTTAATACAATATTTATTTTGATACTGTACTGTCACTTTTGAGCTGTTATCTAAATCTTGGAACAGAATTTAGAGTAGGATATGAAAGGAAGAGGCTCAGCGTTTTCACATCAATCTTCCTGTGTTTTTAAAAATTGTGGGCAAATTCATCCTGCATATGCTGGTGGAGCCAGGCAGGATTTCATGGAAGATTTTCCCAATGTGCGTAGATTTTGTTAGCCTCCAGACACTCTGCTGCTCTCAAACATGGCACACAGGTACACAGGAAAGCCCAATGTGTAGCTTACTAGAAGGTCTGTATTTACCAGTAGTGTAAGATTGATTAAGGATATATATAAATAGTTTTTTCTGTAGATATCTTGTCTGTTTTAATTCTTCATAAATATGCCATTAGCAATTGTTCGGGTGTAGTGGTGGCAAATCTCTTTCTATGTGTTCAGGTAAAATTGTTCTGTCCTCTAGCAAACTGGACTTTTCAGGTTGGATAATGACCCATTAATTTTAACCTATAGTCTCCAGCTTATGGCTATCTTGTCAGTACTACTTGCAAGAGAATGTTTTTAGAGATAAAGTACTATATGGCATTTTAGCACAATGGAGGAAAAAAAAGGAAAAAGGAGTACCAAGTCATAAAATATAGCTCTGTATGGATGTGGATAGCAGGGTGGGAGGGGTGTGTTTGTGTTTTGTAACAAGCTAACTGGCACTGGTGGAAGCAGAACTCAAAGAAAACAATGCATTAAAATGGAAGTATTTTCTATTTCAATGGGTAATTTGCTAAACCCGATGTAAACCAAAAATACTCAATATGGCAAAGTTAAGACCTTTTTAAATAGATAATAGAAAACTAGATTTATCAATGAGCATCTTTTCTATAAACCAATATAGTCAATGTCTTGAAGAGGGGGGAAAAATTATAACGTCAGGTCCTTCAAAACTTTGAAACATCTCAGTAATTTTGTGGAAGTCAGATAAAACAATGATCTTTTTACAGTGTTCTCTTTTAATGAATTTTTAGTTATAAAATTTTAATGTTTATTCAAAGTTCTAGTTTGCGTTAAAGGATGTCTAAGAAAGGAGTCCTGTAGGAGTTTTACTTCCTGGACTTTTCTAATTCTGCATCAAACTTCCGATGATGGCATACAAGAAAGCTGTTACTCTGAAGAGTGAGACTTTACTTAGACCAGGCTTGAAAAGTTTAGCTGTTTTTCAGGGGTCTCTTGAAGGCTCACTGGGAGCTCAGTGGTTCCTTTGGGGGCACTATTACTGCCCACACAAATTGGGGCAGTCTGTAAAATTCATATGTGAGTCGTATGGGCTGTATGTGAGGCAGACAGAAGACACCTGGACATGCACAGTGCATCCCTGATGTGGAGGGCCACCAGTTGTTCACAGGGATTCCTTTGGTATTAACTGAGGAAACTGATGTTTGTTGCAGACTCTGTGATCCCAAGGAGTGTGGAGCTCTGTGGTGCCATTTGGCATCCATTTTTAAAGGAGGGCTTCTCTGGGTACTTTGCCTAAAGTTACTAGCAGGTCTTTTAAGTTTTACAGCTGTACATCATCAGAAGCCCAGTAGGCTTAGGCAGGTGAACTGTGCATCAGTCCCTACAATCCCCTTTCTTGGGGAGCTGCATTGTACGTAATTTTTTCAGGTTTTTCTGGTGGTTGAAAAGTGACAGACCAGACAGATTGAGTACAGTCATGATGCAGCCAACAGCCCAGCCCCTATGGTTGATCTATTGGCTTCTTCCTTTTGCCTCTTCCGATCTTGCCTGCTTGTTTGAGCACATAAACTATAGTAACAAGAAATTCCTCTCTAATCAGGGCACCTTCAGTAACCTTAACACAGTAACAAACTTTGTGTGTAGATGCCGAGCATCAGTGGTAGCCGTGACCCCATTGACATTGCTGGAGTAATAGATACAATCTTTTTCATCAGGAGATCCAGCTTTGAAGAGCAGACCTTATTCTAGTACCTTACATTATTGATAAGGAAAATGAAGTTGCTATCACTGCATTTCCTTCACAGTGAAACATGTGTGCTGTGCAGCCTCTTTGTTGTACATGCAAGGGAATGATGTAGTTTCTCAAATGCCAGTGAAGGCATTTGGGATTATAATGATGAGATCTGCACAAGTGATCATGCATGAGATGGAAATATCACTTGACATAAGAGATCAGCAGTGAAAACTCTTTATATCCAGACTTTCTGGCCATAGAAACCACATAAAATTCTCTAAGTGGCTGCCAGCTATGCTGTCATGTTCTCCCCTGGCTTGACTCCACAAGCTTGCCTTGTTCTTGGGCCCTCACTCCTTCCCGCCGGATCCCAGTGCTACTGCAGTTGCTGTTAACATTGGTTGTGGTTTGAGACACTTCTGCAGTTCCCTCTTCATCTGCTGGACACCTTGCCTACTTCTTCCTTTGGATTTTTTGTACCTAATTGTGTGCCATGGCTTTGTAGTCCCATATAATCTCTGAACCTAACCAGGGACATAAAAACTGCTTGTACAGCTGGGACTGGACTCTGCCTATTGTCAGGGCTGTGCTATTCTGTTGTTGGGACTGGGCTCAGAGGGGGCAGATGCAGCTGACTGACCTGATCAGTTATCTATCAAATAGCTGTGATCATCCCCTGGAGTGGAAAGAGAGGAAGTAGAAGGAACCCTGCGGAATAGCTAGGGACAGGAACAAGGTGGGAAGCTTGCCTCCTGATGGACACTGTACTAAAAAGGAGGCCATGCTTTAGCTGCAGCTTGATGCTGTAGCACCTGCAGTCTATTTTTCCTTGGCATTCCATGACATTGCATCCCAAAGAAAGAGCGCCTTCCAAGATACCTGCAATATTTATCCAGTTGTTATTTCACAGTGCCTGTACTTGTAGGCTTATGTTTTCTAGGATGATATCTTTCTCCATTTGCCCATTTTTGCCTGTTTGTGAATTACAACAGCAAAAATAAAAAATTCTCACCTTTCACTTGTCACTGAGGAGTTCTTACATCTTCTGATCTAGTGAAGGCCAATGTGGTACTGACAAGCAGAGAGCTGCTGCTTTTTCTTCCCATCAGTGTTTGACCACAGACAAGATGAATGATGATGCTGTGTATGGGTCTGGGGGGATCTTATGTTGGTATGTACATGTGTGATTCTGTTCAACAGACTTAATTTGTGACCCTCATTCTGTGGTTTACAACAGAAATCATCCCATAAAGGCATTAATATTAAATACATTGGATTGTGGCTTTGTCTTTACCATGTAAGATCTTGCTTGATGAACAACAGTCAGGGAAAGGGTGGTGTTCCTGTTCTTTCCTCAACAGAAATGTTTGGCAATTCACGTGAACTGTTTGAGAATTCAGGTGAAATTCCAAGTAGAAGTGTTGTCATCTTGGAGCAACTTAAACAAAAACATTTGACTGTCACAGGTTTTTTGTAGTGCTAGAAAGTAGTCTTTGAAGGACCTTATTGAAATATAGATACATAATGTAGGAAGAGGACATCTGATGAACAAATAGGGAGTAAAACCTTTTCTTGCACCTGGAAGATACAAATTTCCAGCAAGAGTGTTATCAACAAGTGGCTCTGCTGATTTCACCTGATGGCTGAGGGGTTTGTGTGTGTGTGTGTTCAAAATACTATAGGCAGAATACTTCTTAAGGTTGATTTTACTCTATGTTTTTGAATCCTCTGAGAGCAGTGGCTGGCCCTCAAGTGCAAAGGTCTGGCAGCTGCTCCACTCTCACTTTTTATGGAGGCAGGGGATGTGTGGAGGGAGGTCCAGTGAGGAACTACTCACACATGGGTGTGAGTACTTGGCTAATCACCAAAGTTGCCATGTGGACTCAGAAAGTCTGTACTCCATAGCAGAAACCTCTTCCCCTAGTCAGACATCTTTAAATATACATATGTATATTTGATTCTTTTATATGCATATTTTATTGTCTTAGTATTGTCCTAAACAACAAAAAGTCTCAATCTGTGTTATTTTAGGCTGTCTATGTGATAGTTATAGGATTTCCTATCCTCCCATATCTTGCTCTGAAGACTAAGTATAAATTAGTCTTTCAGGCTGTCTTATTCCTGGACTTTCTGTGTGACTTGGGAAAGTCTGTGGGTCCTTTTTCCATGTCAGTAGTTGGAGGCACTAATGCTTCTTTATATCACTAGTTTCTTGTGGGGAGAAGTTATTAATCAAACAGATAATTTAGTAATATTGCATTCAGGTGCTAAGATACAGTCTCTGCACCTTGTTTACCTTAAAGACAAACCTTTGCAAGTACCTGGCACCTGAAGGTCAGTAGAAATCTCACTTTGTATTAAAAGCAATGTGCTTTCCCTGAGGGTTTCAGGATTTGTACATTTTTCTACGCTTTTGGATGTTTGTATTGAGTGAATGGTCTTGGGGGACTGTGAGAAGGGGAAAGCTTGAAAACCCACTTAAATTGCAAGACTAAAGAACTCTTTGGTGCAATCTTCTGTCTGCAGTTTTACTGGCCTGCAATATTTGATTTTAAGTTAGGTTTTCTATGTTTGTACTTATATTTTAGAAGTGTACACAAAAAGCCTTTTTATACCATGATGCTACCAGTGTTCATTGTATTGCTGTCATTTCCCTCTGATTTATAATTAATTAATCTGTTATTTTAATGCTATGTCTTCCATCCCTTTCTCTGTAGTCCTTAGTGTTTTTGTGTTGTATATATCTCTTGTGTTAGTTCCAACTTTGCTACCTTCATTATTTATTGTGTTCCAAGCAGAGGAAATTAGATAGATGTTCAAGAAGCCAGAAATCTTCCTATTGACATTCAAAATGTGTAGATCCTTTTCTTTTCTCTTGCAGTGACAAGGAGTAAAGAAAGTTCTTGCTGTAAATTTATTGTTGAAACCCAAACCTCAGATATCCCGTGGTCAGATATGAGATTTTCTGATTATGGAAGCAAACAAAACTCTGTTTACCCTGACTGATGCTCAGTCCTGTTGGGTTTCTTCTTATTAATTTACTGAGAATTTGCTGATCTTTGTTCTTGTTCAACTAAGTTTTGTTGACTGGGTTGTTCTGTTTGGGTTGAGACTTGTATTTTCTCTTTCTAACAACTTAAAACATTGGGAGTTTTTTTCCCTCTATACCCATTTACTTAGTTATGTCTTTTGAAGAGGCTTTGCTTCATTAAACGTTTTCCTCAGTCTGTAATGATCCTACTTCTCCCACTCTAAACCCACTAATACATTAAATAGTTTCTTTTGTCTTTAGTAGGATGAAGATGTTCCACATTGTCTTTGGTTATTGGGGCCTCTTTGATACATAATCTTTGGTGGTGTAACTGTGCTATGGAGGACTCAGAAGAGTCCATGTCCTAATTGGAGGTTGGCAGCGTTATTTTAGCCTGTAATGAAGCAAATACAATATTTAATTGTCACACTCTGGTGACAACAATATGATTATGCTTCTACAAAATGAAGCATCTGAGACTACTTCAGGTCCTTGCTCTTTCATGCCAGTTTATTCCTGCAGTAGGACTCCAGCTTCAGTGGGAAGCCACTGTATACAACTAGTAGGTGATGAGATGATGCTCATTCTGTGCTGATGAGCTGAATCCCTTATTTACTCTTTTGGTGCAGCCCAGTAGTGAGACATGTAAACATGAAGGGAAAAGAGTGTAAGTGGCTGTTTTTTCAGGGGATGGGCCATCTTGCCACAGCACCCAGGGCTGCTGGGGGGAGAGGCAGATTGCCAGCTTGGAAAGCCAGGGGGAGCAGCTGCCAGCTCCAGCTTGGCCTCCAAATGGGCTGTACATTTTAGTAAGTACTTAGCGCTTTGGGGCAGGCTGGGAAAAAACAACTTCTGGATCTTATCTCCTTCTGTACCAGATTTCTGTCTGGTCTGAAGACCAGGCACTACAGTGACCAAAGAGCCAAAGGGAGAAGTGAAAAAAATGCACCCAGTGCACCGAGGTTCTTTCACATAAACCCTGTTTCTTCCACAGAAGTCATGAAGGACTCCATTGACTGGGGAGATGCTACCTCACCTCTCTCTCCTCAAAGTGAGCTTTTCACACTCTACTTACTTCCCTTCTTAATGGTTTCCCATTTCTAGGGTTAACTTCACAATTTCTCATTGCTAACAATCTTTTTAATTTTAGAGTAGAGGTTTTATGGAGTCCAAATGTAAACTTTCTGTTCATGTTCTTGGGCAATCTCTGACTGGAACAGTAGGTAAGTTAAGGATTAGTGGTGATGCACTACTCTCTGCAGTAGTTGCAGTGAATGTGCACTGAGCTTTTGCCATTCCTGAGCCATGGAGTAATCACACATAATGTGCATGCTATTAAGATGGGTTTCAGTTGTTTGTTTGAGTGGAGTTACTGCCTCAGCAAAAAGGATTACAGGAATCCCAGGCTATGGGTTTGAAATTCTGCATGAAACATCGATCCATATTATTGCAATGTGCTATAAAGTGCAGTTGGTATGTCAGTTCTGCAAGCAAAACATGATTGCAATGCAATTTCTTCTTTTTCATGTAAAATCACACATATCCTCCCTGCAGGGATTTTCTTGTTCAGTGGACTACAGTGTGGATTTGGAAAAAAAACATAATTCATTTATATGTAAATACAACCTGAAGGCTGCAAATATCCAAGCTTTTACCAAGACAGAGGGCATGTACATGAAAACAAATGGACCTGTTGCCATTAGAAATTCATAGTTTACCGTAATAGGGGTGGGGGAAAGGTTGTGTTTGAAACCATATAGGTCAGCATTTCAGAATTCTGTATTTGTGTTCCAATTAAAGAAGAAAATGGAAAAGCTTCTGGATGTGTACTATTTTTAGGCCAACTTGGGAGGGGAGAAGTAGATGCAGTATTTTTCATATGTCCTATTAGCAAATTACATGCCACAAATAAGATATTTTTGTGTTTGGCTTGCACATAGGTTTGTGTGAGTTTTATTTGGTCCGGAGGTGGGATATGTGAATTTTTAGCACTGTTCCATTTCTTTTTCTCTATGTTAAATGCAAATAATTTTTTCAAGAAAACTGGAAGTAGAAATTATGTCTGTGGGTCTCACAAAATTCGGTGAAGTACAGGAAGTCCAGCATTCTAAAGCAGAAGAGAAGGAGGTGGGGAGAAACAAGGAGATGGTGGATGTGTGTGGTGTCTTGCAGCAGCATTTGTTTTACCTGTTTTTTGTTCCTTGATATGGTAAAAATATTTCCTGGCTGAAGTATTTTGATTTGGACTTTTAATAGCGTAAATTATTTTGAGATAAGTTCACATTAATCACCATAAATTCTTCACTTACCTGTCACTGTTGCTGGGGATACAACTCTTGGCTCCTGTTAATGCGTATTCTGCTTCAGCAAGGGAAATTGCAATTTAGTTTTATAGCTGTTTTAGAAAAAGCCTGTGATAAAAGCGAACCAGTGACTTCTCTAATAAGTATTAAAGACCAAACCTGTACAATTTGTAGTAAGTGTAGCCTATCCTCTTAAAAGTGTCCTGGGGATATATGCACTAAACTCAGATTAATGCTAATAGGAGTTACCTAAGTTAATAGATCATTTATTTAGTGTTGCATTTCACTTAAACTTATTTTTATTTCTATTTTTTTATGAAAACAAAGTTAGAGTTCAAGTTTATGGTATAAAGAACTTTTTTCTTTCCTCTCTGTAGGCATGCTTCTAAGAAGAGTATTGACCATGGGGAAGCCCTCGTGTTAATCAGTTTTTACTAATCCCACTGAAGAAAATGAAGGCACATTTCAGCTTTGCCAAACCTTTTCTCACCACTGTTGGCTGAATGAGAAATGGTCGTGTGATTATGCTGACACCCCAGCATGCATTTGGTAGACCTGTGGTTAACTCGTTCCCTCTCCATGTGTCTGCTCTTACAAAGTTTTGTCCTCATGATACTGTGCTTCCATTCTGCCAGTATGTGCCCAAAAGGCTGTCTCTGTTCCCACTCCGGAGGTCTGAACATCAGCTGTAGCAATGCAAACCTCAAGGAAATACCCAGAGATCTTCCTCCAGAAACAGTCTTACTTTATTTGGACTCCAATCAGATAACATCTATCCCCAATGAAATTTTTAAGGACTTGCACCAACTGAGAGTCCTCAATTTATCAAAAAATGGGATTGAGTTTATAGATGAACATGCCTTTAAAGGGGTGGCAGAAACATTGCAGACTCTGGATTTGTCGGACAACCGGATTAAGAGCGTGCACAAAAACGCTTTCAACAACTTAAAGGCGAGAGCCAGAATTGCGAACAATCCCTGGCACTGTGACTGCACCCTGCAGCAGGTGTTGCGGAGCATGGCCTCCAACCACGAGACGGCCAACAACGTCATCTGCAAGACTTCTGTGCTGGATGAACACGCAGGGAGACCATTCCTCAACGCTGCCAATGATGCTGACCTCTGCAACCTTCCTAAAAAGACTACTGATTACGCCATGCTGGTCACCATGTTTGGCTGGTTCACCATGGTGATCTCCTACGTAGTTTATTACGTCCGACAGAATCAGGAGGATGCGAGGAGGCACCTTGAGTACTTGAAATCCCTGCCAAGCAGGCAAAAGAAACCAGATGAAGCTGATGACATTAGCACTGTGGTATAGTATTCTAAATACAATGACTGCCTTTGTGATGGAAACCAGAATTGGATGACGCTAAAACCAGAGGTTTACTTCTAATGTTCATTGTAAACATTAAGACTTTTGGTTTCTTTTTTTTTTTTTTTCCTGTTTAACTGAATTATGCCAATGTTGAGCTTTCTAACGGAAAGTTTTGTCTGGGTGGCATACTTTAATTATTTCTCTGGTGGTATCCTAAAGCAAGCAAATTAATCTGTTAACATTAGTTTAGACCCATTCCACTATTTAATAATGAAATTTATTTTTTTAATTTAAAAACTAAATAAAAGCTTAAATTTGAACCATGTAAAGCAGAGTAATTTATTGATCAGAAATCTGTCCAGTGCCAGAACACACTTGGTTTGTTCAGCCATGTCTTTTGTTCAGCCTGTGAGAGGTCCAGGAGTGGAGGGTCCCCAAAGGGCACTTCTCACCCATGGGTGCAAAGTGAAAAGCTGGTGAATGGTAGCCCACCTGGGGGGCTGCCCGCCACAGTGGGAAAGGGGCACAGTGTGGGGAGAGCAGAGTGCCCAGACTCTGAGTGTGAGGGACTGATGCCTGTTTAAGACTTTGGAGGGCATTTTGGCAGTGCTGGAGAGGAGTCAACGTGAAGGAGCTGCATTTCAGGACGTCAGAGAGAGGTAAGCTGGGAGTATATGGTGGTTTTTCATCTTACACCCACTTACTGCCTTGCATGAGTTTCATGCAGGTGTCTTCAGCACTGGGAAATACAGCAAGAAGGCAAGAGCAAGATTAGTTTACTGGTCAAACTAGTGTACTATTGGGGATGATAAAAAAAACCCTAATAAAACTGGGGGGTTTTAATCTGTGTATAATCTGTTCATAACTAAAAGTGACTTTTTTTTTTAGGGTGTAGCCTTTTTTAAAAAATGAAGAAAATAATATGTAGGCTAGGCATATTCTGTTGTGTGTTAGGAAATATGTGTTTTTGTATGATTTTGTGGCTAAACATTTGGGAAAATATAAAACCCACATGCAGTTAAACTCAGTGTTACATATCAAGTGGATATTTGCTGTCTTTAAAAACATGATGGTTTTCTCTTTTCATAGATAAAGTTTTCAAAGGGAGCAAATTCACAAGAATGTATTCCTCTTGTTCTTTATTACCATGATAAAATGGTGATTGTCTCTGGGTCCCTATAGAACCAGTCTAACTGACGTTGGAATATGTATTATGGAGGGGTGGATAAAAAAAAAAATGTATAAAATGCTACTTTGCAAGGACAAGTGTTAAAGTGTTAAAGCCTTAAAATATCAAAAAAGTTGCACAGTCATATCTCCCATTAGATTATCCATTATTTCTGTTACAGTTAGACTCTTTTATTTTTTAGAGGGCACATATTTGTTTATTTTATTTCTCTCAGAACATTTTTAACAGCTAAAATTTGTTTCAAAGCAAGTGAGAGGACAAGAAAAAAGAGACTTTTTTTTTTTTTTTAAATGTACATAGAGTCAACTTTTAATGTCCTGCCTGAGTTCTTGTAACCAACTTAGCTGTTTGCATTGTTTTATCTCCATGGACAGTTTTTGGCAAATTAAGGGAACATTAATATTTGTAAAGGGCACAGGCTGTTCAAAAAGTATCTGCTGTCTGATATTTCTGTCACTACAACCACCTCCCTAAGGTAAAACATTTATTTTCTAAGGCGAGAAGGCTGTTTATCACACATCTTCCTTAGATTGTGTTTAATACTTTCCTTCTTCCAAGCTCTCTCTGGCCATCTACCCCAGCCCCCCCAACCCTGCATGGCCTCCTGCAGGAGCGAAACCAATAGGGTTAAATACACATGTGAATCTGAAGAGAGCACATAAAATGTTATACTGTACTGGCAATATAACAAACCCTACTGAATGGGACATGTAGTGCCTCTGCGTAGGTTGAGCCAAATTTGTTCCTGATGTAATTCTCCTAATTTCTCTAAAATTTTCTTCAGAGTAAAATTGATCTTTTTACTATTGCCCTGTTCCCCAAGTGATATTTAGGATCCCAGCTGGTATGCTCCTCTTGGAAAAAGCAGGGGGGACTAGCTAAAAGAAGGGCCTGAGCTGGAGGTACTAATATAATCAAGAATTCAGTGTTGCTTATTCACATCTGATTGCAGGAGCTTCTCCACAGAATTTGGACAAAATTATTTAAACAGCAACATCTACAAAATTCTGGATGGTCTTAAAACATTCTAAAAACACTTTCAGGTTTTAAAAAAGTTATTTCAAGTAACATTTTACAAAATAACCCCTCTTCCCAAAAGACTGACAAAAAATAGAAATAAATTATCTTTAGGTTTTTTTGGTTTTCCACTTTATTACTAGATCTGTAAGACAGGATCTGGAGCTGGTGTAGATTTACCCAACCTGAACTTGTGACTCTACTGCTTTAAATCCTGACCAAAACTAATTTAAAGCAAGTTGAGCATTAGTCTGTAGAAATGCTTTTTTCCAGTTAGTTCTCCAGGTCTACTCATTTTCTTTAATTGATCTCAATCAAACATCTCTACTCACAAAAGGTTTTCTTTGAAGCCAGTACTGAAATCTCTGTTTTAAAGTGTGAGAATCAAGACAATACTCTGACAACCAGTAGATGCAAACTCACCAGGCTAAATTTAGCTGATGAGGAAAATTATTGAATTGCTGTTCCTCAGCTATATGGACCTGATAGTGCTAGTTTTCCTGTCAGCTCAAATATTTGAGCTGTATGTGTTTGTTACATTTAAAAAAAATGGAAAAGAGAGATGAAAACTTTTAGGATAAGAAGGTGCTTGTTTTTATCATGTTTACTACACACATTCCTGTCCGAAACTACTGCCTGGAGAAAAGGTTACACTCTACCCTTTGAAGCCAATGGCACAAACTTTTAAACTTTGATAAAGTTAAATACTTCAAAGAGTTATTTAAAAAACCAATTTTGCTCAAAAATTGGTAAATTGCTATATTTTTTTGCTGTGATACCTTACCATGTAAACACAAATGAGAGGAAATGAATGTTTTCTTATTCACAGGAGGTAGCACGTGACAGAAAATAAGGGGGGGACATACATAGCACAATGATTTTTTTTTTTCCCTCATTTAAGGTGCTTCAGGAAATGTAGAGCTGGGGCTTAATAACTTAAATGTGATTAACTTCTCTACCCTGATTTTTTTCTTAAAAAACCCCACTTCCTTTGTTTTTGTTTCTAAATAGTAAAGTATAACTCTCTCAACCTCATTTTTTTTTTCTTAAAACCAGTGGTGAATTTTCTCTCCTAATTTTCTACTGTTACTATCCTCTGTGGCTAAGATTTGCAGTAGTGCAATTGGTCTTTGTGTATTTAGGCTCAGACTTTTATGTTTTTATTTTGTTCTCAGTCTGGTACAGATTTACATACATTATCTTCACTCTTAATGGACATTATGCTTTCAAGTCTTTGTAACAGCAAGATTTTGCACTGCAATTGCCATAATTTTCAGGGGCTGAGTATGAACAGGAAGTGGGGTGATCTGTGTTCTGGTCTTCCCAGGGAGGAAAGAAAAAAATAGAATCCTTGTTGAGCAAAGAGATGCCATGCAGAAAATCTACCACATTGTCTTTCAGCTTGAAAAGGGCAAATTTTAAGCATTAGGAAGCAAAAAAGGAAAGTAAAAGGAGCTGGAGGCTTGAATGCTTGAAGGTGTCATGGAGTCTTGTAGCATGTTTAGATCTGCATTTGGGTCTCAGAGTGAATTTAAACCAATTTTTAAAAGGGTGTCCCCTGGAAAAAGAGCTAAACTAAGCAAGAGTAAATGACATTTTCAGGAGTTAAAAGCATAATCTTTAAATTGTATGAGGAAAATCTAAAGGAAAATAGAAGAGGGTATAAATTCTAGTGAGGTTAACTATAAAGCCATAGTGAGGCCAAAACAAATGAGAACTTTTTGTTCGTAAGCAAATCAGAAACAGGAGTCCCACTTCAGGAAGGGCCAAGAGTTAATCGAGTATTAAGGAAGCACCGGATAGATAGGGCAAATGTGAAAGAAACTAGGCTAGGATGTGAGAAGGAGAAAAAGTCATCCTATGGATTAGTTACTGTTAAAAAAACAAGGAACAAAAGTAAGAAGACATTGCCCATTTTCTTGAAGGAGAATGGTTACTGAAATTCCTGAGAAGGTGTCCCAAAGATCTCAGAATGGGGCCATTGCTGTACAGTGTGTTTCTGGGTGATGTGGAAAATGGAACTGGTAACATTTGTGGATTATAAACAGTTATGGAGGGCAGTCCAACCTACAGCTAACTGTGAGGAAATACAGAAGGTTCTCATATTTCTAAGTTAGCAGATGATGATAAAATGAAGGTTGGATTTGGTGTGAATAGCTATGAAGTACTGCAGATGGCACACCCATAGCAATGAACACAAGGATATTCTCTAAATGGGCTGTAATCAAATGGAAAAAAACATCACCGGATATTATTAGGAGGGAAATAGTCAAGCAGAATGGTGGAATGGCATGATAAACCACTGAATAAAATCTGTGATGAATCCACATCTGGAGCATTGCATTCAGTTCAGGTTCTCTTTGTCTTCAGGAAGGAGGAACTTATTTCTGAACTACTATGTAGAGAAAGATAATAAGGATATGAAGTCGTTTCTGTAGCAGAAGACATCTAAGATTCCCAGGCATAGGGGTGAGATGCCAGAAGAACTCATGATAATAACTGGAGTAGTACACAAAAAGTAACTTCAGAAGGTCTGATCTCCATTTCTTGCAACAGAAGACAAAGCAGTTCTGATTAGATAATATCAGGCAATGGATGTTGGGTTTTTCTTAGAATACTTCTTGTAGAGAGCATGCATTTAAATGATAAAGTACAAGATTCTGTAGAGAAGAAAACACATATTCAAAGGTAGGACTCCACAAGTTCTTGGAATTCAAGGTTGTTAGCAGTTAACATTATGTAGATACAATTGTCAACAGGGAAAGTCTCTGCTCATCCCAGGAAAGGTTTCCTTAGGAAAGGCTCACAAGTCTTTGCTTCTCTTACTCTCTCTGAGGTGCTGCTGTGAGTGTTTGTTGAAGAAGGGAATGGGGGCTTGATTTTTATGGCACTGATGTTCTCACACATCTGGCAGGATGCAAATCATGCTGCCAACCCGTCAAGCATGAGAAAGTATTTGCCTTGTGAACAAGGAGGTTTCACATGCCTGGAGGGGGAATGAAGTCCAGGAAATGCAAGATTACGTTTAAATCTTGGCACCTCCTCACTGTGAATTGTTGTACTAACTGCTGGACAGGGTTTGGGCACTCTGTGCTCAGTTGTGCCAAGACTGTGTTAACTAAAGAAGTGACAGCTTTCCATTGGGGACCTGTGGGGAAGTTAATCAAAGACCTGGCACGTCAAGTTACATTGATACTATTACAGCTCACCTGGTGGTTCTTCTACTAAGGATGAGAATTTCCCTGAAGCTTCTTCATTAAAATGAGGCTAAAGACTAGTTTTTCACAAAGAAATACCTTCATAATTGTTTCTTCAAGTAAAAACTGGTGTTATGGCTTATTGAAAGTATAAGACCTTCACAGTGCCACCGATGACAGGGAAATATCCTGGAAGCTTTGGTTTTGTTTTGCGCAAGGCAGTAAATCTGAACAGTGAAACCAACCAACAAGCATTAAATGCAGTGAATATGTGCTGTACTATAGCAATGTGTGAAGGAGGTGTTGTTTTGGATGCCAATATGTACATAAGTATGTGTGTGTACAGCTCATCCATACCAGGTCATCTCTCAAATTCGCTCATATTTCCCTGTGGTTAGTCATGTCCATGACTGTGTCAGATCTGTGCATGTACACATGCACACAGATAAAACAGGAACTCCTTTGGATACTTTGATTTCCCCTTTTTAATCATGAAGCATGTTGCTTTGTTGCTTCAAAGCTGTGATTCACACTGCATCTAAGCCAAGAATACCTCCATCCCAAGCCTTTAACAATGCTCCCTGCTCCAAGTAGCAGCTGCACGTGATGTGGAAGAAAGTGTGACACTGGCACACCTCATCCTCTTTCTGAGATCCATAATCACATCCATTGGTTACAATATAAAGCTATCACAGGCATTTGTGAGAAACATTTTGGTTTCCTTCTGGCTCAGAAAGCATACAATTTTCTAGAAAGCAGAATAGATGGATGATGTCATGCTTTCTAGCTCTTAGGAAACAATCTTATTTGTAAAAACCAGAGAGTGCAAGTGCAGCTAATGTCCCTGGATCTGTTCTCCTCTTCTGCACTTGTTAATGAGTAGGTTCTTGGCATTACAAGTGTGTTTGGCTGTGTTTTTCTCCTAGGAGATAGTTATGGCCTTTGGAGAAGATTTCTTGAGATGGTTTTGAGTCTGAATACAGCTGCTAATTCCAAAGAAGACTCCAGAATGAAAAATGAGATGGTTTTAAGCTTTCCCTACTGCAAGGAAACTTGAGAAGCAGTTAAGTATTTGGGAACTCAAATATCTGTTTTAGTCTTAATGCTGTTGTGAGGTTTCAAAAGCACATTGTGAGCATCCTGTTGCTTTGGTGGCAGTCTGCAAGCAGATTTCATAACAATGCAGCAATGTCCAAAGCCTGTTAGTGGCAGATTAAAGTGGACATTGAGGAGAAAAAAACCTCACATGAATAACCCCTTAAAGAAAACAAACAAGAACACCCCCCCCCCAAAAAAAAAAAAAAAACAACAAACAAACAAAGAAACACAAACAAACAAACAAAAAACCCAACCAAAGCAGACAAAAGCCAAACCCCAAAACAAAACAAAAAAGTGTATAGGTTGAACAATCTGCTTAGATATCTTCATCCTTCACAATTATTAGTCACTGCCTCATAATCAAAGAGTTTGTGATCTCTAGACTACTTCATGGCTCAATCTTAATTTGGAAAAATAGGTCCTTTTAAACACATCTGCCTTAACACTGGTAGTATATGACATGATGCTATTTATATTTAAATGGAGTTTGAAGTTTAACATATTAGCTAAACCTTGTCTGCACTGAGGTCTCTTTGCATGCCTTTCTGCACATTTATTAAAAAAATATTCAGGTATATATTAGGAAAATATGCATTTTCTTTATATAGGTGTGGCTGTAAAACCATGCTCTTCCAGATATGCTCTGAAAGTTTTTAATGTATAAAAGCAGTGAAAAAATTGGAAAGAAAAAAGAGACTCCAGAACTTTCAGGTTGTCTTCAGACATCAAAGCTGGACAAAGAGGGGAGAAAAAAAAGCCCTATCAGACCCTATTCTTGTTTCTTCCTTTGAGGATTAGCTTTGTGCTCAGTGCTGCATTTCATGGCTTACCAATTTTTTATTTCTGTACCTAAGCCAGATTAACATTTTTTTTTTCAGCAAAGTCTCTTATAAATGGAGTTCTTAGCCACTGAGAATACTGAGGCGTATCAAGTTGGCTGAAAATAACCTGTGACTGCAACAAATAAGCTCTCTAGACGATATATATATACCCTGTTAATTAAATTTAGGGGCCAAGGAAAAGAGTTGTTGAATCAAGGTAATGCTAAAGAGATTTCAGATTCTCAAGTAAGTGCTGGCTTTTATATTCCTAATGTGGCTGTATATGGGGCAACCAACACACCTTTTTGCTATCCTATTTCAGAAGCTATGGGTATGGTTGCTATTAGAGAACACAAAACCTCTTGTCTCTTTCTTCATGTAGTCCCTAAGGATGAGAGCTTTGGGAAGTGCCATACCTGGGAAATGCCACCCTGAGAGCAGCTTCTTCAGGGTCCCACCTCAGCACTGGCAACTGTTTTGTTGTAGGCCATATGTAGGAGAGAAAGTGCTGTTTGAATCACATCTGTGAACCCTCTCCCTCTTGAAGTGACTGGATTACCACTAGTAGCAGATACACCACAGGTCAGGATCCCAGATAGCTCATCCTTTAAAACCATAGGGAACTTTCTTTTCTACAGAATGAGACGAGTTAGTTTGGGGACATCAAACTCTCCAGTACTACAAACTGAAAAACACCAGCAAGCCAGAAGAGGGTGTCTAAGCACTTCACAGCTATACGTAAACTAGATTTCCCCCCCCTGTCTTTAGTCTTCTGTTGTTTTGTATTACATTTGTGGTTGAATAAACTTCATAGCTCTTCAGACTGAATCTTCAAGCAAGCTTGTTTTCACTTACCAGACCTTATTTCCTATTGCTATTAATGTTAGACCTAACTAGGAGGTATGTGCATGGATGGGCAGGGATTTGGTCTGCTCTCATGGTCTTTGCAAGATTCATGAGCTGGTTAATATATTAGGGATTTTACAAAGTAAATGAGATCTGATGTTTATACACAAGTTTTTTTTAAAAAATGACTGATCAATAAATGAACAAAGTAAAATTTACTGATTTTATTCTGAAGTTCTGAAGTACAGTAAGACTTATCTATTTGGAAGGGCTGGGTAAGGTAAAAAGGTATTCCTTCAAAAAGTAAGCTCTGCAGTACCTGGATACATCTATTTCTTTCCAAAAGCTGTGGCAACCCTGAAACTATAGATGCATGATCGTAGATGCAAACTGCAATGCTGAAAATAATTTATTTTTATATAATTAAAGGAAATCAATATCTACCTTCAGTTCTTATGTTGCAATGTACCAAAATTCCTGGCTGAACCTGAATTTGTGCTTGTTTTTTTCGAAAACTTCATTCCCAAATCCAGGAATGTACTTTGGGTAGCATATGAAACAGAAGTTTTGCTATGGCCTTCAGTGGGATCAGCATTTTTGCAATAAATGTGTTACTGAATTGGGGTGAACTGAGTGACCATTCTGGCAATTGCTTTTGTACTGAAGGAGTTAATTTGGGTTCAACCTCTAAATAATGGCACCACCCAGCTCTACAGCATTACACCCTCAGACTTCCAGAGTGACCATGAGGGACTAGGCTTTTCTTATGCTGGTGGCAGTTAGCAATGACAATTGCCTTAAATTTTTATTGTTTATATGACAAAAGACACATTGTATCTTTTTGTATTTGGCTGTACATAGACCTCTGGAATCTCCAAGTCTGTGAATATGAGGGCAGGCTTTGCCAGTGAACAAAAAAACATATTTAAGAGGGTTGACTGCACATTATTAGCTTCTAGTAATGGGTCACGGTGCAGGCAGCATCACCCATGAAGTTACTTTATAGTAAAATCGCTGGAGTCAGCAGGTTTCTGGAAAATACCCACCATTATCATTTAAATGCTTGTATTCCAGTATTTTTCAGAATTACTTTTGTTTCTGCACCATTGTGTTCTCTGTGAATACCACTGTGGAGGTGAGCAGAAAGTTGTCTAGGCAGGAGCAAGCTGTGAATTTCCAAGCTGTCCTGAGGGTGTTGAGGAAAGGTCTTTCATGGAAAATACCTCAATTAAAAATATGACTATACATAATTGTGGACCTGAGGAGACCTGACACACATTTCATGCCTGGCCCCCAACTGCTTGAGTAAATAGATGCCATACTTAGCACAGAGAACAAATGATTTGGGCTGCGAGGGGTGAGTCATTCAGAGTCGAGTTGCTTTTCCTGAAAGTACACAGAAATGCAATGATTAAATAGGTTTTACAATTGAAAAATCCTGCAGGCAAGTGTTTAATCAGTGTTGAAATGCTTTTCCTTCTGTTGCCAGTAGATTTGTTTTGACACAGGATGGTGATGACTATAGGTACAGCAGTCAGTGTTAGCTGGTAGGGGTGTATGGGTGACAACTGCTCCCATTATGTGAGCACAGTATTGGGTGTCTGACGAGTGTGCTCCTTCTGCTGCAGGTGCTGGATTGAGCTCCACAGAGAACCAGCTTTTCCACACAAACTGAGAAGATGCCTGCACTGCATGGAATGGATAGATTTGGGAAGAGTGAGCAGATGGCACCCTTCACTCCAGGCCTGATGATGCCGTTTCTGATGAACTTGGTTTGAAACACCAGTTCTCATCCACAGTGGCTCATGACACATGGACCTCAGCTGTTTCAGCTTCCAGTTCCCATACATGTGTGTATGCACTTGCATGGGTGCAGAACATTTGGCTCAGCTAGGTCTTTCTGGTAAGAGAGCAGGAATTTCTATGCCCAACATTGTGAGTTAGTGCATATAAAGTTGATGGGCTTGGGCAGCATCAATACCCCAGGGCACCTACCTGCAGACTTGTTGGAGCATGGGTGGGAGAGTGTCAGAGAGTGCTTGCCATGATCATGTCCTATTCCAGTATTCATATAAGAGGTTCGTGTTTATTTTGTTTTCTGGTTTTTTACTGACCTAACACCAGAACCTTTTCTGTATAAATGAAATCAGAGTAATGAAATTGTTGCTTATCACTGCCATAATGCAGAAACACTTAATTACTGCATGTTGTATGTCATATCAGAGCCTGCCAGGTTGCTTTTGTCTGAGGCACTTCCCCTGGGCAAAGAGTCAGCCAAGTTCTTGGTGCACCCCTGCCTGACTGCAGGGCACCTGCCACTGAGCAAAATACTTTGTTCACTGGACAGCTACACGCGGAGGGATTCTCTTTCAGTAGTAAACCATCCACTTGTCTCAGATGTTGTGGATTTCCACATATAAACTTCACTTCCTATTGGAGAAAAGGGGTCATTCAGAGGGTCGGGGGAAGGGTGAGGCAAATCTGCACCTTATGCTCCCAGAAGAGAAGAGTAGCTGGTGTAGATGAAGGAGGACCTGACTTGAAGAAAGGGGCTACAGGAATACATGGGAAAGCCAGTAAACCCCAGAAATCTGGCAATCTGTATATGCAAGAAACCCTGCAGAGAGGGAAGGAAGAGGTAGGAGAGGCTACTACCTAGAGAGGATGGATGGAAATAAGTATTCATTCAGGCAGCTGCTGGGGAGGGAAAGGGGGATGTGAAGGGAATTCCCCCATTCTGTCACCACAACCCTTGCTGACACCATCACTTGTTTTCCACCCCACATAACACCATTGGTGCTGCTCTCTGCTCTGGAAAGGTAATTCAGTGGCAAAGCTGAGCTAGGAGAGAGGGATATTAGGATGCTTATGCTTTTGATGAGTTGGTCAGTTCCCCAGTTCCATCTGAGCTGGCCAGTTTCTCCTTTGCCGCCTGCAGTCTCTGAGACCTCAGTGGCATGGTGACCTGGGTTGGAAGAAGGCATCCCATTCTGGCTTTGCTCCTGCTGTGAGGCTGGTTCCCACTGAGTGGGGTCAGGGAGAAAAGGTGCCAGAATCTGTGCTGGCTGCTGGGTTAGTCCATCACTGCCATATTGCCATCCCACAGCTTGACTCTTCAAGCTGATACTTGGCTCTTCCCTGCACAACCCTCATCAAGGGCTGAAGAGGAAAGATATTTTTCTGTTCAGGAAGAAAATTGTAAATAATGTGCATGCTCTGCTTTACCACTGAAAGGTGATTAAATGAGCTGTATGTGCCTTCAAAACACAGGGAAGATGTAGTGAAGAAGAGAGCAGACTATATAATCAAGCCATCCCTTGCATGCTTCTGTCTGCTTTGTATGTATTTTTAAAAATTTATAATCTAAGAGACCACCTACCCCACTGTAATGCCTTGCTGGGTGAAATCCAAAAGTGTAGAGGGTCAGATCCTTACCTGCAGTAGTTTAATGTAATTCCATTAAAATCAAAGAAACTGTTTTCATTTATCACAGTGAAAGTCCTCTTGCAGAAAGCATTTTTAACTGCCAGCATCCCTCACTCAGTATGAGGGAAAGAAATCTGTGGTAATTTGGGGGGAATATTTAACCAGTCTAGCTTAAAGGTGCTCCTATTTCAGTTGTGCCTAGGGATTCCTATCAGAGAAAAAGATACTGATAAAGGGGATAGTTTGGCACAAGTTTAATTCAACATTGATTTAAGCTGTCAGGGCTAAGTAGATCAAGAAGAACAGTGCTCAAATTATGACAGCTTCAAGGCTTTGTAGATAACTAAGGGAATCTAATTTTAATTATGATCTTCTCTGAATTTTGAAAAGACCGTATCCTTTCATCAGTGCATAGAAGGAAAAGAAGCATCTACATGAACTCCTCTCCTACATTAAAAGGTAGTAACAATCTTGGTTTTTAGCCCAAAACCTGTGAAGACTTACATGACTTTTAATTTTTTCCCTGGAATTATTTGGTTCAAAATTATTGTTATTGCCATACTGCAAGGTTATTACCATACTGCAAGGACAGTAAAGCAGAGCTAAGGAAGAGAAGTTATAGTCTAGCTTGGAAGTACTAGGGAGTGGGGAAGACTCGTGTCTCTGCTCATTCTTCTGGTAAGTGCACACCAGTGTACCTCAAAGACATGGAGACAGAAGAAGAAAAAAGCCTGAGTGTTCAGAAGGCCTACTATGACCATGTTAGTTTTGTTGTGTACTTATCCTCTGGAAAGTGAACAGTGGAGCAATTAGTCCATACACATACACGTATATATTTAATAAAATATGTAGATGTGCATGGCAGGATGAGTGGTATCTTGTGAGTGCAAAATGACATACACTGAACAATATTTTCTGATACTTTTTTTCCAAGTTTCATACCCTCCCACAAATTCCTAGCATGGTGATGGAGCTAAATCTTCCCTGAAATTTTTTTCACATCGCATTAGCTGTTTGCCAGTGAACAAGGTCTGATTAGCAAGTTTCTAAAACTGAATTTGTGAAATGCTCTAACTTCCTTGCTAAAATGCAAAAATATTCTTGTTGACTCAAGACATACCTCCCTCCCAGTTTGGAGGTACCTCCCTAACCCAAAAAGATTTAAAAAAAATTAAGCACCTTTTAAAATTTCAGTCTTAGGCTTTGTTGTAAGTCCAAAACTGAACTTTTGAACAAGAAGTTTATTCAGTTTAGTTGTTGTAATGCTGGTGTTATGTCTATTGCTTCTATAAGGAGTTTTTTGAGAAATAGTTTGCAAGCAGGCATCTGCATTTAAGAATAACCTTTTGCAGACTTGTTTAATGTTTTAGATACAGTTGCTGTCTCTACCTAAGATCCTTATCATTGTCAAGGAAATGAGAATTTCTCAGGACTGTTATCACTATAATTCCATGATATATACTCAAGTCCATAAAAGTAAACCCCTGTTTCCTGCTACCAGCCTGTTCTAGGACTTCATCATTCTTAGGTGGGAATGGTATGGATGCTGGGATGCTTGATATCAACAAACTCCAGACAAAATACAGGAGTGTTGTTCAACTTTTAA
Organism: Hafferia zeledoni; assembly: GCA_035583235.1. Classification (NCBI taxonomy): domain Eukaryota; kingdom Metazoa; phylum Chordata; class Aves; order Passeriformes; family Thamnophilidae; genus Hafferia; species Hafferia zeledoni. The sequence goes on from JAWWEV010000083.1 coordinate 38,313,504, forward strand.
AAAAATATACCTTGGTGAAGGAAAAGATATATGGAGGATGCTCAGAAAGGTGTTCAGAAAACAGATTGTTCAGTTTTATTGCTTCTCTCTTGCTTGTTTTTCACTTTTGAATTCCTACCAGGGCTGCAAAATTTTACAGTGATTGGAGAAATAGCAATGTAGTGAATTGCCACAGCCAAAGGAGACGGTGTTTAATAAGAAAAAGGAAAGAAATATTTTTAAGTCAGACTGCCTCAGACTCTTTTAACGTGTAATTTTTTTTTTCAGTGGCTAATTAATGTCAGATAAAAGAGATTGTAAAGTCTTTAATAACAATTTGGGTTCTTCATGGAGATGAAAGAACTCAAAAATCTTTGGTTCATCCTTTATCAAGCCTTGGAAACTGTGGAAGACCAAAGATCTTTCAAGTAGATCACAAGTAAAAGTAGTGAAAATCAAGAAGGTTTTAGCTTTATTCTCTCCACCTGTACTTTACCCAGCAGCTGTAATTTAGCCACTAAATCAATGGGGAAGACAAGCTCCATACAAAATATATATTTTCTCTCATATCAGCTACAATGAAAAGAATATTTGGTGTACAGGTTTAAACTTCTTTCAATACCCGAAGTTTCAAACTGATCTGTGTTCCAGCTCTAAGTATACTGATACTTAGGACCAAATTTGCAAAACCTTAAGCAAAAGTCTGATTGAGTTTGTAAATCTGGCCTTAATGAAGAGACTTAGAGCTGGATTATTCAGATTGTTTTGGAAGTCAAGATGATTAAAATTTTGTCTTAAAGAACAAGGCCTCTTTAGCATTTTCTTAATGAAGCCTGTCAGTAGAACTGTCTGATTTGAAAGAAGGTAAAAGTCAGAAATCAAAGCATCTTTCTTTAAAATAATAAAAAACAATTCTTCATTTCAAAAGTGCAGGGTATCCTGGCAGAATGAAGCCAAGCCCAAGGCCCCTTCTTCTTGTGCTGAGCTGTAGTGCTTCCAGATGCTGAGTGAGTGACTGTGGGGATACTGCTGCCAGTAGGGTGGGAATCCAGTGAGCAGGAGCTGTTCTTTCTAGCTCCACCTGGGCAAGGTGTAGGCTTAGCCAGTTTGGTGGGTTGGCAACCTGGCCATCAGCAAGCATTCGCACTGCTCCTACCTCCATGCCCCACCAGGCATGAGGCTGGCATGGTGCTCATCCAGATCATCTCCCAGATTACCCCCAGGTGCAGAGATGTTTGTGACTAGTTTTTCTTCCCCTTTCATTTTGCTTTTTTCCTTCCTGCCAGTCACTGAAGGCAGGATTCAGTCCTCTGTGTCAATACAGAACACTTACAACCCCAGTAGAGTCTAAAGACTCGGGAATGTTCTACAGATACATCCAGATCCAAGCTCTGGAAAACAGTTTGCCTACCGCACTGATGATTCCCATAATGAGAGGAAGTGTTCTTTGAAAAGGGTTTTCATGTTTTGAGAATGCTGTTTTCTACATGCAGTATGCTAATTATGTCTCTTGTGCACATGGTTAGAGAGAGGGGTTCCAGCATTGTGAGAACAAAACCCAAAAAACTCTAAAACCCATGCAGCTTGTTAGTGACCACTTTTAAAGAGAGGGCATTGCTTTTATATCTTGTTTTCTAAGACTCTCTCCAGGGGAAAACTACATTGACTTCAGTGTCTCAAGTGAGGATTAAGGGCTCAGAGTGTCCAAATGCTTAGCCCCTCATTACAACTAAAGATCTTGGTGTCAGACATCATATCCTAATGGAGTATGTATTAATCATCTGGCAGGGAAAATCTAGCTTTAGAAATGTGTGGCATCCTTAAGTGCTTCCACTTAGCTCATCAAATTCAGCATGAAGATCAATTTGTGCATCTGCAAGCTCTCCAAAAGTAGCTGACAACAGAAGGACTTGTTTGCTCAGACACAAACTCCTGTAGCTTCTTAAATAGTGTGTGAATCTCAGAGTTCACCTTCCTCTCTTGTTTCTGCAGTTATCCTAGGAAAAGGAGTTGGGGAAACAACAGAAAGTATTAAGACAGACTAGGTTAAAAAAATATACTCTGTGAGAGAATTTTAGGACTGAGATAAACTCTGTGTTTTGTGTAGTCCCCTAATGCACCCAGCTGTCTGAATTTGTTTTTCTCACCTGAGAGCTGTCATAGTTGGGAACATTTGCTAAGATATTCCACTGTGGTCACATATATGCCTTTGAGCAAAGCAGCTGCAAAATTTCATATATAGGGGGAAGTAATACGCTTTTCCTGCTCATTTCTCTCTACCATTAAAGAACACTAAAGTTCCACACAGATTTCTGGTTGGTTGGTTTGAGATTAAATTATCAAAGGTCTTACATTTCTCTTAAGTCCTTGAGCACATGTGCACTTGCTCTCTTTTGTTTAACGCCCCTGTTATAAAAGTGAAGAGGCACTGTCTCATCTTAGACTTATGGATATAGCTGAGAAAAAGGGGGGAAACCCAACAGACAGGATCTTACAAACTGCAGAAATTGAAAAAATTCTTGCTTGTTTTTTTTTCCTCCCAATTATGTCAGTTGCCTACAAAAACATGTGAACTCCCAAACCTTGCCAGAGGCCTTATGACAGCTAAAACAATGCTGTTGCTGTTTAAATGAATGAAGTGTTTTCAACTTCTGAGAATAGTATTTATCATCCCACTAATATTGATATCTGTAGAGCAGAACACTGGTTACCAATCAACTGCTTTTTTTACAATCCTATCCCAAAATAGTCTCCAACTCCACTGGCCACTCTGCTAGATAATCTTGTTCTAGCCCACTGTCCACATTTAAGACAGAGCTTTCTGTCAAACTGGAGAACACACGGATTGGTAAATATGCAATAAGTGGGATTTCAAACAATCCAAATATAATGATTTTCACTAGGTGGTCAGAAAGAGTTTGCTTACTATTAAACTAAGTTTGGATAGATTTGCTAATCACATCTTGTATCGCTGCAAGCTTGGTCTGCAATTTCTGTTACTGCAGAGTCATGCACTCCTGTCTCTGCTGGAAGAGTGTAAACCCACAGTGAGGCTTCTTTAGAATTTCAGTGCCACTGCACCATCCTAAGCAAGTTCCTATTGACCACGTGCAAGGTTAATGTCAGAGTTTCCAGTGAGGAACAAGAAGGCTCTTGTACACAGAAGACAGAGTATAGTCATGTATGTAATGAACAGGGTCACTCTACAAAAGGCTTGAACTAAGTCTACGCTAACAGGATGTAACAAAAGAAAAGTAGTGACAGTATGTGACTGGTTGCATGGTTTCTGATACTTCTAAAGTCATTAAATATAAATAATGGCACCATAAACACATTTTTGCTGCTCAACAGACATCTCAGTAGCACTTGGCACCATCATGTGAGCTTTGCAGTGACAGCTGATGACATATTTGTTGGAGGGTAAGGTAATGGGTTCACAGATCAGATCAGCAACAGATCAGTTTTCACACAGAAAGAAACTAACAAAAAAAAATCTTTAGGACATTTCTGGGTGAAACAAATGAAGGACGAAATATTAAGAGAACAAGAAGGATTATTGCTGTATTATACTACTGTACTGTGTTTCATGATGGTGTAGCACAGAACTGAAGTTGGTGCCAATTCTCTTTTTGGCTCTTAGAAAAGATTTCTAAGCATTTCAGGAGAGTTGGCTAAAAATTATGTGAAAAGATTTGACTTTTTTTGAGATGCTATTGATGATTTGCAAACAGCTCCAAGTATTGTTGAAATTTTCCTGCATTTTTTTTTTCTTTGGTATTTTTTGTTTGCTTTTTTGTTGTTGTCATTCCTCTGAAGAAAACTGTGTCTTTTACTTTACTACACCACATAAAAAATATCTTTTAACCTTGAGACATGTATGTTAGGATTTTTTTCATTTTAGCCTCTTCAGTTGCAAAGCAAGTGTAGTGAATCAAAGGTCCTGGCTTAGCTGTTTTATGATTTGTTGACTTCCATTTAAAGCCAATAATGGTAATGCTTCCATAACACTTTCTGGCTGTGCTACTTCTCAAAGAAATAACATGCTCATACAGGTTTCATTGATCTTTGAGAAGGCTGGAACTCTATTTTGTTAATAAACATATTTTCAAAGCTATTAAAAGTTTTGGTTAAACAGAGTGATTTTTGTGCTATGGAATTATTCCTCAACCTTATTGAAACAGATACAAGAGCACTTTCTGCCATGTCATAACTCTGTTGTATTGAAGGACACCATTCTGAAATGGCTCATACAAGGTTGCTCAGCTATGAATGTGCAAAATGGATGCAACGACTCAGCAATGCATCTGGGGAGCTGGCTCTGCTACAGGGCTTTGCATTAGCCACTGTGGGACAAAACCCCTTCTGGATGCAGTTATCCTGGTGCTGCATGAAATCTCTGCAATCAAACAGTCCTGCTTAAACAGGAGTCACAGTCTTTGTGGGTTTAAATCTGTGTAGTACCGTGCTACGCTAATTTACAACAACAAGGGTATCGCACTCAGTCTTTACGAGCCTGGCAATGGTAACACTGAGCTTGGCTTCCTGATGCACAGCAGCACTGTGAGGAGACAGTCTGGTCCCAGCTCTCCAGGAATGAAGTCGTTCCTTCAGTGGATAGGAACAGTTAAGCTCAGTTGCACAAAACATATGTTGCTTGCATAAGATACATTTTGAGTGAAAACTCTGCTTTTAATTATAGTTGGTTGCATAAAATGTCAGTGATTAAAGCACAGCTTTAGCAGTATTCTTGGCCTGCAGGATACCAGCCAAAAAGCGTGTTTCTCCTCCTGTTTACTCTTCTTGTAGCAGAATTTCTTCAACTTCATGAAAGTTTTATATTTAAGTGGGAAAAAAAGTAACTGAAGAGGATAGTCAGGATAGTCACATTTCCTCACCTTTTCTGTCTCTCAGGGTTTCTCTACAGTGAAATTACTTGGAAGCTGTTTTGAAACAGGGAAAATTGGAGATCTCATATCTCACTTCAAAGCAAGAGGACTAAAGTTCAGGTTTATGTTGTCTGGGGCAATCTTAACCTTTGGCAGCTTTTTGTCCATGGGCTGATGGGGAATGCCCATCCGTTAAAATCACCAGTTGCCTTTGATAAGTAAAATTCCTTCATTAATTCTCCAGAGTCTGAGATAATTATATCCAAGGAAAAACTGGCAAGGTTTGAAATGTGATCAGATATATATCCAGCTGAGCATGATCCACTTAAGTATTTGTTCTGTCTTAGCCATTGTCATTCCAAAAATACTGCCATGGAGGAAAATATAAACATGATCCCTTCTTTTTTAAGATTGTTACCATCTGTATCATAGTTACCAAATGTTTCTTGCTTAAACTTGTATTTAAAATTAACCTAATCCATGCCTGCCTTTACTGTAATCATATTATAGTAATCACAGCTCTGTTCACAGAATGTGGTCTACTTCGATAAGCATTTTTCTCTAGCTTTGAGCAATGTTTTTTGACAAGTGCTATTTTTGCCACTTCTTCTATAAATATATAAGTTCTTATTATTCTGCTGTAGTGATTCACTTCTGTACTCATTTCTGTGAATTACACCAGCTGAGGTTAGGGCTTCTACTGTGCTTTTCAGAATGTTTTCTTTTAGTGTCCTCTATTTTTAGGTCAATTACTGAGTTGAAATCACATTGCATGACTGAAGATAGCACCTGTCCTTTTATTTATATCCTCATATTTTCTGAGTTCCTGTTGCTGCTTTTTTTGACCTCCCTTCCCCATGTAACTGCTTCTCATTATACTATTTCCTGATTTAACCTAGATTACACAATATCTGTGTAGATTCAATAATCCCTTTGAAAGAACTAATTGAGCTGAAAATGCTAGTGAGTGACCTGTGGGTTAACCCCAGCAAAGACAAAATCCTCAAACATATAAGGAGGATATTTTCCTTTTTAAATAAGGTGATTAACAGTAAGATCCTGTCTTACTCTGAATGCTGTGCACGAATTACTTTGGCAACCTATGTTGAAAGTGAAATCACTTTTAAAAGAATATTTACTGGAAAGCCGTGTTCTGCCTGATTCTAGGAGGGATCCTTACGACCAGGAGGGAACACAAAACGCTCCTTTCCCTTTCTCCAGCTTCTGCATTTCTTTAAAGTGCTGGCAGGAGTCATTTGATTCACAAGGTAGTTGCCAGCTAAGCATTGCCAAATGCTGGAGAAGTGAGCAAGAGCAAGAGCCATGGATGTGGCTCTGGTCTCTGTCCGTAGTCAGACTGGCTGCTTGTGACAGAAGTGAGATGTGAACCAAAGCAGCAACCATCTGACCCTCAAAGAGCACTCACTCTGAGTTACCAAGTTTGTACTGTCAAGTGTAATGGCCAAGAGCCAAGGCTCTTCTGTGTGAAGTACCCAATTAATAGCTGGATGAGTATTTGGAGGTCTTGGCACATACTCAGGCTTTGTTATCGTCTGACCTTTTCTAATCTAATTTAGGATATGTCATGCATAACTTTATTTGAGCAAGGTATTTTTTCTTTAATTATTATACTTAATCCTCAAAAATAAGCACTGCTGATATATGTGTCAATGTAGAACTAGAATTACTCACAAGTGTGGTTGTTTTTAAATACATTTCCAATATGAATTATAGAGATAACTTCATATGCACAAAATAACTTAAATTTCAAGAAAATGCAGCTCTTCCTAAAAACCTGCTCAATCCAAAATCTGGATGGGCTGCAGTATGGTTTAGGCAATTTCAATCTCTCTAAGTATCAGAGTTCCCTACATCAGTACTCAGCGTCTATTTTACTGTGAACAAAATAAGACAAACAGTTTCTTGTGCCATGTCTTTGATTCTGTCTCACTTCACCTATAAACTGTGATTCCTATGGGTTATGAGCTGAAATTTGAGCTATGCCAGCCTTAGTATGACTTCTTGGATCCCACAAAGGAATGACCACTAATATCCTGATAAAGAACAGCAAGTAAAATAGGGACAAAATAGTAAGTAATGGGTACAAAATTTTACCAGTGATAGATGAAGCCTTTTCCCCAATATGGCACTGATTTTGGCAAGTTAGGAACATTATATCTAATTGTCTCTTCCTCAAAAACAATATAATGCAATTACAATTTTGATTGTGAAGGTGTGTATCTAAAAGTAAGCCTTGAGTAAAAGGTTTGTTGAGTTATATGGCAAGGGTAAAGAGTTTAGTATGAGTTTTTGAAATAAAACTGCACTGCTGTCTTTTGCCAGTCAGTCTGAACAAAAACAACATCTGAAGAACATTTATGTTTATGGTGTTTTGAGCTGCCATCTCTGGTGTTGCCGTTACTGCCGTTAATTACCTACTTGGGTTTCTTTTCACTTAGTGTTGATTCTTGGCCCTGGCAGACTGATTCACTGTAAATTGACTGAGAAAGAAATCTTTCTTTGTCCTCAGCAAATCTGAATAATTAATTTTTATTTGAATCATTATGCTCCTTAGCCGACAGTCTTTTTATGAGAGAAGGAAAGGGACATGTTTAATTAAAACAAGAAAGTGCTGAAGTTAAACAACATGTCAGTCACTCCAATAGTTGAATAACATGCTATTTTTCAGGGTTACACGCTTGCCTTCTCAGCGCTATTTACTCTACTGCTTCCAAAGCTTCTTTTTGCCATAATGTTCTGCCAAAAGCTAAATTATTTGCAATTAGTGGAGAGGAAGCTTTATGTTTGCACCTCAAAAATATGGGGAGTTATTCATTTAGTCCTGGGAAGCACCGGGAACAGAGGCTGAGAGGGTGCCCAGAAGCAGGGGCAGAGCTGTGCCCTGTGCAGCACCTTCCCTGCACAGGGTTCTCAGTGGAGGAGAATCTGAAATGTGCAGTTCAGTGTGTGGTGCATTTTCAGCACCTCATTAGCTCCCATACTGCAGGGGACCTGCAGTAATTGTGTGGGTGTTATGGCTGGTGCCAAACATGAAGTACTTTGTAGTTGCTTCAGGCAGAGTGAACAAGGTGTGTGAGGGAGAAATCACTGTGCTCTTATGAATGTGCATATTTTTATTTCCTGCTTGGAATTTCTTTGGTCTAACAGTTTGGCCTTCTTGTCCAAGACACTCCAGAACATTGTTGCCTTTACTGAACATCTAAAAAGCACCAATTTAATCTCTACCGGTCTCAGATTTACCTAAATCTATCTAAAAAAAACACAAGGAAAGATGTCTCCCCTCCCAAGATGTCTGCTTCAAGAGCAAAAAAAGAGAGAATGAAAAAAGCATTAAAGTGGTTAAGTTAATCATTAAGCTAAATAGTTTTAAAGTTTCAATGTAAATCTGATTCATTTAAAAAAAAAAAAAAAGAAAAAAGAAAAAAAGAAAAGAGTAAAATCACGACATGACTTGTGCATAGAAGTGGTGTTTAAAATGTCTATCCTGAAATAACATGTTTCCAGGCCTGGCTTTATGTGAATAAAACATTCTGACTTTCCTGTATATAAGTCAAGATCACTAGATGTGTTGAAAAATAATCTGAATGCTCCTTTTTGGTGCCAGCATGGATAACTGCTGTAGAGCTCATCACTCTGGTCACAAATATTACCCAGCTGGAAGCAGATCCCTTTGGGCAGGTCCCTCTGCTTATGCAGAGCTCTGCCCATAGCACGATACTGTTTTCAGGGTGGCATCCTCCTGGCCAATCATGGTAGTTTGGTGTGCTTTCTTAAGTTTGGGGTTAAAAAGTGTTATTTACAAAATTCTCACTTATGCCAATGTTAGAACTTCTCTGCTTACCAACTGGGTCATTAGAATGCCAGAGATAACTGGATGGAGATAGAAGGGATCTTGCCTAGAGCAGAAGTGCAGGGCGGGCGTACAACGTTCTCTGTCAGTGACTGAACAAGACATATTTGGGTAAGGACATTAACATGACTGATGTATTGAAAGAACATTGAGAACTTCCAGGATTCCAAATCAGGAAACCCAATTCTGCATGATGAGCGATAACTTAATGAAAAAGGAATGATGGCAGTGAAACTGTAGCCATTCTTTGCAGTGCTCCATCAGAACTGCAAAAACAGATCTTAAGAGTAACGAAGGGAAGGATCAGTGTAATAAACTTTAGTTCACATTTCATTAGGCTTGAGCTAGAAGAAACAGCAGGGCATGCTTTGGTAGGGATTCCCTATTTAAATGTCAGCAAGGTTGCTAGGAGCTGTGCTTCCATCTCATGCCAGTAGAAACATCCTATTCCATGAGTAAGGCAACAAAAAACCATAACCATTAGCCTCGTCTAAACCTCTGTTCTAACCCTAAGTAGCTTTCTGAAACAACCATGAAGAATCCTACCTCTAAATTTTTCCAGATTTTTCATGAAATCCAAGGGAATGCAGAGGAGGAAGACTGAAGGGATCCTTTGACTGAATGGAGTTATCTCCCAGGTGGGAGAAAAAGAGATGCTTTAAAGCAAAATTCCTTCTTTTCTGAAGGTGATGCTTAACTGGCAGGTGGGACACGACTTTCTTATTCCATTGACTGGAGGGAGACTACAGTGAGTTATTTATTTTTATAAATGTCTAAGCTTTAAATGCTTAAGATTGAGTGAGATGAGCCTACTTGAGGAGTACCTAATAAATATGTTCAGTGAAGCTTCCTCTCTAATACAAGCATGAAGAGCCCACTATATATGCTTTGGTACATAGATTGCTTCTGTGCACCAAAGTCTATTGAAAAAATTCTAATTAGTTCCTAAAATCTGTTCCTGATGCTTTTAAAATTATGTCATGTACCTTTTGCTGTTCAGTTTCAATGCCTTAAATTTTTCAGGTATGTTACACTTCTAAAAAGTCAGTGAAAAAAAAAAAAAGATTCCCATGTGATTCTTACCTACAACAAAGGGTAAGGGAAGGAAATTAAATTTTTGTTTGTTTGAATGAATTGAGTCTTTTCTATGAAGACAACATCCACAATAAATAATTTTTTATATCCTATACACCAATATTTATTTTAAATTCATTTTTTTCTGTGAAAACAGGTTTTATCAGCCCCTCTCATGCAACTTAATTTGGAATGATATTTTCCAAGGCACTATAACCTGGATTTCTAGGCGGTCCCATGGCGTAATGGAGAGCACTCCGGTCTCTGACTCCCAAGGTCACGAGTTCGAGTCTCAGTAGGGGACC
>JAWWEV010000083.1:38323809-38336366 GCA_035583235.1 Hafferia zeledoni
ACCTAAAAAATCCACTGCGCAGGCTCGAAGGGCACACCCACGTGGGGAGAGCCCTTCCCAAATCTTCGTTTGTGAAGGTTGGGCCATTATAACCTGGATTTCTAAAGCACCATAAAATGGATAGAATTTCCCTACCCACCTCAAAAGCAAATAATTTTGTCTTTTCATTGCAAATGAGGTGCTCTAGAGCATCCATCCACACCAAATTAAGGTCCAGGGTTGTAAATCTGGCTTTGCCATCTGCTTTGGGCATGGGGTTCAACCAAAAGCCTTCAGGAGTGAAACTGAGTCCATCAAAGGGTAGAATCTGTCCTCTAATACAGAAACTTGGCTCCAGTTAAACAAACTGGCACATCAGATGAAAGCACAGGGATCAAACCCAATTTAGGATCCAAACATATTAATTGAAAGCAATAGCTTGAAGCATACAAGAGCACATTTCTCTAAGGCTGTGTACTCTGATTTGTATCTTACACTTATCACTGACCTTAGTGAGATTTCACAAGCAAAGTATGTGCAAGTACATAATTTGTTGCTTTGCATTTGAAGCTGTACTTTTAATTCAGTTGGTGAGAAAGTGAGAAAGTAATTAAGGAAGCAGTTGTTTGGGTTTGGGAAAGAGAATGAAGAAAATAATGGTGACAAACTAAAGGCTCACATATGAGCAAAGACAGATAGTCTCACCTGAATGTTCTTAAAGAGTAGGCACAGATAATTACAGAGGCATTATCAATCATTTTTGACACCTCATTAAGAGCAGATGAATTTCCAGTGGACTGAAGGGCAAGAGAGCCAAGCAACAGCCAGTAGTTAAGTAGGTAATAAACAGGAGAGACAGATGTGGACCTTTGAGGCAAGCTTCCATACCCAAAGAAACAATAAAAGGCTTTATTCCTATTGCTATGACTTCCAAATGTACAGGTTTCAGCACCTGTAGGAGGAACTACTCTCGGGTCCAAGGAGAGGCAGTCAGGTGGGCAAGAATCTGTCAAGCTAGTTAGTTGCTGACTGAGAAGTAAGATAACTCCTTCTCTCCACCCCGATCTCTCACCTGTCAAAACCAAACACCATGATTTTTATTTAGAATATATTTGGACAGAATTCTAAACAAAGAAATAATTATGATCAATAAAAGAATCCAAGAAATGGATTAGACATATGCTTGTTCAGTGATGGTTAATCTAATTCAAGCACTCCCTGTAGTGGGGAGTGATTTGGAATTCTAGTACGGGATTTCATTTAGTAGACAAAGGCAGGCATGCATAGAGGCTACAAGTACAACAATGAGCAGTCAGGTCCTGGCACAAATTAATTAAACCATGCCCTGAATCTTCATTTTTCTTTCAAACAAATCTCAGACTGAATTATTCACATTGTTCTTGAGCCCTTGAATAGCATTCTGATATTTCTTTCCACTGTGGAGTGAGTTGTTTTGGTCCATTGATTTAAAGCAGATCATTTGGGGATTTCTTCATTGAGATACGTGTAATTGTCCATTAAAAAAGAACAGTAACAGAACCACTGATAAACTGGAAAAGATGTTAACTTAATATAAAGGCAATGATGCTATGCTGATATATGCAATAGGAAAGTTCTTTAGCTTGCATACTCAGAGTAGTCACTTGCCAGCCATGTTATCTATGCTTCATTGCCTTATTTTCTGCATGATCAAGGAAAGCTAAAGAAAATTAGTTCCTTCTTCTAGCACTCACAGCCAGGAAAGTATCTGTCATTGTCATCAGTCATGAAAACACTTAGAATATGGATGCAGTGTCTTCATTGCCATGACCTTCTATGTCTAGCTTATTACCTTGCTTTAGAGGACATTGGGGGTTGTCCCAGTGCATCAGTTTCAGACATTTTTGTCAGCAGGGCAGGATGTATGTATTTTACTGTAATCTCTTCTTTTTCTTCAGTCATTCATAACATTATAAGTCATCTTTTTGTGGCTATTGAAGTGTTAATCTTAAACTTTATATTACTAGAGTTTCTTAGAAATGTCATGTTATGACATCACTTAGCACTTGCCAAGTGACCCTGGTACCTTGGTTCAGGTCTCTGATATGTGAGATCTTACTCTTAGTTAGGACTGGTTTAAGCCTTCTATTTTGTTACAAATGTAGCTACTGTTTTAATTTTGTATCCAGGGTGACAATAAACTAAAAAGTGTCCTGCTTTCAATTACATTCTAATTGGTGTTTCAAGATAGCTTTCATTTTTCGTGGCATTGCTCAGTTGCCCTGCCCTCTTCCCTGCTGTCTTCTGCACTCAGAGTTTCTAAGTACTTGGGAATTATGCAGGGATAGGGATTAACAGATGTCATTCATTTGCCACAACTTCTGCATTGGTCATAAGACCAATTCTCTTAGTGAGAAAATGATGTTCTTACAAGCCAACTGAAAACTTCTGTCCATGGGGAAATGCTGCAAGAAGTTGCTCAAATGAATAGAATGCTATTAGGAGATCCCATAGATAATCCATTTGTAATCCTAGTCCTCCCTTCTCCTCCTGTATCTCTCAGCCCGGGATGAGGGCTGGGCTTGAGAGTGGGACATTTGTTGGTGAGGTGGAGGAAGACAGCAGATGCAGACTACAGCAGCAAAAAGATAGAAGCCAGTACTAGCAGGGGTCATGAAGACCCCTCAAGGAGAGATAAAGACCCCAGCATCTCCAACACTAACCTGGGAGATGCTGAGGGATTCCTACAATGCTCTTTCTAATGCCTTGGTTAGGCTGAACTTGCCACCAGTGTGGGCAGCTTGAGCAGCCTCGGGGTGAGGCACCACTACAGAGGCTGGAGGGCAGCAACACAGATTCTGGGTATGACTGGTGAAGTGCAGGTGAGTCTCTTCAGAGAAAGTAGGAGGCAAGATTTCCTGTCATCCCTCCAGTGAAAAGTAACTCTGACTGTGCACGTTTGATGCTGGGTTTTGTTAGCCTCCAACAAATTGAATTGAGAAAAATAAAGAGCAACATGTGAAAGGCATTTTGGTTCATTGGGTGGTCATTCAGGATACAGAGGTGAAGAAGAACAAGCAAGAATAGTGGGGATGGGCTTATTGCTCCTTAGCCTCATGCTGCTCATTCTTCATTTTTCCCCTCAAATTAGTAAGGCATTTCTTATGATTTTAGTGAAATCAGCTCAGTAGGGACTCTGTGCTTCTATATAGGGAAACATCTTCTATGGAAAAAAAGAAGGGAGTGTGTGTATTTGAATCCTCCTGCTTTTCTGCATAAAGGTTCAAAATATTTGATTTTGCTGATCCTCAGACACTGAACTAAGTGTAGGGAGGAACAGTAAGGCAAACTTCCTCCCAAGGGCTAGCTAGTGTCTGAGTGCAGCACAAACCATCTCTCTGTCCTGCACGTTACAAATACCAGAAAACACAATTGCTTCTGAGTCCATTTTGAATTGTGCCCACCATGCTGTGGCAGCTGTGACACACTTACTAACACCAGAAACTCAAAACTAATTTTCTAGATAGGGGTAGAGAAGCTTGGCTTTCACTAAAGAAAAGCACATGCACAAGGAAAAAAAATGCTTGCTATTTTGAAGTGTAATTCTCTCTTGCACATTTAAAGGAGAAAAAAGAGTACTGGAAAATCTTTCCTCTTTGTTAAGATGAATTTTAAAGAGAGAGCAGTCTACTCCCATGCAAAGTAGCCCCAGGAGCAAACAGACATGCTTTTGGCAGATGAGGAGGATTTCCTCTTCCTTAGCAGCTGAAAAATGGAATCTGATGTATAAAATACCTCTTGTAATTAATCAACTAGCTTGTTTATGCCTCCTAATGTCAAATTTGAAAGCTGTTTGGAAATTTGGAGCACCTTGGGGATAAAATAATGGGCATTAGGCTTATTTTCCAGCAATTGAAACTTTGGGAGTCTGCCAGCATTAGTCAGGCTTATTGGACCATACCTTATTGAAGCAGGGAAAGGCATGAGCTGAAGTCTTTGACTACCTGAAAGTTCAGAGAGTGATGAGCAAGAGTGACCTCTCCCAAGATGTGAGATAAATAATAAATGGCCAAAAAAGGGATAGAGAGCTAAAAATAAAGTCCAACTATACTGTGATCCCTAGCAGGAGCACTGAGGATCATTTCACATTTCAGTATCTTCTCCACTTAGTTGCAAGGAAAAAATTGTTCACAGAGCACCTTACTAAGCAGGTTTTTTGCCCCTTACTGTTCAGCTCCCTGTAATGAATGAATCAGCATTCTAGCAGAGGTGGAAGGGGAATTTGCACACCTTTGTTGGAAGCCATATGACCCTGAGCAGTGTGATTGTCCCCTCAGATCCACACTGGGAAATTCCACTGACTCCGAAGAAGTAGTTGCCAAGAAAGGGCTCTGGTATTAGAAGGTGAAAACATATTTGTAGCATCTCCTTTTGAGAAGGAAAAAAAGAGATGTCTTCAATAAGATATGGTCTCAAGAAGGTGTTGAAGGGGTTTATTTAACCCATGCTAACAAACCCTTTGATGAAACAAAAGGGCTTTAAATGGAGAAGCTGGACACACAGTCCAATTAATCTGAGAGAAACCACAGGCAAGGGGGAGGTGTGTAGAAAAACATGGGACTTTATGGAGCCTTGTTGTGGAAAGAGAGAAATATGGGGACAAGTTGGTGAAACCTCTGAGCTCTTACCTTGATGGGAATGGACACACACTTATAGTCAGGTTAAAGGCATTTACTGAACTTGACCAGGATAGAGAACATAAATTTTCCAGATCAAAGCAGATGATTTTGGTGACTGAGGAAAAGTTGGCAGAAATATCTGTTCTTTCCAAGCCCAAGGGTCAAAAGCTGGGCTGAGAAATGAAGAGTCCACCTCAAATTGCAAAGGAAGAAGTGATTTAAAAGGGAAGAATCACAGAATCATGGTATTGCTAGTGTTAGAAGAGACCTCTGGAGGTCATCTAGTCCAGCACCCAAGAAAGAAAGCATTATGCACAGAGCTATTTCTTTTATAAGACAATAATAAGATGGAACTGTCTCTCCTGCTGTGTTATGAGCAACAGCTTTGGAGGTACCTTGAGTCAAGGAGCAGAGGGAAGTCAGAGAAAAGATTCATCAGAGAACTGAGATTGAGCAGCAAGGAGCTATGACAGAAACTGCAAAAAGGGAACAAGGCAGAGGCAACACACAGAGATGACGGTCTCTTCACAAATCCTCCTTCAGATGAGAATTTCCTGTGACTGACAATCAGGAAGAAAAAAAAGACAGGGTAACATTGGGTATGATCATGCTGGAGATCTCAGTGCTATGATACTGCAAAACCTGGGGGAGAGAGAACCCTGAGGGCAAATGGGAAAGGAGGAAATCCTACAGAGCAGGGCTTTGAGAATGTGAACTAAAAGTAAAATAGTTTCCAGCACAAAGGTTTTACCTTTGCACTGAAGATAAGGTAAGCAACACCTTGGCTTCAGCAAATGCATTTGGGATTAAACGCAAATGGTGAAGACCATGCACATTAGTTGCATTAGCAGTTTCCACAGCCCATGATAGTGCAGTTTTGATTGATCAGCCATGTAACAAGGCCCAGTCCAATATTCACTTCTACTGGAACAGGTCCTGCACATCACTGCTGACTTGCCTGTGTGTACCCTCCATCGCCTGCTGACTGGGACTCACTTTACAGAGTGTGGGTTGAGACATGCTGTACTTGCCATACGTATTTGTCCCATTTTAGCTGGTAACACCAACAGGATGCTTTTCTCTGGTAGTACTACTGCAGGTTTTATTTCACTACAGAAATAATGCATGCTCTTGGGTTCTTT
This sequence comes from Hafferia zeledoni, assembly GCA_035583235.1. Lineage (NCBI taxonomy): Eukaryota > Metazoa > Chordata > Aves > Passeriformes > Thamnophilidae > Hafferia > Hafferia zeledoni. Next base: position 38,329,589 of record JAWWEV010000083.1, read on the forward strand.
CCATCTCGTATCTTCTGTGTCTGGACTCTGAAGATGAAGATGTTTTTAAGCACAGCACTCACAGCATCTTGTTGCTATCTGGCATGTGACAACAGAGAAGGGATATTTACAACTGACTCTGAATTCAGTCTTAGACAAGAGACAAAAGCAAGAATCACAATGAAAGGCAAAATATATATATTGGAAAGAGAAAAATAATTATTTTAGGCCACAGGTTATTTCTGTATTAGGAATCTGAGGTCCTCTTTCACATAAAAATTCAGTTGTCTGGTTTTCTTTGAAGCTGCTCAAAGAGCTGCTTCTGGTGTCACCTACAGTGTGATTTTTTACACGGCAACTCACTTTTTAGCCCATTTCAAGCACTGTTGTCATTTTAAGAGGCTTACTAGGCAGTTTCTCATTTATTTGAACTGTGCAAATCTGCAAGTCCCAGGGGGTTTTTTTGGTATCAGATTATTCTTTCTTAGTCAACTGCAAATTTCCCTCCTCTTTTCCATCACATTGTAACTACAGTCTACTGTTTGCAAGGAAATAGTCTCATGCAAGTAAAATTTTAACCAGCTCCTACAGATGCCAGGAATCTTCAACTAATCTTGGCTTCTGTTACACTGCTTCACAGTCCACCTCTGACAGAGAGGATATTTTTCCCAATGAATGACATAATGAGATATTTTCAAGTCACTTGACTACTTTTATAGCTTTCAAAAATAGCACTGCATCCCCCAGCACACAGAAAGTCCCAGATCTCTGCAAATTTTTCAGTAGTGCTGTTTTCACCTCCTATCACTGAGTTGCAACAGAACCCAGCCAATTGCTTCTCCTTCAGCCCTCTGATAATGCCACTGGTGAGACATTGGTTCTGACAATGTGACAGTCCTATCTTACCTTTAGGATCCAGTCTATAAACAGAAAACACAGAAAAACTGTACTACCATATTACCCATGTGTCTCTGGTGCAAAGTTCAACCTGGGTTTCTTGGTTTGCCCTCAGTTAATAAGTGGAATGAGCCTGTCACATTTTGATACCAATGCTGGATCAATCCTCATTTGTCACGAGCAGGGAAAAAAATTAGAAATCACCCACTCATTTTTAAGTGGTGTCCAAAGATTGCTAACAAAGGCTGGATGATCAAAGCCTGGATTGCCTCCCTGCACTGTTTGCAATAAGTGCTCATCAACCAGTGTGAATATGTGTTTTGTCCATGTGGAACACAATGAAATCACATCTGCTCCTTTTCATGGTGCATGATGAGTGTGACTGTGGTCCATCAGGGCCTTTTCCCAGGGCTGACAGATGGCAGAAATTGAATTGGTCATAAGACACCAAAAGTTAATGAAGGCAGACATCTGCAGCACAGTAGTCTTTGCTGAGCTACTTAGAAAACTCCCTATGCAGCCAAAAAAGATAGAAGACACTTCCAGGGAGCAAACCTCTGCCTTAATTTAGGTGTCCATTTTAGGGTGGGCTGAATCACACTTTGGGCTCCATTCAGCATTGACCTCCCCAGTCACCAGTCAGCACAGGTGACCTACATTTAGGTAAGTGACTCCCACCCCCATTTTATTCAGGCAGAGGAAGTGCCAAACCAAATACACTTCAGGAGGGTGATGTCTGTAGTGGTGCCAGCTCTGACTTCCCTCTGGTAACCATGACTGCTTGAGAGGTTATTTTGGGGCACCCAGGAATGGTTTAAATTTTCTCTCCCCAGTTGGAGGCAGTTTTCTCTGTCTGCCCCTGAGGTCCTTCAGCTACTGCTATCGGAAATGCAGTTTCCATCCCACTGCATCAATAAAGGTGAGTCAAGCACAGTGAGGGGCTATAAAGGCTCATTTCATTGATGTTTGCTGTTATTGAGTACATACATAACTTTCCTGGCAGCTGGAGATGGCTGTAATAAGGCCAGTTTCAGTAATATGGGAAGGGATCCTTTCAGAGAGAAAACACAATGGCTCATATCTCTTTCACAAACTGTTTCTTACTTACAAGTTTCAGAAAGCAAATTTCTGTTTGTGGGATATTTTTCTGGTGTTTCTTCCCTGCCTGGAGGAGAACTTGGGGGACAAAGACAGCTATTCTAAATTAGTAAAAAGAAGACTGTGATAACCATTCAGCATGCAACAAAAAGGGTGAGTGTGACCACTGTGTCTAGAGCACAGCCAGCCCCACAACTAGGGGTAAACCCTATAGGCATTTAAACCAAAAACATAATCACAAGAATAAAATGACCCTCACAAGTCTATCCATTGGGCTTCTCCAAGATGTCCTATTACCTAAGGGGTAAGAGAAGGGAAGATCTCGGAGAGACTCTTGTCTGTATAATCAACTTATTGCTTAAAAAGTTTTCTTCTTCCACACCAAGTAACCTCTGTGTAATTAAAACTTATTTTTCAAAGTATTTTCTTGACAGAGATGAAGATCCAGGAACACCACGTCTTGTAATTTCTTTCAAAGACTCATACTTCACTGTTAAAAAAAAATGCATCTTCTTGTACTACAACCACTTCTGGCTTCCAACATTTGAGCTTGATAACCCCCCGTTCTTGTTTCTTGCTGAACTCTTCTCACTAGATTAAGGATTCACTGAGCCCTATCTTCCCTTTTTTCCTGCTTCAGCTGCTATCAAGCCTCTTCACAATAAATAGATCAAACTCTCAGAATGTTCTCAAACTCATCAGGCTTCAAATCATCTCTGCACATTTTCATTTTTCAACACGTTTTTCAAGGTGCCTGCATCAGAACTTGCTGCAATATTTCAGTTCCAGTAAAATCACTTCCCTGCTCCTGCTTGTTTTTCTCATGTTTATGCTGCCAGACATAACATTTGCTTGTATTGCCAGAGCATCGCAGTGGGACTCTGCTTGCACTGTGGCAACTCTGAGACTCTTCTTGGCATTGCTGCTCCCCCAGTGGTGCAGATACAGCCTGTTGGAGGAGACCAGTCATCCACTGAGAACAGCCCACAGTCTATGTCTGTGTAACTCAGCCACACTGAATAACTGTATTTGATTACACTCCCTACAACAAATCACCATTACTTCTATTCCAGCTGCATACGTGACATTCACAGATTTGTTTTAAATCCACAGGAATGTTGCATTTATTTCCAGATCACTGATGAAATTGGTTGGTCTACATTGTTTCTAGTACATACACCATGAGAAGCCACTAGAAACATACTCATTCAGAGAAAATTTCATGTTAGCAACAGCTTTGCAATCTGCTATTTAGCAAGTTCTAAAATCATCTTATCCAAGCTTTATTGACACTAATTGCTCATTTTTGCAACCTTGCCATGCAGTTGCTCGTTTTTTATAAGCTCAGATTATCCTACGCCAGCAAATAGCACACATTAAACCATAGAAATCTTCTATGTCTATACGACAGTGTTTATCAGCCAAACACATAATTCATAGTCAAATCAGTCTGTTTTGGTGAGATTTACATTTTAATAGCATCATATTGACTGTCATGAAATGGTATTCCCACTTTCTATCTCTACTTACAGTTTTATTAGTTAAAACTTTTTTTGTTTTTCCGTATAAAAGGATAACAAGATGATTGCCCATATTAACCCATTATTTCTTTTTACTGTACCATCACCAAAGGGTTGAATAACTGGCTGTATATTTGGATGCAAGTTACTCATGTTTGATGATTTATAAACATTTTCCTTAAAGAGATGGGAGAATTTTCCTTGCTTTTCACTGAACTGGGAAACATTTAAGGTGGCATAGGCTTATTACCTGCTTTTCTCCGAGTACAGAATAGAAAATTTACTGACAATTTCATTCTTTTTTGGTCTGTTTTGGTCCTATTTTCATTTGAGAAAGGTGGTCTTCTATCATTTCATTTGCTTGAACTGTGGCTCAAAAAGTTCTTGTCCTAAACCTAGCAGATTTTTTTTTCCTGTAATTTTTTAAACTTCGTTGATGTGTTTTCTACAGTGCTAACTTCTAACTGATAGCTGTAGTTTCCCCCTCTTTAACACTTAGCACTAGCTTGGTGGCTCACATTTACTTCTGTATTATGGTAGTCTCAAAGCAGAGAACCATTATATGTGTATAAAAACAGCAAACCATAGAGAGTGAGAAGATTAACACAATTTCCTCTGTCACAGTCTGAAAAAAAAGAGCCTCTCAAACTACTCCTGGTACCCCAGTCTTTGACTTTGTTGGTCCACCTAAGCCATGCACAGCACCCAACACCAACCTACCTTTAAGAGGACTGATGGCTTCAGGGCAGGAGGTTTCAGGCTTAATAATATACCACAAGTAGGGAACATTCCTGAGTAGAAGTCATTGTTTGATGCTCTCTGCAGCCCTAAACTGCTGTGACTCTACTGAAGATATTGAGATAAACTTTTCGAGGTTTGTCTTTTAAGAGAATCAAAACATTGCAAGGATCCCTGGGAGGCTTGAGTGTGCCTGTTGAGGTTAGGAATGAGTGTAGTGGCTGCAAGTTGTGGGATGACTGAGGTGTAGTGAGCTATGCAGAGCTGCCATTGTATTTAGTGTAATGAAGGTCTGGTCATTAGGATTGCAGAGTAGCTCAGGTGAGAAGGATTGAGAAGTCTAAGCCCCTGTGTAAAACAAGGTCATCTTTGAATTCAGACCAGGTTGCTTGAGGGTCTGTCGAGATGGGTCTTGAAAAGCCTCCTGGAGTGAAGACTGATCTGGACAGGCCCTTTTGCTACCTGACTGTCCTTGCAGTGAAAAAGCTTTTCCTTAAACCTAGTGAGAATCCAAGCATCTCTGGTCCACCTGACATGACCAACTATGAACAGCTTAGTTCCATCTTTTAAGTGATCCCCTTGTATACATCAGGTATCAGCTGTTAAGTCCTTCCAAAGGATCTCCTGATAGAAGAAGCTCCCCCACCTCAGTCTCTCCTCACAAGGCAAATGTTCCTGCCCTGGTCATCTTGGAGGTCCTCTGCTGAATTTGTCTGGGTCATTGGTGCCTTTCTTCTATTGCAGGTCAGAGGCAAAGCTGGACACAGTACTCTAGGTGGAGTCTAGCAAATGCTGAGTAAATGCTTTCTTCATCTAACAGCTGTCTTTCAGCCTCAATCCTTTTTCTTTACAGCTTTTCCGGTCCCTTAAGTGGATTGCTTGCACCCTGCCTCCATTTTTTGTGTCATTGCCGCTTCAGTACAATGATTTGTTGCCCTGCTTTTGAAACTCTTACAGCTCTGCCTTGCAGTCTGCCTGAGTAATCAGTATTCAGAAATACAAGTAACATTTTGAATGATCAGAATGGGTCTGGCTTTGCTAATGCTGACTGCCGTGGCAGACTATACAGCAAAACCAAAGAAAATCAAAAAGTTCTTCTGTCTCTTCCCAGAACAGAGAGTAACAACAACAGATCTGTTTCCCACAGCAGCAGCCAGGGGAGACTTTTCTTTGCTAAGAAAGTATGGTCTCTCTTCCCAGCCTACAGCAATTTGTATCAAGGAAAGCCTTTCAGCACTGCCTTGTTATTTATTCTGCCTGCATGGCCCCTCAGTGCAGTGGCTGCCGCCAAAGGCAGACTCAGGACAAGGCATTGCCAGAGAATGTTAAAAGCAGAAAAAGTCCCAGAAGCCGTACAATTGGATGCAAAAATGTACTCTCTCTTCTTGCTCCAGAAAAAAAACAAGCAGCAACTGTTGGTTGTACAAAGACTTCATGGAGCATTTAGGCTAAAGAGCCCTGAAGAGTCAGGGGAATCATTGTAGTTGTTGTGAAAATGGATGTGATTCCACACACAGAATATTGAATGTTTCATTTTACAAGGTTTGCCTGCATCAGTTGCTATATGGGCCAAATAGCCCCCTCCAAGATTAGATTTCTCTATTAGACAAGGAGCAAACCTCAGCCATGGCTTCCAGTTTGGTGAGGCTTGAAGCACATATGCATTAAAGTGCCTAGTATGCCATAAACCCAGTAATTAATATAGGAATTTGGTACCCCTGCAAGCTCACAGAGACGACAGGTTGTATAATGTTCAACATCTAAAACCAGACAAACTTTTATGGTATTTTAAACCTCTAGGGTTTTTTATAATTTCAAATTTCCATACTTTCCTATTTTCACATGCCCTGTCACACTCCTTCCTCAGCCCTGCACAAGCCTTCTCTGCCCTGCCCAGCTGGTGATCCTGGATAGCACCTTGCTTTGCCAGGGTCTGTCAGATTCTTCCTGGTAGGGTCCATCTTTGATCTCTCCACCTATGTGCTCTGAATCGAGTCACAGACCAAACAAGATTGAATTCATCAGTCCTCCAGGAAATTGTGCAAAGACAGAGGCTTTAATATTCTTCGGCAAATGTATTTTGAATAGAGAAAAGAGAATGTTTACAGGAGTTAATTGGCAATCAATTATGGCACAACACTGAGAGGCAAATCTTGGCCATATTGGGAACTGTGTGGAATAGGTGCAATGTCCACAGGGAGAAGCACCCACATGATCACAATGTGCAAGGTAGACTGATGTGCAAATCGAAGAAGCAAAAGCTTGTGTTCTTATTTCTTATGAGCATGCTTTTCCCATCCTTCAGCTCAACCTGTTGCAGCTGCTCTCCCAGACATTTTATAAATTTTTAAAACCTTTAGGCTATGAGGCCTAAGCATCCAAATAAATAACTCATTCATCTCTTTTCCAAAACCAACACCATACTGTGCTGGTTTCAAGGTAAATCAGCAGGAGAAATGAACTCAGCATGAGAGAGATTATAAGTCAGAGCTACAATTTAATAATAATAATAATACAGTAAATACACTGACACAAAGGGAAGTTGC
>JAWWEV010000083.1:38336466-38347199 GCA_035583235.1 Hafferia zeledoni
CGAACTATTGATGGCCCATTAGCAGCCACGCCCCCCCCAGGCTGGGCGTGAAGGTGCCAACGACTCCCTGGGCAGCTACTGCAGATGGTCCATTGTTTGTGGGAAATGAATAGAAGGGGTAGAATACATGGCCTTGATCACCCCCACACAGTGCCAACTGGTCCCACCTGCTAAACTAGGACACATACATTCTGTGATCTGTGATACTTAGTGAAATAAACACACACAAAAAAAGAGAAGCTGTTGACGTGGTGATTGGTGTTCTCCACTTTAAAACAAGGCTGTTGGGCACTTGTAATACTATGATTAAGGACAAGAGCCCATTTTTGCATACTGGTTTGTTCAAATAGCTGAATTTTCCTCAAAAACTGAAAGAATCAGTAACCGAAAGAGTAAGTAAATCTGATCAGCATACTGGCAATATGGGAATGTGTTTCATTTTAATCACTAAAACACATATATTGACAGTTGTAGGAACAGAATGAAAGTTCATTGTCATGTTCTAAGCTGGGACCTTAAAGAGGAATTTAGACCTAATTCTCATTTGCTTAAAATAGCAATGGTGAATTTCAAGGAAATACTTCATTGTGAATACAGTGAGGTGAGAAACTCTGTTCAAATGAAAGGCTTTTATGCATTATAAGAGGTCACAGTTCTATTCCATAAAACCCAGTGCACATGGAAAGTCATTCTAGCTCAGGGAACTATTGCTCCCATCCCACTGTGACTAGGTATCAATTCCTGGAATACAGCAGTGTGTCACTGGGGAAAAAAGTCTGCCCCCAACATGCATGGTTTGAAGACATCAGAAAGATGATAAACAGGAGGAGACTGTGACTCTCGTGTTACAAAGGCTGACCCAGAGACACTGAGTAAATGCACTTCCCAAAGGTGATGATAAGAATCAGCAGCAGCACCAGGCGCTGACTTACTGAGCTGGTTTATTCTCCTTGAAACAAACAGCCAGTGAAAGAACCTCTTTCTCTCTGATGAATTTTTCTGAACATGCTTTGTTTTTTAAAAGGTGGTGAAACATAATCAAAGAACATGTTCATTACTGATGTTTGTCCAAGAAGTTTCTACTAATATCAGCCTCTTTTCCACTGCACAACGCCAGATCCATTTTCACAGATCTATTTGCATCACATTGGGGAAGTCCTATTCATGCATCATTTGCAATATGAACCATCTGTTTTACTCAAAGCAGAGATAACAGACAATGCAGTCTCAACACTGAAGGGATTCACTTTTTAATCTTTGTACACGTTTGTTAAAATAATTTACCTTTGAATTTCAAGCTAAAAAATCTGTCAGAGCAAGCACTGGCCTGCAAAGATCACAGTGATTTAATTAAAAATGTATCAAATGTCAAAGTTGGCTTAATATTCCTTTTGAAAAGGAAATATGGCCAAGTTTCCACTCATCTTGAGTATATATTGGTTTACATGAATTGCATTGGAATGAAAACAACCTTTTCAATCAGAAGGAATTATAAATTAAAATTAAAGTGTATCTTCCTCTGATGGCAACACTGGCGCAAATACAACTATATACAAAATCTATTGTAATACTTACTGAAACTGTCCAACGGCCCATTCTCAGGATGTCATGTCAAAGGGACCACAGTTTTCTTTTCAGCTTCAGCAATGTATCTATATATTCACATCTACAACCGTTATTCCATCTCAGCAGAGAAGTCTAATTAAAGCCTCATTATACCCTCTTAATAGAAACTCATTGTTCTCCTCGACCTCAAAACACTTGCTAAATTTTAACACTGCCCAAGGCCATTCCATAAATCACTAAAGGCAGTACTGTTAGTTCTGGGTATTCTTGGCTCTTAGGTCTACATTTAAGTCCTAAGCCAGCTCTCAATCTCTCTCCCTTGCCCACTCTTTTTGGTCTATACCAAGTTTTTTAGGTCATAAATAAATGTAATGTCAAATCAAGTACTCCTTATCACAGCCTGTCTACTCACTCAACATGAAAAATATGCAGAAAAGAAGGTGAATGAATGTTCCTTGTCAAGGAATAGCCCATTGTATATTTACCAAGAGGAATAATATGATTCACTTACATCTTGAAGGTTCATGATCTCTTTTACTTCCCTTTCTGGCAATATATTCCTTATGCTATTCTGACAATATAAAATATTCTCAATAGGAAACAAAGAGCTAGTCATTATTTTATAAAGGAACCATACTGTTATTTTATATCTAAGCAACAGCTTCATGGATAGAGTTGAAATGTAAAGCAAGCTGTTTCTTAACACTAGTGGAGAGACCTCCCCAGTGACATTAAAGTGAGACCTCCATGGGCCCAAGCTTGTCCCTGGATAACGTGGCACACAGTACAGCAGGGGGCTGCATTCCTCTTACTGTGATGGTACCAGACAATAGGTTAAGGGATGGGAAGAACCACTCATGTCTTCTCCCTATGTATCCGAACAGGTACAACCAGACATATATTTAGTGGTATTATCTCCCAAGGTGTTCTCCCCTTAGATATCTTTACAACATCCATTTCCATGTTTTGTAAGGAACTATGTCACAAGTCAGCATCATATACCAGGTTTGGTACTTCTCTTGATGTCTAACCTAAATATTTCTCTTTTTTATTTTCAGCCATGACTCTGTGTTTCTTTACATTAGCCATTCTTGTCTCCAATCCTACAGCAAAAAACCCCTTTCCTGAGATATTCAAGTGCTTTTCTTCACTGAATAGAGTGGGATGATCATGTTTCTACCTCTGTTAGTAATGTTCCTGAGGATGGAGCCCAGGATCTGATTTGCCTTTGTGGCTGCTGAAACACAGTGCTGGCCCAGGTTCAGCTCATTGTCCTCCAGAATCCCCACAGGAGAATCTCTGCTGCTGCATCAGCCAACATTTTCTGTCACTTTCTTCCAGGTCCAGATACCTGACCTGATTCTAATAATGTGCAAATCTTCTTATAGTCCCATCTTCAAGTAATTTTAGGTGCTCTTCCTCAGCCTCACTTTCAAATCTTGATGCTAGGCAAAATGCTTATTTTTAAATCCTTTTCATATTAAATAAAACCATATTAGTGTCTTACATCTGCCATCTCAAAGTTGTATGACTACTACGTGTTTCATCTTGTTCAGTAGTGTCCTTTCCTGTTTTCTTTTTTCTGAAAGTCTTGGTGAATTCCAGCACAGGAAATGCTCTTATCATCTGCATGGGGATTTAGTACACCATCAAACCAAACAACTGTTCTCTCATTATGCCAAATTTCCCTGCTTCAGATCCACAGCTCTCCTTGGTTCTCAAATGACCCGTAATCTGTGAGGCTGGAAGAAAGGCTGAGAGCCCTGGAACTGCAATCCTTTCCTGAACCCTACAGATTGCACCGTCCCGCTTGTGCAATCTGAAGCTGTCACCTGTGCACGGATAAAAGTTTAGTTTAGAAGTTAGTGCATAGACATTTTCAATTCACTAGATATATCAGACCTTCAACTGCCTTCCACATGTCGTTCAAAGTGTTGGCTTGAATCAAAGTGTGCTGATAACTGATCCAACATCTAAAATTTTTACTGAACTAGATATAATTTAAAGAAGGAAGAACAATTTTATGTTGGTTTTTTTTTTCCACAGACAGAGAAAAGAGACAGAAACTTGACCACCTTCTGACTTTTCCTTTAGTTAATTTGGTGTATTGCAGGAAAGGGTGTAGGGGCATGTTGGGGTTTTTTTCATCTTTAACCATTTGGGTGGCTCTAAGAAAGATTTGGTTTCACACAGGAAGAAACTGTTTTCTTTCTTCTCTAGTTTACAACTGAAGAAGTGTTCTACCTTTTATACTGTTTTCTTTTAGTTCAATGAAAAAGATTGCCTAAAATATGACATAAAACTCTTATGATTATCTCATATGGAAAGTAGGCTGATGGTTTTTCAGACTGAAATAAATGACTGGGAATATGTAGAAAGGAACGGGGAGAAAGCTCACATTTATACCACAGTCCTGAGAAAAGTTTACTTTTCTGACTGAACTTAAATCTGCATTTTTCTGTAAGACTCCTTTAAACATAACCAACATAAAGAGCTTAAATCGTGTTGCAGCTTATGGGTATTTCTGTATTGTTGTCAGAATAAAGGTAACCCCGATGACATGAAATGCCAGTAACACCACGCTCAGTGTAATGCAGATAAGCTAAAAGCAATGTAACCTTTAAAAAACATAAGGCTGCTATTTAGCTACTGCACATATTAGCTATCCAGCACCACAGGCCAGAAAAGAGGATGATGCAAGTGTCTAACCTTTAGCGCAAATGTATTTGTGCTTGAATTATCCAAGCTTTGTGACCTGTGGCTTCCTAACCAAACTTACCTTCCAGAGCAGAACAACATGGCACGAGACATTTTTCAAATCACAGGGATGATAAAGGGAAGGGGGTTTGGCTAGAGCGGGAGACACAAACAAGCCATGTAGCAGGGAAAAGGGAAAGGAGACATGCAAGGGGCTGATGCAAAGACAAGAAATATAAGGGAAATACAAGGGAAAGTTGTTACATTATTTTAGACCTCACGAGGCACCATAGATCCAATGCTTTCAAACAGCCTGTGAGTCCACATTCCTCCTTTCTAATGTCCAGTCAGTTGCAAGAATAAGATTGTAGGTTAAATAAATACAATTGTAAATGACAACATTTAACTGTCTAATTACCTGCATGTCCTTGTAATTTATTGGATCTTCAAATCCATCTCCAGGGAGGTGGGAACAATTTAATTACTCCTCAAGCAAAGGCAAACTTGACATGCACAAATCTGTTGCTACAGGTGCTGAAAGTGTTTTCAAGCATAGCAAGAGAAATTCCCCTTAAGACAAGGTAGGATAAACAGGAAAGGCATGCAGATATGTCTGAGGTTGTGATTGTCTACCGCAAGTCAACCACCTGTGAACTTTAAAGTGTTTCTTTATAGGAGTGAAAAATTGAAAAATATGAAAACAAAAAGTATCTGCCGCCCAGTGTGATGTAAGCAATGGCTGTTGTGCAATTCATTCAGTGCTGGCAGCTGCCTTCCAGACCCCCTCTTGGCAGAACAAGAAGGAATTTATAAGAGACAAGAAGGTAATTCCCATAGTGGTGTGTAGGGGCGTGGAGAAGTGTTATGCACACTTAACTGCATTGTTCCTACTTTCCTTATGTGATAATCCTCACAATATGCATGTACATAAATAGGCTTTTTTATTTTTTTTAACACAGCCTTCTTCCCAGAAAACAATTCTGAACCTCCTTTCAAATAATTTTCTTACCAGCAATTTATCTTCATTTGATATAATGATGAGTGTTCATGCAAATGCAATGCAAGCCAAACAGGAATATCTCTCCAGGATTAGAGCTGCTGAGTGTCCAGCACAGGCCAGCTAAAGTGATACCAACAGTCCCTGAGCAAAAAAAAAGATAGATTGTGGCAACGCATACAACATACAGTAACTATAAACCACAGAGCACAGCCTTTTATGCCCTCTTTATTGACTACCTCTAACTTGTTAGAATGTATTTCCCAGTTTGGGTCCCAGAAGGAGCTGTTACACACTGCCCTTGTGCAGCCCCAAGCCAGATAAATTCAGCATGGCTTAGTTTTTAATTCCTATTCCAAACTGCTGTGTAGAGTTACTGCATGTAACACAGTCTGTCACAGTGACTCAATTGCATCCTGATGCAATATTAGATGGGGCCACGAAGCAAGAGAGGTTGCAGGATCTTTCTTACTGAAGATATTCAAGAATTTCCTGGATACAATCTTTTGCTATGTTCTCTAGGACAACTCTGCTTAAGCAGGGAGATTGGTGCTTTCCAACCTGACCTGTTCTGTGACATTGTGATCCTGTGACTCTGTGATTCAGTCAAGTGAGCCTTTGCTTGAAGAAAGGCCAGGCAAGTAAAAAACATTGTGCTGCAGCTCATTAGGATGACTGTATACTTTTACCATTACCTTTTTTCCTGTAATGCCAGTATCATTGGGAATGTGGCACTTTCATGGAAGTGAGAAAGATGCTGCAGAAAAAAATAATTTGAAGCAAATTACAGTAAGAGAGGAACACAGATTGTAACACACAAACACATGGTACATGGCACAGTGTGTTTGCATGCAAACTAACTCACTCCACTGTGCTGGCTGCTCCTGGACCCACTGCCGGTGGAACAAGAATCCTCCTCCCACTGCCACGGGCTGCTGGCACCTGGTAAACTGGTCAATCTGACATCAGGAAATTGCAGTGACCAATCAGTGTTTGTGCTTGATATGCTTACAGCCATGCCAAGCCAGCTGTTTCTGCCTGTCTGCTATTTGCTCTCTCCAGCTCATTAGCTGGTGGTCAACATGAACAGCACTGGTTCGGGGCACAGTTCCATGTGAGTACTGTGCTGTTCTCACATCTCACCTGCTGCAGTTTTGGGAAGCAACTGTTATTCCTCCCTCCATTCTTGCCAGCCCTGCCCACAAAAGAGCTGTCCTGCTCCTCCCAGGCTTCCAGGGAGTGCACAGCCCAGGGAGCTGGGAGAGAGTCATCCCTCTTTTCATCTGTTTAAGGTGGGATAAGCTTAGCCCTAACCTGAGACTTCACTCCAGGGGCACCAGGAGCTGCACAACAAGTTTCTTACATGCAGATAAAGCAGAAGTCACATTTAATTGTGCATGAAATAAAAACTGACCCCCAGGTGGTGGTGGCAGGGTCAGGCAGCTGAGCCAGCCTTACTGGAGCTCTTTAGCTGCATTCTAATGCCAAGACAATTGTCACAGCCTCCAGCTCCATGATCCTTCCTTTGATGTGACTCAGTGATATTTTCAGGTGGTTAATTCCACAACCTGATCTGCTCTAGCACTGTGAAAGGTTTATACCTGACCTGAATCTCTGCTTCTTTACACAGAGCTGACAAGCCTTCATTTTATCCCTCACAGTTTTGGGTAAGCAAAACTGTTTTTATCTCACTTCTTTTCACATTTCAAATGTTTGTACAGCATTATTATATTCCTCTGGCTTTTGGCTTTTTATTGAAGTGATATGAGAGAGGGGAAGAGGATATTCCAAGACAGAGACAGATAGAGATTTCCCTACTAAATTGTGGGAGAAACTGAGCATATTGCAAATACATAGTATGTGCATAGGATGAGGTTGAGGTAAATAGGTGTGGGAGGGTGCTATATGTTTACATTCACAACAAAATATACAAACATACATAAGTACAAATTATTTTTCATCATAAAAATGCTTCATTAATTAGTAGCTCTTTTAATGCAACACAAAAATTCTTCCTCCCTTGAAAAAAAAATAATTCTGAATGCCTCTCAATGCAGCCAAGCTTCAAGCTGAACAAAATTTCTGTGAGAGAGGGCTAGGGAGGAGTTCATTCCTACTGAGTTTTGTGAGCCTTTTTTCAGAGCAGTTGGTCCTAAAGGAGGATACTAACACAGATGCCTCACTAGACTCATCCTATATGGCAGGCTTTATCTCTCCACTTTTGATCTAATTTATAGATCATCAAAAATACAAACATTATCTGCATGCACAGTAAAGGAGTCACAGAGCACAGCAGTATGGGTAGTGCATGAGCAGAAGCCCCATCATCTCCACTGTCTATTTGTCATACTGTCTTTAGCTCTTCTCTGTGGTTCTGCAGCCTGTAATGCTGGATCTCTCTGGGGAGGCACCTACAGACACCAGATACCCAGTGCTTCCCACAGGCATGCGGTAAGTGATGGCAGCTTTGGCAACTGCTCATGTCCTGATCACACAGAGGTAGGAGATGGCTCAGTCCTGGGCTCTGTTCATCCTGTACCTGCATCTCTGCACTGCACAGAGGACTTGCACCCAGATACTTCTTAATGGGTGGATAGAGCTCAGACCCACATTTAAAATATAGCTCAGGCATACACTGGCCAGGTGCTATGCTGCTGTGTTGGGCTTTTGTGGGCTACAGATTTTGTGTGGCCAGGCAGGGATTTGGGTTGCAGATACCCAAAATTCCTATACCTCCCTCTGGGGCCAACTGCTGATCCATGAGAGCTTGGATTGCAGATACCCAAAATTCCTATACCTCCCTCTGGGGCCAACTGCTGATCCATGAGACCTTGGATTGCCTTCCCTTCCCCTTGAAGAGTTTACCACAAGAGACCCTTTCCAAGGCAACTCACAGCTAAGTTCTTAGTGGATCTCAGGTTTTGCACTGAAAAAAGATCACTATCATGCCATCCTTTCTGTATGAAAAAACCCCTCAGTTTTCTTTCTATGAAGTCTGAAAGGCATTTCAGATCTTCAGCTGCTGCAAAACCAGCAACCCTCCCCGTGATTTAATTTTCAAAGGCACTGACTTAATTCCCAGAAGGCAGGTAATGCTGGCTGTAATCAAGAGGGCTGTGTCTAAGAAGAAGAAGAATTCCCATCCAGCTGGTTACATGAGAACAGAAAGCCCTGCAGAGAGGAGGTGGAAATGTCCCCTCCCCTGTATGACCAGGTCTGTCCTGACTGCTTCCCACCAGCTTTACTTCAGTGTAAATGTACTGATGAAAAGAGTTCATCTCTTCAGTCTCAGTAAGCTTAATTTACCTGTACCTCTAGCAGCTAGTTTCTGTTTCAATGCTACTGGGCTAACCCTAAATGACAAAAAAGATCAGAGGGGAAACCTAGGGAAAAAGTAATGATTTCCAGCTACTCAGTCTCCACTCTGAGGGAGTCATTTACTGTGTTTGGAGGTGCATGTTTCCTCTATGGCAGAGAAACAGGGGAGATCTGGCATTTTCAATCATCAGCTTCTGAAAGGAAAACTGAGAGCAGCCTGTCTGCTAAAATCTGGTGAGGACTGAATTATGCAGAGAAGAAAGGAGGACCATATAATTTGCACAGCATGCTATATATTTTCTTTCTCTCTGTTCTCTTTCTGCCTCAGCAACCTTCTCTGGCAAAATACTGAAATACAATCCTTCCTTTTGAGAACACAGTGAATAATTCTTTTCTAGACAAATTCAATCCCAGGAAAGCCACTGATCCTAATGGCAGTGTAGCCAGTTGAACAAAGCCTCAATCCACTTTATGGCCAAATAATCTGAAGTCTGCTATTAAAATTTTCATCAAAAGATGCTGGCATAGAAAGGCAGACTTTTTCTAGCAATTATGAGACAAATCCCTTAAAAACCAGCTTTTCAATATCCAAAGTCTCTCTCTGGCTGGCTGGACCTTGCATATTGTCCTTCCTGTTTGCCCCCTGGCAGGACAGAGCTGCTGCCAGTGCGTGGGCCGGTAGCCTGGTGTGCAGGGCAGCCTGGTGTGCAGGGCAGACAGCCCGCGTTGTCAGCCGGCTCCAACACCTCTCCCACAGCAAGTGTCGCGTAAGGGAGAACTGGGAAACAGATTTGACTAACAAAAACTATTCCAATTTGCCTTCTATGGAGCCTGCTACCTCTGCCTCCTCTCTGCTAGTGGCTTGTCTGTATTTACTCATTTTTTCTGCTTCCTGTTCCCTCCCCACATCAAGAAGAAGGTGGCCATTCAGGTCCAGACTGACACTGTACCTACTTTATATCCTGTTTTCTGCACCTATAAGTGTATCTGCATTAATGCATTTTAAATAGTGGTTCTCCATTGTGTATCTATGGTAATTAGAATTTACTTTTAAATTTTAAATTTACCTATGTTAATTATTTATTTTTGCTAAGGTTGGTAGATTCCACCGTGATTTTATCCTCTCACTTGCATTTCTGTTGTTTGTCCTATAATAAAAATTCTAAAGACTAAAGGAAGAGTTTAAACACTTAAGGAATGGTTTCAGTATTGCTAAGAGAGCTGCTGAGAACCAAATTTCTGTTTGATATGATTCCATATTAACAGAGGTTGACCTTATCTGAGGGCAGCCTTAAAAGGAAAGTCTGTTCAGTCTCAGGCTTGAGAGTAAACAGACATGTGAATCTTATGTAAGTAGTAATAAGTGTTTACAACATTGCTTAGATATCTTCATTGTTCTCAGCTGTACTTCTGCAATACTTTTATTTGTTTAATTTCCTTTCTCTACTGTAATCTTAATGTATTCATAATGGATTTGATTATATGTTGTTCCTCTTTCTTGGCTTATTACAAACTGCTGGCAAACAATCCATGGCTCAAATATGTTCCTGCAAAATCAGCTGTTTAATAATGCCAAAAACAAACAAGTTTTTGGTGAAGTATCTGTAATCCAAACAAAGGGGCACATCTCTGCAATATACTAAAGGACCCTCTATCTGCAGTTAGGAGCATGACTGACAGGTCATAAAGGGCAGCAGTAGGAAAGATTGTTTTTTGAAGCTTACACAAAATACTTTTTCTCTACAGAGCATGCATCACAAATGTAGCAGAAAGGCTATGGAGTAGCATATAGGGTGTATGAAAACCTCTTCTTGATGACCAGGATATCTGACTGCAGCCTCTCTTATGAATAACACCCATGTCCCAGACTTAAAACAGTACCAAGCCTCACAGTCTGTCTGTGCTCTTCTTCTCTTGGGAGGCAACAATCTCAACAGAAGATTTGTGAGTCCATGGATAAGAGAGGTACCAGCACTGGGATCTGTAGCAACTCCTTGAAAAGTCGACCTCCTCATTTCCTTTGCATCTTTTCCAGGCACTTATAACAAGTTCTCTTTGGGGGTCAGATGCAATACTACATTCCATCCTGAGATATTATTCTCTCTCTTTTTTTTTTTTTTTTTTTTTTTTTAATTAAAAAAAGAAAAAAAAAACA
>JAWWEV010000083.1:38347299-38442734 GCA_035583235.1 Hafferia zeledoni
TAAACGGTGGGGCCAGTTCTGCGCACGCTGCGCCTCACCTAAAAAATCCACTGCGCAGGCTCGAAGGGCACACCCACGTGGGGAGAGCCCTTTCCAAATCTTCGTTCCCGAAGACTGGGCCATTCAATCCCAAGGTGGTGCCAACAAGATCTCTGAGCAGATGTTTGTCTTCACCTTGTCTTAAAAAAACCAAACTGATATGATGTATATACAATTAACACTCTAGGCAGAGCTGAAGTTTTTAATAGCTCCCACTGACTTTGCTTCAGGTCTATAGTTCATGGTGATATGATAAATTGCATATGAATTCATTCCATGAGTGCTGTGTGTTTCCACAAATCTGGTGACCTTTTTTTAAAACAAAAAATTTCCCATAGCTTGTGCTTAGGCCTGAATTTTAAGGCTTTTATTAATTAGTGGATATCATTAACTCCACTTGTACTCTTTGTATTTTTATTTGCATTCTCCGTTAATACTTTACATTTTTTGTGAAGGTACTGATGTTCACCAGCAATTTATAAAAGGAGAAAATGTGTCACCTGGAGACAGTAATTAAGCAAGAGACAACAGTAGATAATGACTTTTTTTTAATATTTGCTCTTAAGCCACATTGTGTAACTGTGGAACATAACCATGCAGATTTTTTTTTTTCTGCAATATTCTCAAACATAAGATTTACTGAAGATATGTGGTAATGTTTATATGTTCTAATCTTGTAAACATATATGCTTTGACTTTTGGTAGAAATGTTTTTCTTGCCAAGTCTTTTTCCTTACTTAATTATTGAAAAAAATTGATTTAATCTACAGTTTGTTGACATATTTTTCATGACTAGTCTATAAAGGAAAAGAATAGCAGGGAAATGTAAAAGTTTGCTCATTGATATTGACCTTATTGATAGTTTCAACTCTTGTGTAAAGCATTGTGGAACCCTTGGTTTTTGTACCAGAGATGTACCAGGGTATATTATATTGGCAGGAATAGATTTAATTGTTTTAAGGAAAAATGAATGATAATTTCCCAGTTCAATGTGAACAAACTTCTTCAGCATTTTGTTTGGCATTTTTTGTGGTCTTTCCAGTTCTCTAAGGATTTAGATGGTCAGGGAAGAGGAATTCCTATTCTTGTTTTCTTTCATATTAAAACAATTTTCCTGTAAATAATTTTTTCTGTTGGTTGTTCCTTCTTCCCAAACTGCAGCTAGACCATCTACTGAATAAATTGTGATGGGAAATGGAGGATAGTGCATGTGTGGGTACATACTATATAAACATTACAAATGCAACCATTATGAGCTCAATTTGTATGCAAATTGAATACACAGAAGCTGGTGTAGCCCACAGTATCCTGGTGGCTGCAAACCCAGAGAAGAGATGAAATCTGCATTCTTGGTTTGGTAAGCTGAGAGGCTGGCATTAGAGAATGGGTAGCATGCTTTAGAGTTTAAGGGTTGTGAGAAACACGTGGAGCTAAAGATGAACATAGGAAAAGCGAGGAAGATAAATACTACTGAGCATTTGTGATATCTTTCATGAACCATAAACTACTTGTGATTATAGTATCATTTTCTATGACATCTAGATATGTCTGCTCTTTACAAAATGTTTTGCCAACCAGAAGTTTCTGTGCACAATTTGATTAGTCATTTATTCAAGGAAGTCCTGTGTTAGTTGCCATGAGATAGGAATAAAGCACCCGGATCTTGGAAAGTTCTCTTCCTATCATGTGTCTTTGAAGGGACTTTCAGGCAGATTGAACCTACCATTTTCTACTGCCAATAGGACATGACAGTGGGGCTCCTGGATATCCCTGACCCATAAGAAATGCTGAAATCTGCCCTGTAGTTGATGAAGGTTTATAATTAGATCTTAAGTCCCCTCTATTCCATGTGCTGTGTGTGTTTCCGGGGAAAGAGTAGTGGCAGAACAGCTGATGAGATTGATATTTGGTTTTAGGTATCCACTGATGCATTACAAACTTTAATTAAAATTATCAGAGCACCGTGTCTTGTGCCAATTTTTGCATCACGGGGAACCTAGTAAACAAAGGCAGCATAAACTGTGCGTCTCAAAAGTGTACCCATCTCTCTGCAATAATGCTGCCACGTTTCCAATTGATCCTATTAAATATTGCCTAAACCCCTATAGTCCCTAACATAAGCATGTGCATTTTACTTCAGTCTTCAAAGCTGAAGATTTCAGGAATGCAGATTGGTTTTTCATATCTGCACATATCTCAGAATGGGAAACCATTTTGTGGTTGTTTTGTGGTGTAATTTTTGTTGTCTTGAGTTGATTTCTGGTTGTTTTGTTTGTTTGTTTGTTTGTTTTTAACATGTTTTCATTGAAAATTTGAGCTGAGAATTGTTCTGAGTCTATAACAAACTGATATTTCTGTCTCCTCCTTGAGTTCATCTCAGCAGTTCCTTGACATTACCAATACTCTCTGGCTGGGGATGAGTGTTGACAGGTAAGTGCAGACACTGCAAGCATTAAGTCTGCCCCTCTGTAGCAGCAAAGAGCTCAGGAAGGCTGAGAAGAGAGATAGCTTGAGAAATGCAACAGGGTGGATGGGTCTTCTTGGTATCTTTATCTGTCAATAAGCTTTAAAGTTTGGATGGGCACAAAATTACAGAGTTGTTTAGATAAGGGGAAGATTTTCCCAGGAAAAAGGGATGACATTTCACCAAAATAAGTGTGAAGCATAACTAGAGTTATATCATTGCTCCTTATTGTCTAGGGTAGATTTGCATAGTCTTAGTCATAGAGGTGAGTAACTATGTGAGCAATGCCATTGACTTCTGGAAATTTAGTCAGTGTGAGTAGGAGAATTGAACTGTTGTCTGACTGTGATATCATAAGCAGTTGCTCAGTTTTTCCTACCTTTCTTTCTCTATTTCAGCACAGTCTTAACAACTGTTTTACTGGAGTAATTTCTCATTCTCTTGTTTAGTTTTTATGAGATTTTAAAGTTGAAATCTTTCCATGGGAGATTTAACTGAAATGTAACTATGTTGTCTGGGGATATTTTCCTGTAGTTTAAGTCATATGAAATGTTTTATGTTTTGTTAGAAACATAGTTACCATGTTCTGAGTAACCACCTCATTACAGAAGAATAAAGGGTATAGCTTGAAAAATCCTCAAGTGTTTCTTACAATTCTTCATTGTCTTTTTGCCTTATCTAAGCACATCTGAAACATTATGTTTGCTACACTTCCTTTTAGGAGTCTAGTACTTCTTGGAACCATGGATGATGTTTTTGGCTTATCAACAGAGAACATTCTATAAGTAGTTCAGGAATATTTATAGTAACTGGATCATTGCCTTGTGGGCCAACATTGTACAGCAAAGTAAATGTTGCCAAAATCTACATCTGGTATCTTGGTTGAGACTGGTTTCCTTTGATTCCAGATGTTCAGCTAAATCTAGATTAGCTCCATGTAGCTGGCTGCAGATTTCCTATGTTTCATTTAGGGATGCTTAGTGTAATGCATTCCTGGCTTTGCTTGTTGCTATTTGGTTTGAGAATACACTGTAGGAAAGACTCATGAAAGAAAGACTAATCAAATTTCATTCTTTAGTCTGGCTTTTGGCTTTTGCTTACACCCTTAATGTATCATAACCCTCTTTTTTATCCTGTTTCTGGCCTGCTTTTGTATCAGAGGCCACAGCTACCTGTCCATTGGATAAAGTCCTTTTACTAGATGCTTCCAGTCAGGAGTCTATTCTGACAGCTACAAGAGATATTTTATATAAGAGGTCTTTTATATAAGAAAATGCATGTTTCTTCCTATTCTTGGGTGCTGTTCTTCCTAGCTATGGAAATATGTCCCTCTTTTTTTTTTTTTTTTGGAAGTGCTGTTCTGCTGCAGTTCAATTCTCCTACAGAGGGAGCTGCAGATTTCTTTGCTGTTAAGCCTAAATCTTTTAAACAGATTTATCTTCAAAAGAAAATGAGGCAAAATAAGAGGTATTGATTTGCTCAAAGACAGCTGTGACTCATGATCATAGCAGAAGTAGAAATTAAATCTCAGTTCTCCAGTCCCACCTTTAGTTACATAAATGTACATTCAGAAAACTTGAATGGAATCCATTTCTTCCATCTTAAACACCCAAGAACTATATATTTAAAGTTCAACTTGCTACCTGAAACATTTTAACAATCACTGAAGAGAATACCCAATAGAGTGGATGCCTTGTGCCATCCAAAGAAAACATTTTAAGCAGGTCAATGACATGTTATTAGAAGAATTCAATCCCAGAAATGCAAAGCAGACATCAAACATAAATATTATTTTTGAGTAGGAATTATTATATTAAAGAAACATGAGAGAGCACAAGTTGCTTGGTTACTGGTTATAAACAGTGAGATGGGCGGGGGTCCATGAGACTGTCTCACAGTAAAAAAAGGCACATGCAATCTGTATGCAATCTGTGATTCTCAAAAAGAACTACACAGTACTGAGACAATATTGGGAAAATCAGGACTGACTGAACAGTAATTGCATTGAGAATCAAAAAGGTAACCTGGTCTGTATGAGATGAATAAAGGGATGTAAATACAGCATAGCAGTTACACATCAAGAATCTTATCTTTGAGAGGATGAGTGCACTTACCAGTGCAGTGACAGTAACATGACCATCCTTTTGCTTCTATGGTAAATGTAGAAATTTTACCTCGACTTTTTTTGTTCCATTTGGCATATTTTTGTGTGACATATTGTAGAGGCCCATGCAAATTGGGAAGAATCCTAAAGTTGTTAGTTAGAGAAATGAATAAAACATAACATGATATTAATATTTATAACTGGTAGCAAAAGAAGGCCAGTAGTAGCCTAATTAATGCTCAGTGGTATGAAAAGGTTTGCATGTTATCCCTGTTGGACAGCAGTCAATGAAGCAGGATTCTAAGCTGAATAATACAACATCTCTCAGATGTCACATTGTTTACCACTGTCATTCTGCCTTATTACCTGCATGTGAGATAGACCCTTGGTGTGCTGGTTTTCAGAAGGTCTGGTCTTTTCCTAGATCATAGCTGTCTTGATAGGCAGCTGTTGTGCTTTGAGACAGATGTCTTGGAACCAATCAAGCCGTGCTAATATAAACACTTGAGCACACTTGCTCAGTCAATGGTTTGTTACTTGTTTGAAATAATTGCAGTTGTCTTTTAAGTGCTTTTTGAAGAACTGTGGCAGTCTATGAAAATCTGCATTTAATTTAAATTTGAAATCATGCTGTAAATACAAGTATTCAATGAAGACAAGAACTCTTTAAAAAAATGTATTGACCAAGGAAATATTTTAGTGTTCCCTGCAAGTTTAAAGTAATTTGAAGAATTTGCATGATGTATGTAGCAAAATTAACCAAGATAATGATGTTTTACACTAAAGCTACTACATTTATCCAGTTGTCAAACTCAGGTGAAAAACATCTTAAAAATACTGTGATTGCAAAATGTTTTGGCTGATTCTGTAACTGACATTTGAAGAGATAAAAACACCAGAAAAGATACAAAAAGATAATACAAATTATAACCAGTAGGCCCTTTTATTGTAATAATATCTGCTTGCCTATAGTGTAAGGAAGTAAGAATGGGGCCATGATACATGCTTAAGGAAAAGAAACTCCAAGAATGTGTAACAAACACCCTCTTTCTTATTATTAAATCTGTCCTTTGTAATTTTTTTTTGCCTGCTCCTTGGCATATAAGCTCCTCTCACTCAACCTCCCACATTCATCATATGGCAGATCTGAGTAGGGAATAATTTAAAATATACTTCTAAAGATTTTTGAAAGTATTTTTATGGCCATTATAGAATAGAGCAGTAAGGATTCAATTTGCCAAAGACATGGGGATCTGTTTGTATTTTACACTTCATTTCATGAAACCCTCATTTCAAATATGAGTAATTTATCAGGACATATTTCTAGGTAGGAAAAAATGAGCTGGCATGTGTTTATGTTCAATTTATATTTCTTTATGCTGATCTGCTCATCAAAGTGTGAGGTGTGAAGCATGTTGCTGAAGTGACAGAAGGTTCTGTCTCTGGAAGTTCTGCTCGCCCATGATACAATTACCCTTCTGAAGAAGATGTGATGTGTTTCAACACAGAGGAAATCGAGTGGAAATCAAGAATCTGGAGTTCTTTCATAACCCTTCAACTAGCCAACTCTCATCTTGATCATATTACCCTGAAATAAAAACTTTAACTTTACATCAGAATGAAGTAGAATTGAGATGCTTATGTTCCATGTAGTCTTGTAAATGATTAGTTTTATACTTGTCGGTTTTTCTACCATTTGCCATATCTTTAGCTAGAAAGAGGAGCTCCTTCACATTTTAAATCTTAGCTTGTTCAAAGTAATATGGTACTGCTTAAGTATTCCCATAGCCTTCAGCTTATGTAACATGTCCAAAAAAGACAATATCCTGATGATAAGGCAAAGTTCAAAGCAGGCAGTTGTTTTTCTGGATGTTAAAATGGGACAAAATTGAAATTTAGATAGTACTGAATATTTTGGTAAAAACATAGGTATGACATGTCCAGCGAAGATTTTGAGGGCTGTTTCAACACTTGAATCCTTTTTAGTGTAGACCTAAAATTTCTGTTGCACCAGTCTTTCTACTTGTGTATATATGACCTGCATACAAACATGCTGAAATTCAAATTAGATTTTTAAGTCTCTACGTAATGTTGGTAAAACAGACTTTTTGTGGAATTCTATTAATTTCCTTTAGGTCCATTCCAATCTGGAGCTCTATGATTTCATGATTTTTACATGGATTGATTTTTATATGGATTTATTCATACACCTCAGTGCAAATATGTACATAAGTTTTTCTTTTGATGAGGGATTTTGGTTCCTGTCAAATAGGAAGTCTTAATATTCAACATGAGCACAACAAACAAAAATTAAATGAACTGTTTCTTATACTGTATTCTTTAGATAATTTAAAAGTTAAGATTTCCCCTTTTCTACTTTTACACTTGCTGCTGGGCATTTATGACTGGCATTCAGTAGGTTTCATGAACAATGAACATGATAATGAGACCTGAGCAGCTGTGTTAGTACTGCTATTTTCTTGCTGACTTTTTCATATAATGAAGAAAATAAAACCTTAATCACAAACAATCACTGGTAAACTATCGTCACCACACAGCCCCATGGGGATGATTTGCTCATACCTTGCATACCATATATAGCATTAAAAGCTTTTAAATACTTATTGCTTGCCATCAATACTAATAAAACCCTCACATCTGCTATTTTAGTTTTAATGAAAAGAAAATCTCATTTTTTGTGTGTATGAATAGAAATTAGGAATTAAGTTTTTCAGTACATGCATTGTCAAGGGGGATTAACTCAATGATTTATTCATTGTTTTTTACTAAGTGTTTCATTAGAATTCATATTCTTCCTAGAGAGGACTGAAAATTATTAGGGTAGGCAAAGGTGGCAAAACTTTACATTTCAGGAACTGATCTAAAGAGGAATGCAGAGATTTGTGGTGTAATTGCTTAGAAATTATTACACTACATTTTTCAGTATACAACTGAGGGACAATTCTATTCCTTTTATTCCCAAGATGGCAATGGCCTTGTCAGCCAAGTAGTGCCTATATTGAATCTCCAAGATGGACATCAAAATCTCTGTCTCTTATTTTACATAGAATTTACCAGCTTTCTTCTATATCTCATCTTTTTGTCTTATTTTCTGTTAGAATAATGTACATGCTGCACGGACTTAGTCAAATTTCTGTGGCGTGAGGAGTTCCCATTTAAGGAGAAGTGTTAATTAGAGACATCAAGTTTAACATGGTAGCAGTCTGTAGTGTTATCTTAGGTTATAATAGTATTAGGAATGATTTAAAATTCTTGTAAAATGTTTGAGGAGTGCAAACAGTAAGGCAAAAATATGACTGCTCAATAAAATTAAAGGTAGACTGGAAATAACTGAACTAGGCTATGTAAGCAATATAAAAATTCACAGAAATGCGAGAAGTACACCATTCATATTTAATTTGCAACTATTTTTAATTTGTCCTTCCTGCAAGAGGTTTGTCTGTTGGATCCATAATGTTATACAGGATGCTTTACCTTAAGACATAGAATAAATATCATAATGTTCACAATTTAACCTCAGTCAAAATATTTTTTTCCTAATGTTTCCCCCCTAAGCTTTTATTCTATAAATGGCTAATACTTTGTTTTCCCCTCATTATTATCAGATACTAGTCCAGTGAGTACATTTACATGAATGCAGGGATGAGTACATGTTGTCTATAAAAGGGTTGAGAGTGGTTGATGACACTGATAATGCTAGAAGTCTACACAGGATTTATAGCATCTGTTATCCTGTGATAACTAATGAAGTATTGACAAACAAAGGAGATGTTTAATTTCTACATTTATTACATAGCTTATTCAATAATATGGTCAAGCCACGACCTCAGTAGAAAATATTCCCATTTCTTTTAAAAATTCTTAGACCTTCAAGAAACAGGACCTTGATAAATCATAGCCAGGTGATTTTTAGAATTCAGAAATATGAATTATGGCTTTAATGTTGATCATATTTGATCAAATTACTAAACTTTAAAACTTTAAAATATACTCTCTATAAATTTTTATACTCAACATCTTTAGTGGCCAACTGGGTGTAACGCCATTCATCTTCACTCTCTGGGCCTGTCATTCCAGCAAGATTTTCACCCATCCAGGCCATGAGGAGCCAGTTTCCACCTTCTAGTGGATGTAACATTGTGGCCACAGTAAAATTGTTGGCCTATTTTATATTTATTGATGATTTTGAATGTAGTTTGTGATTATTTTATTTATATTGTTGCAGCTTCTTCTGGTCGCAGCCAAAATCTGGCTCTGTTCTCCTAAGTAACTCCAACCTGGAGACAATACTCCCCAAGGCCACAAAAGCAGTAATGTGTGTTTGATTGAATAACTTATTGGATCAATGCCTTGCAAGCAGTGTTTCGGCCTTAATTAAAACCTCAGTCTGCTTAGATAGGGTTATTAATTAGATAGGATCTTTGCAAGTTAGTGGGAAAAGCTTAGGTATGATGAACCATGTCGAACAGAACATCTGGTATTAGCAGCATTCTCAGTACTGGATGCTAATTACACTCTGTCTTAAGGACACATTTTTAATAGTTAGAACTTTTAAATCCATTCAGAAAGCCAGATTTGTGAATCAGATATTTCCTTTCACTGCTGTTTTGTTTCCACACCTATGTATTTAAGTGTCTGTACAGGGACACTGGATAAGTATTTGCAAGAGAAAAGAAAATTTTAGAACATTTCTCTTGTAATTAATTTTTATGAAAGGCCCATAGCTTGGTGATTTTCTTTTTTGTTCTGTCAGTGATGTAATTGTATCTGGTTTACCTGGTAAAAAAACCAGCTGAGATAAATTTGCGATTGATTAGTTGGTCATGACAACTGTCAGCAGCAGAATTTTGGCTGCCACTAGTAGGACTTGTTGATGGGTTGCTGTTCTCTCCTAACATCCCCCAAGAATACAAGCCTGCGAGGAGAGATGTGAGATGTATGTGAATGTGGCAGAACATCTTACATCCTGAGGCACTCATAATCACTGAAGCCTAAAACATTTCAAATTCACTGTGTAGAGATGACTACTACTTAACCATCTTATAAACTTAGCTGAAATTTCTGTCTCAACAGCAGATTAATATATATGATAATTTTATAACTCTTCATGGTATGGTTCTTTCTTTGTCTTTATAAAAATAAATCTTGAACACTTTTTTCTAACAAAAAATTATGCATCCATAATAAACCCTGGAGGAAACAATTCAATAAAGTATGCATCAGGAATTCATTCAATAATCTTGATTTCCCTTGGTTCCTTTAGATTTTCCTTCAAGCTTTAAACTCCTAGGTCCAAATTCATCCCAAATGTATTCTGAGTTCCCTGCAGTCAATGGAGTTATGTTGCAGGTGTGTTTGAAGCTGTGAACACTTTCAGAAGGTTTCTGTATTTATTTATACTGAACTGCTGATGGAAACTTCCTCTTTAGGTCAATAATGAACAGTGCTGTGCTTCACTTTAAAGGCAAATACAGTAAAGGTGATGAATATGTCTGGATATTCATTACCATGAGCAAGTGATTAGTTACATTTTTGATACAGAAGTGGCTTGGTTTTTAATAAACAAATATTCATTGTGTTTCTGATCCCCAAAGTGCATGAAAATAATTAGTATTGCTATTAGTAACTGGGAACAGGTCTTCAGTTCACCCAGCTTTAAAGCAGGTGATAGTGGTCCTACAAGCAGTCTGCTATGGCAACTCAGAATGAGCTCCAAATCTCTGGATGAATTCTCTGAGGTAGATTTTAAATATTATTCTGTGATTTCTGGTGGGTTTAAGAGTTTTAAACCTCATCACCCTCCTATGCGATGCTGCAGTCACAATGAGCATTGCATAGTCAAAAGTTTGACGGCTTCTGTTTGCAAGTGCTTGTGAAAAACTTGTACACTTATCTGGTTTGTTGGGTTTCTACTCCTAAGGCAAATGAATCTGCAAGCAATGTACAACTCCAAATAATTCCCTCAATGGAAGAACAGGGAAAAAAACACTATTAAAATTCAAACTTAATGAGAAAAGAAGAATAATTCAGCACAGAGAGCCCCATTGGTTTTATAGTTAGAAATCTTAAGGGGTATTGCAGTGTAGTGGGAACAAAAGTTTTCTCCCAAAGCTGCAAGTTTTCCTTTAGAAGGTTTTCCACTTTGAATTACAATTATTTCAGTCGAAAGTCTTGTCTCTTTTTTTTTTTTTTTTTTTTTTATTTTTTTAATTAACAAAAGAAAAATAAAACATCTGATTAACTTCACTTCTGAGACCACTTTGACACCTTCATCACTTTCATCTGCTATCCCTTGTCTTATGCTTGGCTTGTAAGCCTTTTAACCACAGTTTTCTCCATTGCCAGAGTAATAAGAAAAGAAAATAGTAATTATAATCTGTTTGTGTTTGTTCATAATAATAAATAGATGCTGAACGTTTTCTCAAGTGAACAAAACCAACATGTCTTGCTATTAAAATTCTTAGATTTGAACTAATCACTCATGGAGTCATTTTATGTGTATATACGTGGTTCAGACTTGAATCCCTGTGGAGGATATCTTGCAAGAACAGAAGTTTATTGGTAAAACACAAGCTCTTGTCCTCCTAGTGCTGAATGGGGCCTTCAGGGAGCAAGTGATGGGTGCCCAGTCCCAGCTGGGTGACTGTACTGATTCAGTTGAGGGGTATTAATGCTAACTGCTTCTTTAATCTGCTCTCATTCACACTGAGTCTGAGAAACGGTCTGAAACATGACTGAGTCTCTGGAGCAGAGAGACTTCTGTTAAAGGGACTGGGATTTTAGGTCCAAAAATGTATTTCTTCAGCCTTACCTGTCTAACCCAGACAATGCAAAATTATGCGTCAACTCAAAGCCTCAGCACATTGATTTTACAAACTCTGGCATGCTTACCAAACAAATCCATGCAACCATTTCAGTTTTCCCCAACACAAGTCTTGACTGCATTGCTTTATGTGGCTGTAAGCAGCACCATGTATAAATATTAAAATGTCACCTCACGACAAGCAGAACTCTGTGAGACACAACTGGCCATCTGTACGACAGACATAAAGTCACAGAATCATAGAATGGTTTAGGCTGGAAAGAACCTTTAAAGGTCACCTGGTCCAAATCTCCTGCAATGAACAGGGACATCATCTGCTAGATAAGATTGCTCAGTGCCCCATCCAATCCATCCCTGAAGGTTTCTAGAGATGGCGCATCCACCACCTGTCTGGGCAATCTGTTCCTGTGTTTTACCCCCCTCATTGTAAAAAACTTCCTCTTTATATCTAACATAAATTGACCCTACTTCAGTTTAAAACTATTGCCCTTTGTCCTATCACATCAGACCCTGATAAAAGGTTATTCATCTGTGTTTCTTACAGGCCCTCTTTAGGTACTGGAAGTCTGCTGTAAGGTCTCCCAGGACCTTTCTCTTCTCCAGGTTGAACAACCCCAACTCTCTCAGCCTGTCTCCATAGGAAAGGTGCTCCTGTTCACTGACAATGTTTGTGGCCTTCCCCTGGACCTGCTGTAACAGGTCCAAGTCTTTCCCATGCCAAGAAAATGTAGACATGTAGAAGGACATTGTGACATATAAAAGGTCAAAAGATCGAGACAGTTTCTCACTACTTAAAAAAACTTTTGGAACAAGAGATCAGGCATCTAGTCACTCTGAAAAGAAAATCATCCAGTGCCCAGGATCTGAGCACACTAGCCACTGCCATACAATGCCAGCACAAACTTTAGCAGCTCAGTAAATCCCTAGAATTTCTTTATCACATAGAAATTGCAAATGTCCCATGACTAACTGTATTATGCAGGATTTACAATACCTGATGCCTTCATCACCACACCCAGAATTTTCTTACCAAGGCTGTCACTGAAACCTTCTGGAGCTGCATTCACCTGCTTGCTCATGAGGCAATGTGTGCTCTGCAAAATGTTGCATTAGGTTCCAATTTTCTCCCAGGTAAAGTTCTGCTATGGCAGATGGACACCAGCTCTTGTTTGTAACCAGAGCAGCTGAAAACAGTAGAAACTTTGCTTAATTGAGCTCTTGTAAGAATGAACACTGAAAATGGAGCAAAAGAATCTTTTCTTCTTAGAGGGATGCTGGAGGTTCACCTGGAAAAGAGGGTTCACCTTTGCAGGTGTGGCTATCTGGGCAGTGTGCTCCATCCTCTCTATGCACACACAGTCTTGTTCTTCACATAATCAAGGGTAGATAAACACCAGATAACCCATGTGGCTGATATTTGCCCAGATGAGACCACAGCAGCTCATGGTCTTTCAGCCTACATGGGGTAAAATTCTACTCATTGACACTCAGTGGAAAAATTTAAGCTTGTTTCTATGAGGTTGTTACTCCTTCATTGTGCTTTCCTAGAATCACAACCAAGAAATTGTACAAGGAGTGCTATGAATATATAGCAATCCCTACAAAAATGCAGTACTGAAAAAACTGAAGAGCTTCTGTCTCAAAAAATTTTCTGCAAACCTTGCCTATTCTATTCTTTTCAGCAACTGTCATCTGATCAAAAATACAGCTTTATAGACTAAGA
Organism: Hafferia zeledoni; assembly: GCA_035583235.1. Taxonomy (NCBI): domain Eukaryota; kingdom Metazoa; phylum Chordata; class Aves; order Passeriformes; family Thamnophilidae; genus Hafferia; species Hafferia zeledoni. Next base: position 38,360,474 of record JAWWEV010000083.1, read on the forward strand.
TGTATAGAATTGAAGGAAGCCAGCATATGCTATTTTAGTGAGTATATTATCTAAAATAGAACTTCCATCTGTTTCAGACCTAATTATTACATCATCTTTATGTAGCTCAATTTACAATGAGTGAATTAAACACTTATGTGAGTGCTTCATACAATGTGCACCACAGCTGTGTCATTTTTATAGACAGAACAGGGCAAAATGTTCTAGACACACTGAATTTCATTTTTCTACTGTGTATATAAAAAAAAATTCCTTTGTAGCAAATATTTTTCCCACTCTCTTAGTAATAGACAATCGTATTTTGGAGAACCATACAGCATATACTTGGATTGCAATAAAATGCTGCATATTTTTATTTGCCAAAAAAAAAGACTGAGTTTAGTGATCAAAACAGCAGTCTCTATGAAAAGCATTCAGCTGGTTCTTCCTAACCTAGCTGTTGCCAAACAAAGACAGATTAAGATTAATTGCAGTAATTAAACAAAGGGACAGGCTACAGCATTAGTAGCAGCAATGATCACATTCATTGTTCCCAGATACTTTATTCAATGGGAAAACAGAAAATCACAGGAGCTCCAGTCGATGTTATGCACATTTTCTATACAGATTAACTCTGCAGCTGATACCAGTTACAAGGCACGTGAATGTAATAGTTTGCCATGGCATATCAGTCTTTAAAAATCCCTCTAGCTAGTAAAAACAAGCTAAATTTAGAATATATTTCTTGATTAGATTATAACCCTCTAAAATAGTTTAATGGGAGCAAGTTTTTTTAAACTACCAATTTTGACTTGCATTTCAAAATCCATCTGACAAGTTGTAGTCAAGAGTGAGGTAGAATACAGATTAGGGTCTTGTAAAAGCTCTTGTTTCAAACCCAATAAAGAATAATCATCGCTTTCTTCTAACTTTCCCTTTATCCAATATTTTAACTTGCTTTTGTGTTAGGTTGGGTTTTGGTTTTGTTATTGCTCTTTGTGTGTTTGCTTCAGAAGACATGCACTCTGTTTAAGGCCAGTTTTGGTCACATCATGTGCTCAGGTTAGTGTCACTAGACTCACAGCAGGACACTTCACATGAGCTATATTGCATTCACAGGGCTTGGCTGTATACTTGTTCTGAAAGCCAGGATATTGGTTGTTGTTTCCTCAGAATGGAGAACAAAGGACTTTTGTGTCTCTCAAAAACAAACACTGCCAGGGTAGAAAGCTAGATTTAATACCATGCTCATATTTAGGATAGTCCAAGGCACATGTCCTTGTCCAGTAGTTTACGAACTCAGCATAAATTCTGTGTGCCTCCAAATCTTCTGCTCTCCCAGGACACCTCCCATCCCTTTTGTTCCTGCATAGCTGGACACAAGAGCAGTCTCTGCTTAGCAGAAACAATCAGAGATTATTTCCATTAAAAATAAAAACAAATTCCCCTTATGTCCACTTCAGTGTGGCGCAGACACAACCTGTTTTGCCAGGGTTGGCATAGCTTAAGGCTTAGTCATTAGTCATTAGGACAGAAATACACACGTTAAAAAATCAATAGGCAGTTTTGCAGGCAGAAGGGTAGCAGAAAATAAACAGAGCTGTACTCTAGGAAGCAATTATGAATTTTCCTCATTTAAGCTTTGAACTGGAGAGTGAATCTGCTACTGGGAAGAAAACATTAAGCTCAACTGAGGAGGAGAGAATGTGTCCCTTGCAAATAATTTCCCATGAATAGCTGCCTGATCTGACATCTTTTAATTGAGCTATTTCTAGAGCTAACCCTCTGCTTGTAAATACTGATGCTAATCTTGTTTCAGAAATGTTTCATCTTGGCAAGACATTAATAAACACCATACCAGAAAATGCCTGGAGTCCAGCCATGCACAAGGCTTTGCTATAATAGATCAATCAATGGTGGAGGTATATGAAGACCAGAAGGATTTTCAAATGTCTTTGGGTTCTTCAGACACATTTTGATTCAGCCGAGACCTAGTTTGGCTTTCCTTTCGCACAGGAAAAGTTTAGTTTGTGTTAATGCTCCCAGAAAACAAATGCTAGTTCACAGGTTGAAGTTTGCTTGATGAGAAGAGAAAACCTGGTTTGGTGGAGAGAACACGACCCCTGTAATGGCAGTCATTCAATAGGACTACACAGGTAAAGCAAGGAGATACCTGTTCACACTCCTGGGCTACAAATCACAGGAACAACCATTACAAACTATTCACTAATCACTTGCAGAAAGGGGGTCTATTGTATAGGCCAGAAGTGATTTGTGATAGAAAACTTAAAGTCTTCTTAAAGGAATCTGATTTTCAGGAACCAAGATCTTCAAGATAGTTTCAGTTCTTCAGATGTCTTTGAAAGCATACTGTACATATATATCAGTCTGTTCAATAGTAAACAAATTATGGAAAGTCATCTCTTATTGCAATGAATTATTTTTATTACTTGCATTGCTGTTGAAAAAGATTGGCAGCCTGGGCTAAACAACTGTAGAGAGGTCCCCCCTTTGTAGAAAGTTTTGCAAAATATGTTGTACAAGATGTTGTTCACCTCTAAATAACTTCCAATCTCAGTGGTGCATCAACTGACGAGAGAGTAATGTTACTTTTCCTTATTCAGTGCATAATCATCAGTGAACTTTCACCACTTATCTGAGGCTCTCATCATTTATGCCAGATGAAAAGTATTAATAGCAACAAGTGTCACTGGAGGAAAGCGGTGAGTGGGTCTTCAGTACAGCCTGTTGTTGATAAGAGTCTGATCCCTGTCCAGCTGAAGAACAAGACTACAGCTGCCAAACAAAGCGCTTTTGTTCGATCTCGTTGCTGCAGCCATGCAGGGAAAGGTGCCAAGGATGATTCTGAAGCAGCCTTTTAATAGCAGATAGCTAAAATGAAAGGTTGCTCTGAGTGGGAACACAATACACACAGGGGGAGACAGTTTTGCTTGATGTGTGAAGGCTTACTGTTTATACAAGCTGATGCACATGGCATTACATAATTGTAATTGGATGCTTTTTTGTCTCAGGAGACATCTGAATTGTAGCCTAATCATTTGAACATGACATCCTGCAACCCCTATTAAAAAACAAAACAAAACAAAACCAATTTTGAATTTTACAAAGATTAAAACTCCTAATTAGAATCTAGCAGGGATTATGTTCACTTTAATTTTCCATAGCTTTGCCTTAGATCGCTAAAACCAGCAGGATGTTTATGGCAATATACTTAGAAGTAAATTATTAAATTATTATTAACAATGTAGACAGTAATGTTGCGATTCTGTTTCATTCCAATAAAAAGAGAAATGTACTTTAGGATAAAAGTCATCAACTCATTACACAAGTCACCATCTAGTGGTACATAAGAACATGTACTACTTCTCCTTAAGTTTAGAGGTTAAATACATCTATGGTTTTAGGAACTTAACATATTCAGTGCTGCTCAGAATGAACTTCTGAATATATATGGTACATATGTAAATATATGTTTTGTACATTTATGTTCTGTATTTTAGATGCATGTATTAATATACTAGAATAGAGAGGTAGTTTAAGAAAATTTGGTGTTACTGTATGCAAAGGTTAGTTCAAATAAAGTTTTGCTTTATGAATTTAAAATGATGGAGCATGACAGTTTGTAGGCTACCTGTATTTTAGACCTCTTCTCTTCTCTGCATGCACTTACATGTGTAGCCTTTCTTTGTGTGCATCTGCATCTACATTTATATGCCTGTAAGTGATGCTCCACAGCACACGATGGAAGGTGTATTCCTATTAACCAGCTGAGTTGCAGAGGCAAACTTGTAGTTTACTAGTGCTACGCAGTAACTGCTGGAAGGAATGACATCTTCCCCACTGCAGCTATCTGTTCAGAGGGAAAGCTATTAGGACTGACAGAGAAGCTCATTCTTGCTCATTATATTCCAAGCCCTTACAGATGAGGCAATTTTTCACTCTTCTCAGTTGTGATAAAAGCTGAGGACAAATACAGCATTATACTCTATTCAGCCTGTATCTAAAAATGTTCTGAATTTATTTATCTCTGAAGAAAAGCTGTATGCAAGCCAGCAATTTTTTCTCTCCCCAAGTCTACCTTTCCTATTTGCATTTATAGTTAGCATCTTCACTCAGGGCCAAATGTTTGAGACCTTATTTGACTTTTACCCAATCTTTCTTCCTGCATTGGTCACCATATGAGATTTGTCCTACAAAGAACTAAATTAAAACTTTGCAGAAAGGATGTGCATTAGATCTTTCTGAAGAAAACCAAACCCACATGGCAAACAAGACATGACATCAGATTACAAAGGTGCACTGATCACAAGCCATGACATTTCGGCTCCTGGGCTTCCAAAATGCCAGAGGATACAGGAGGTGGAGCTGTAGGCAGAGAAATGAGATATGCCTGGTGAGAGGAAGGCTGGCCTGCAAATAAGCAACCATGATTACTACTTGGCCATGTGCAGCACTTGTTGCTTGGACTCCCATAGAAAGAGCAGTACAACCTGTTACAGAGACTAATACAAGGTGTCTGGCTTACCTTTACACCACAAGGTTGTTAACATTAAGAATTTGATCCCTTTGTGCTATCCTCTGCTTTTAAGGGCCATTTATTATAGAGATCTCTAAAGTCAAGGCATTGTGGTGGAAGATCTTTCACTGGTGAGCGCTGCAGTAATGGATCCAGACTTCATTAAAGGCAAAAGCACGAAGTAATGCAATGAAACTGTCTAATAAAGCACCTGGTGAGCTTTGGGGATGAATCTTTGTAAAACCTGGTCTGTAAAGGATGGACTTTTAAATGCTGTCACCAGATTTCAGTTCCTGCCTCGTATTAAACCTCAAAGAAGAGGAAGGGAGAGTACTCTCTCCGTGGACTCATGCACTAGATTTGGTTCCCTCACTAGCAGGATATCACAGATCAGGTTAGTCACAAGATCTGCCTATATCATTTATCCTGCTTTAGATGCAAATAAAATAGTTTACCTTAAATCCCTCCTTTTAGCTGCTGCATTTTAACTCACATTTAGTCAAGCTTAAGAGCAAGCATACAGTCACTTATTGCAGGCCAGCTCAAAGGAGATAACTGCTTAGATCTTAGTTGTCTGCTTGAATCTTTAGAGTCTGCCTGGGTGGTTCTCTGCGGGGTCTGGGAAGAAAGCTGAAAGAATAGTGTCTCAGACTCAGTAATGTTCCTGCCTCAGACTTCCTGAGAGCCCTGATACCAGTGGGAAGAATGCAGATTCATACTTCCCCAGATTATGTACTACCCTTAAAAATTCAATTCAATTCTCTCCTGAATGAATTTTCTGGGTTTCTGTATTATTTTCTTTTTAAAGTCATTCAACCTTAGAAGTGGCCAAAGGTATCTGTTGTTTGACCTCTCATTTCTGTGCTCATAAAAAATGTGTTTTTGCAGGTGGGGCCTAAAAGACAGGATAGACTACTTAGTGTTGGGGCTCCATAGTACAAGCACAGAAGAATTAGAAATCAAAACACTCTAGAAGAAAAAGAGAGAAGAAAGTGGGTTTAGGAAATGCTGGGGCTCCACCACAGTTCCTGGAGGAACACTGAGGATGATGAGAAGCAAGGATGAGCAGTTAGATATACAGGTGGTGCAAACAGGCACTGCTGAGGTAAATTCAGGGCCACTATGCTGATTTACACCATCAAGGACTGAGAACTGTTACGAGGGAAGAATGTGAAACAGCCCAGTGAGGTACAGATTTTACTTTCTATGCAGAATATTGTTCCAGTCCCTCCCACGGTTTGTCAGTGACTGCTCCCTGGTGAGAACATGAAGAAATTGTCAGGTCTATTAACCTTAACAAATGTAAATATGAACCCAAGATGTGGAAAAAATGCTTGGATCTGAAACAAATTTCATTCTAACAGACTGCAGAGCTAAACATTCACTTACACAGCCAACACAGCAACAGCCGCCACTGAGAAAGAAAACTGTTCACCTCATTCTTTTCCAGGTTGTCCTTCCTGACTGTTCCTTGGTTTGGTGGCACCTCATGTAAACAGCTGCACTGAAGGAGGTTGGAGTCACTCATGTGATTTATCCCCAGTAAATTGCCTTGTGAATGCAGGCCTTTCTTCTCCAGTCAAGACTGTTGTTCACAATTTTTCTATACATCTGGAAACAAATCTTGCTCACCAATTCACTCACAAAGCTGCTACTAGGAACAAGACATATGCTCAGTTCGTGTAACATCTGACTAGAACAAGGAACCGTGTCCCCTTATTTCTGTTTCCTGAAGGAAGTCCTTTTCCCTGATATACATTGTTCCTGAAAATGCGGAACTCTATGGTAATAGACTAACACCAATGCTGCAAGACTGTTTGGGGCATGACTTAGTTTGGGATGGAGTCCATAATACTTACATTTCCCATGAACACTGTTGCAATAAAAACAAGTAATGAAAAGACATTTAGACCACATTTCCATGGCTAGACTGATACAGGACAGTCTGGGAGATCCTACTGCACTGGGTTGGGATGCCAGGAGCTGTGTGAAATGGCATATTTCTCCTTGTGAAAAAGCTTTCCCAAAATTACTTCCTGCAAGGACCATTACTCTGGAATGGTTTGGATGAGGCTAGAGGGAAAATTGGACTAGGGAATTCTTCACTTGGCAGATCTTTTGCATTTCCTGCCAATGTACACAAACATGACTGCAAGAAACACGGGAAAAGCTCCCACTAAGATTCAGCCTGTGCTTTGGGATTGGGCAGTGCATGCAAAGCAACTCTGCAGCCTGTCGGCAACTTGAGGAATAGAGAAACCAGTGTTTGGGTAATGCTCTTGGGTTCACTTCTCTGAGGTCCATATTCATACAGAGACAGAAAGCTGTGCCCTGCAATATTTAAGAAGTCAGAGACTGGGTTCTGCTTGGTGTTCCCATGGCCAAGGTGTGTACTGAAGAGGAAGATTGTCAGGCTCAAGCCCATGGGCTGTAGAAGCTAAAGGTGTTACAGCCCAGCACTGTCCACATTGCACCTCCACCTGTGCCTCTACTGCTTCCCTCCACATCAGCAGCATGGGACACAGTTCTGCATCTCAGCAATTTCAGTGCCAACTCAATGTCCTATGTTAAACTGCTGGGGAGAGGGAACTGAGTTAATCTGAAGGACTGGGCAATTGTGCTGCTGTGGTGTGCCCACCTGCCAGTTCTGTTAGAGTGGTAATGCTCTCCAGCCAGGGGGATGCAGAGTGGAATCAGCCCACCAAAGCCTGTCAGTCAAACACTCTTAGTCCTGGGGTTGTGGCTGACAACTGGGAGTTCAAACCTGGAGACAGGAGATGCTGAAAGCAGAATAGGGGAGAGAGACTCAAATTTCATCCTTCCCTTGGCCTGTGAAGGTGGATTTCAGCCTCCAAGATCTCATTGATGGCTCAGGTATCAGTATGGTGCATTCAGACACTGGCAAGAACACTGCTTTCTCAGCATTCGCTCTGTTTAACAATCCAGAGTACTAGGACACTTGCCCAGACAGCAGACTTCTAAGTGACAAAAAAAACCAACAACAACAAAAACAAAACAAAACAAAAACCAAAAAAACACAACCAAAATAAAAGAGAATTCAGAAGAATGAGGAGAGTTGCCTTTATACGCAAGAATATCTATTAATATTTTCCATACTATAGTGACATAAATCTGCTCAATGAGACAAATTAAAAAGCAGGATTATATTTTACAGAAAAAATTTAAAGTATACATGGACATTAGGTCCCTCTAGCTCCATTTGCATTTAGAGCCAAAAAAATTGAATATTTGGATTCAAATTTACTGTTCTTCCATTAAAAAGAAGGCATTTAACCATCAATGGAGATTTGTTTTCAGTTTTGAGCTTTCTTCTGTTTTTCAGCTTCCAAGTCAGAGGTAGAATGGATAGTCCTTCATTTTATTTAGCATGAAATGAATTACAAGGAAGTGGGACCTCTACGAATAAAACATCTTCAGTCTGTATGTTCATGTAAGTGTAAAATGTACTGCAAGGCAGAGTGCTTCTCCAATTTTGCTTCAGATTTGTTGTAGTAAAAAAGTGGACTCTAGGGAGAAGTGAGCCATGAGCTGTGTGATTTGAACAGCTACATTAACACACACAAAAAAGGAGCAAAGATTCAAGACAGTTCTCTATTAATAGAAAAATAATACAGCACCCAGAAATGCATAAAAAGGCAGTGAATGAAAGATTGGATGACATACCTGATAAAAGCAAATCTAGACTGACTTCCATTTGCAAACTAGTAAAGGCTCCCAGTTGCGCTAAAGCAGGGGAAGAGAGGCAGGAACAAATGAGCAGACAAAGGAAAGAAGGAAGGAAGAATCATACACATTGCAATGTACTTGGCTAAAATACAGTGCTGGAATGAATGAGAACTGATACCAAAATGGTAATTTACAATACAGAGGTAGAGAGAACATTCCATCAGTGTTTGGTAGGAGGGAAAACTAATGTGTGAGTCATTCAGAAAGCACTGACAGTCTGTTTATAATACCCACATCTGCCACACCACTCTCTGTTGTAATTACACTCCCCTTGATGGGAAAGGAGAAGATTATGTACCTCCTCAGGGAAGGATGTACTCGTATGAATCTGCAGGCAACATTCAGAGAACGATCCACTCAGAACTTGCCTAATTCAAGAAGCAGTAGAGCATATAGTGCCAGTGAGCCACATTCCATACATAATAAAGCTAAACAAAAAAAAGAGACATACTCAGCACTGAGCAGACCTTTGATAGAAAAATAAAGGAAAAGAGCTGTAAATTGGAGGAAAATCCCTAACTAATACCTAAATAACTCCTCCTGGACTGCAAGCAGGTAACCAAGGCTCGGTCTTAAGGATAGAATACAATGAAACATCTTAAGAAGAGGTTTCACTTGTTAATATCTAGCAGAAAAATAAACAAACAAACAAACAAACCACAAAAAACCCACAAAAAACAACCCTATATCTAACTTCCACATGAAAAGCACTAATCAGAAAATGCCTATCCATAATGGAGTAAAAACAAAACAAAACAAAAAGGTCAAACCCATATCTTAAAACTCAAAAATATTTGTGAATATTTCCTGCTATTCACTCTACTTTGAGACAACTGAAAAGCTATAGAACTTTCAATTTAAACTTGCTGCTCAATAACTATATTCTAGGCTGTTCATGTAGCTCAGTCTTGGAAAAAAATATACAGAGAATCAATAGAATTCTATGCTAATGATAAATCCAAAACAACTCAGAGTAGCTTATGCTCTTCCACTGATAGCATCAGTGTAATGGCAGTACCCAGGAAATTACAAAGATTTGAACCTTGGCAAGATAATGATCATATTGATTCATGTTTAGGGGGAAAAGAAACGATTTTAGTAATTTTAGTACAAGCAAAAGGACACATTGCAAAAGCTCTATGTAAAAAAAGGGGGGGTGGGGGGGTGAAATTAGGAACAAGTACTACTGCTGAACTAAAACCTTTGTACAGACTTGGGAGGTTTGTGAATCTCCCTTGAGATTAGCTCTGGCCCCTCCACCTTCCCCCATATACACTGTAATGGCATTTGCAAAATGCAGTTTAGCTGTGTGGTGTTCACATTTTCCTGTTTCAAAGAGACAACCAGACACTACCACCTTTGTTTTCCACCTTTTCTACCTGTTTGTGGGAGCATAAAGAAACTCCACATGCCATAATGTGCCAACACAACTTCCCAAACCAGACAGGGGAGCTATGTGGATGCAATGGCAAGGCTGAATATCAGTGTTTTCTCTTAGGTGAAGGTGATGGGACCAGCTCTGCAGGTGTGGTTGGGTCATCGGTCAAGACCTCAAAATGAGGCATGTTTTGTTCCCAGTGGAAAAACACTAAGCCTTTTCCTATGCACCAGGTGAACATGTAGTGTGTTTGTCAGATCCTTACACCTGGAAAAATTAGGAAATTGGCCAGCAATGGGTACATGCAGATAAGCACCTGCCACAGGTGCCTTCACTATTATGGCTGCACAAGTACCAGTACACCATTTTACATCAGTGCTTTTCATTTTCATCTCAGATCCCCAGCATCCCATATGGAAAGCACTCCTTGTGATTAAAGAGTACTCCAGCTGTTTTCATGTTGCAGCTTTGTGGATTTGCTCTGCTTTATGCATATTACATCTGAATTAACATACACGTAAACTAATAGAGGATCTCATGTGTAAAGCATCATAGAGAAGCTCATACATCCTCTTCTCATCCTGGCACTACAGTTTATTTATATCCTATAGCCTATTTGTTTCAGACACACCTGCACAGGAGCTTTACTTCTCTCGGGCTTCCATCTGCACTGTGGCATTCATTGCTCCCCTTCCCTCCTTTAGCTTGCAAAAGAAAGCTGTGGCATCGTTTGTATTTTGTGTTGTCTGTAAGATCTGTGGCAGAGTACTATGTTTAGAGTATCTAAGGCCAGAGGAGATCTTCAGCACATCAGCTACTGCCCTTCAAACTGTCCTCCGATTAACTTGTCATTGGCAAAAAAAGACACATCTTCAGAGAACATGCCTGTGTTGGAAGCCATCGAAAGATGGAGAATCTATCACTTCAGCAGATGGTTCCTTTCAATCACTCCTACCAGAAAAACCTGTGTCTTGTTTCTAGTTTGAATTTACTGGTTTTTAGCCAGTTCATGGTTCTTTCTGTGCCCTTGTTTGCTAGATTAGGTAGATGATTCACTCACAGTAATTGCTCCCTAGCATGTGAGTATTCTGTACCTAAGAAGTTTCTTTCCTTATAGATTCATTCTGTAGTGCCCAGCGTCAAATGCACGATCAGCCTTTACACTGCTCCTTGGAGAGAAGCAAGTTAGATCACTTCTAACTTCTTTTATTTATACTGGTAGATGTGTTTATTACAAAAAAAAAAAAACCCTAGTAAATTGCTCATTGGTTAACTATCTTTCTCAACTGCTTTTTAGAGTTTCACTGACCTGTCACAGTGTGCTGTTACCTGGAACAATACACCATTAGCTAACACAAGTATTAACTAAAAGAGATTAACATTGAATAATGTAAAAATATTCATAATTCCAGCTACTATCAAAGAGAAGTCTGGACTGCTGTTGCCCCCACTGATACAGATACCTTCTCTCAGAAAAGTTTAAATAGATGGTTCCATGCTGCAGGGCATTTTCATTACTTACACTGAGAGACACACTCACTGTGATGGCTTAGTTTAAAAAATATGTTGTCTAAAGCACAACTGTGCACTTTTAACAATGAAGCATTTCAGAGCTGGCAAATGGGTGGAAGTGTGTTCCCTGAAACCACCTATGTGACCCTCGCAGATTTCTCTGTAAAAGCCAGCAAACATATACAGCTTCAGAGCAGTTTTCCTTTACCTGTCAAAGTCCAAAGATGTAGCAGTCTGCATGGTTCAGGCAAAGCCAAGGGTGCTGGGAATGCCAGCTGCCTTCTGCATCACCAGAGCTCCAGGGACACCAATCTTCTCTCTCCAATCAGCTCTCAGCCTTGCCAGGTGCTTGCAGGCAGGTCTAGCTCTGGAGGGCAAGGCTGTTCTTGCCCCACAGAACATGTTCGTGGATTTTTTCAACCATCTTCATTTCATTGATCCTGCTTACAGGGCAAGTCACTATCCACTGTTACACCACAAAAATGGAGAGGACAAAGAACTGCAAGTGAGAATGTGGGAGTTGGTGGGAGTGCCTTTAAAAAGATAGTAAAAAGTCATGTTAGACAACAATCAGTTGTCTACACAAAGTACTTAAGTTTATCAGCTGTACCATGAGTCACTTATAATATCTGAAGAGCTTCAATTCACTACAAGTTTAATCTAGCTTAATTTATGAAAAACATTGTGTTTCATAGGATAACATCTACTTTTCTTCAAATGTAAATTTGATGCCTTCATCACAAAATTCATTGTCATAAAATTCAATTTTTTTCACTTAAAATGGTATTTGTAATTTTTAATTTTATTCAATCAACCCATTAAAATCTTTTTGTGTGCAACTGAAACTAACTTAAAGGGTTGCCTTAAGAGAATTGATGATCAGCGGTTTTTATGTAAAATGTCCAAGTTTGTTCACATAAAGAAAATATTCTTTCTAGTCCTGCATTTGAGGTTGGATTGCAAAAAAAAAAATCTTCAGAGATATGAAAGAACTATGAGGGGAAGGCAGAATGTTATTCTATTCTAGAGTACAGGTTTCCAGGCATGGCACTGAGGTGATCACACATTGTTCTGTTTGCTAGTAATTTGAATCCAGATTTTAATTTGGCCTTTCAGAAATGCTTAGTATTTTCTGAACATTATTTTAGGAAAAACTGTCTTTATTTTGTCAACTACAGCACTACAAGCTTTTATTATTCTAATTTTAAGAGACCATAGAAGTCATCATTGTGAAAGAAGAGTAGAGAAAGAAGTATCAGTTATTCAAAATGTCTTTTCATCATCCCTGTCTTAGCCAAATAAGTAAATGAAGACTAAAATGCAGCATCTAATATAAGATCAGCATTTTCAGACTCCTAAATTTGGGGTTTGGAGATAATCACCTTGAAGAGAAATTCCTCAATATTTACATGCATTCAAGGATTAGAAAAATTATAACTGCCATGTAATTTAAAAAGGCATTTAGCAAAAATGGAACAAACAATTTAAATTTTCATTGTATACATTCAAGGCCATATAATGAGTCATATACAGCTTCCTTTTTTTGTATTATGCCATATCTGGACTAGGAGATTATTAGGAATAATATTATTTGTCAAACTATATTAATAAGTAGATAGTTTTTTCTTCCTAAGTTAGTATTTGCATGGTCTGCTGCAAATCTTAATTTTTTCAACTTTTTTTTTTCAAATTTTTCATTTTTTTTTGCACTACTTTCTGGCTAAATATATTTTTTGCATCTTCCAATATTCCTGATGTAATTTCTTGATGCTTAAAATAAGCAACAAAATAGACAGCAACTAATGGACTGCTCATACAGCTAGGAATAACTATTGGAACTTTTTACTATCTCTGTGTATTGGGATATCAGTGGCCTTTTTAATTAAAAGAAAAAGACATTTGCACTTACTGAGGTTCTTTGCATAAACTGCTTACAGCCCCATAACAATTATTGCTGCCTTTAATACTGATCCTGCAAAATAATTTTTCCATTCATTTGGGAAATTGCAAAGTTATTTCTACTTAAGGAGCGTATGGTGATTTACTAAAGAAACTACTACTGCCCTCACTGCAAAAATTACAATCTCTATGAGGATGTAACTTAGCCAATGAAAAATGCTTTGGTATTTAAACTCAGACTTACTCTGCCTGGTCTGTACTGAGACACAGATTAGATACCATATTCTACACAAACATTATTTAGTTACAATAAAATAGGTGATAAAATGTTCTTTAATGTCTGAGAGCCTGAATACAGAGGTTAAGCCTAACAGTAATTCCTCAACCTAAATTTCAACTATACTGAAAATTCATCTCATACTTTCTTATGTTCTTAGGGTTAAAATTCTCTGCATATGAAATGAATGAAGAAATAAAAGATTCTGCAGTTTAAAAAGCTCTAAACCAAAGCAAAAATGTCATTTTGGTGGAGATCACAGATCTGAGCTGTCTAGGGAGATAGGAAGTTTCATCAAAGGAAGGTTTGACTCAGTAGTCCAGAAATTCCCCCACGCCAGAGTCCTCTGCCACCCCCAGAGGAGAGTTTGTAGTGAAGTTTGTAACGAGCCCTGCTATGATACCTGCCTGGAAAGTTCCAAGATCTGCCTGAAGAATCTATGTTTCACAGCCCATTTATGCACACAGTAGGTACTAAATCTCAGCAAAAATTACCCTTTGTGTCTAGCATTTCATTTTTACATTGCTACTAACAGCACTTCAAAAAGGACAGCTCTTTTTCTTCTTGTGAATTGATCCTCGTCTCAGTTGCAAGTAGAAGAAACAGCAGAAGTTATTTATGCAGTGCCATGGCTGTAATTTTACTTCTAGGCAGTCTTGGGCATTAAAAATAAATAATAATAATTTAAAAAGTAATACTGTTTTACAGACTTTGTCAATGTTTCGTTAGAAGATCCGATTTTTGCAGGTTGAATCCTACAATGTCATCATCATCATCATCATCATGGCAAGGCTCTGCGAATGAAGATTTGGGAAGGGCTCTCCCCATGTGGGTGTGCTCTTTGAGCCTGCGCAGTGGATGTTTTAGGTGAGGCTCAGCGTGCGCAGAACTGGCCCCACCCTTTAACTCCTCAGGTTCATCTGCCACGGCTGAGTGAGCTTGGACGGTGACAGTGAAGTCCTCAATACTAGACCCCACAGCCCCCGGTATTGCCAGGAGGTCTCCCATCCAAGTACTGATCAGGGCTGACCCTGCTGACCTGCTGAGATCTGATGGGATCAGGCGTCAAGGTGGCATTTAACGGCCTATCTTACAATGCAAAAAAACCTAAGGAATTAATTTGTCAATAAAGCATTTTTTACATTGTAGGATATTAAAAAAAAAAAAAGTAAAAAATGCTTTATTGACAAGTTAATTCCTTAGTGTAATTCTGCTGAAGTTTGATAGACTGGCATTAAGGCTTCTGCTTATACCTGTAACAGAAGACTAAAATGGAAGATTGTCTTTTAATCCAAGGGTAGAGACTTGGGTACAGCACCCGGAACAATATTTATCTCTTTTGTTCAGGATTTCCCTTTCCTCATCTTTTTTGAATCCTTAGTCCAATAAAAAGGAGGCTGTGATAATAGAAAACACTTTCTCAAATATAGCTGTAATTATTAGCAACGTTCCACTAATACCTGGCTTCCTGGAGTTGCACTCCAAAGTATCAGATACAAAATACCTCTTTTGCCTCCCTGGGAATGCCCTGAATTCATTACCTAGGCATGTTCTTAAATCAGGATGCTTTTTCTGCTTAAAATGGCCTTCCTGGAGGTCAGACCCATTCTAAGATAATTTCAAGTTACAGCATTCCCACAATCTTTCACAAAGTATATATCATAAATCATGTTCATCGCATGCGTATCTTACCCACTGCATAATCCTCTGTTCTCCCTGAGCACTCTCTGGAGACAAAGTGCATTAGAAATGCAGATGACCAAGCACTTTGTCAAAACTACCTTTCCTCTCTCTTTCATCTCTTTAAGAAGTCCATAGCATCATGGAGACCAAAACTTGACTCTAAGTTTTAGGATTTTTTTTCCAGATGAGAAACATGAAATTCTGCAGGATTTGGTGAAAGTTCTGTCACTCTGTTATCATTGCTTTTTATTTCTTTAGGAAGAATAAATGTTCTTCTACCACACACAAGGAATTTATATTGGATAGGTTTTCTTCTCAAAGCTGAGATATGCTTCCCTCAAAGGGATTTCCTTTGAGTAATTGCCTAACTAGTGGTCACTGAGCTGTAATTACTCCAGATGAAACCAATTGTCATCATTCCTTACAGTGCAAACTGCACACACGCTCCAAAAAGCATTCCCATTAGTCATATCTTCAGCACAACCTGCACATTTTTCCTGCTGAAAACAGATATTGATTTGACACTTTGTTGAGATGATATGATGTATAACTGATTATACATTTCTGTACAGTATTGGATTAGACTAATGCACCCAGGTTTTCAATCTAATTACCTCTGCTCAGCTGATGGAGAGAGTTGTACCCTGTGCAATTGCCTTGGCAATTGCCAATATCACTTTATAATAATCTACTTAAAATGAAAGTATCCTGGTGAAACAGCAGTAAGCTGAGTTTCTTCCAGAACTTTTCTAATGTTGCTTGTACTTTTAAACAAATATAAGGTTTTTTCTAAATTGGTAAATAAACATAATGAAAAATCACAGAAGAAAACAGACATTTCTATGATCTTTGAAGGAGCATTTGCATAACATTCACTGTCTATCATCAGTCCATAAATGCACTCTGATATGATTTGGTCTTGTCCATATATGATGATAAACACTCCAATTATGCAGCTGGCCCTGGATCTAGACCTAAGGTTTCCCCCAGCATAAGATTAACAAAGGCATCTCTTTTTACTCCCTCAACAATACCTGTTTGATAAGGGATGTAGTCACAGACAGCCATCTAAAATTTGGCAGGAAAACCAGGCAGTAAACATTTCATTCATATCCAGCTGGACAAAGAGAGGAAAATGAACAAAATTAGCAGGAGACAGAAAGTACAGATAGTCTTTGGTCATGAGTAGCTCCATTTTTATGGCACAAAGAATTGCCAAAACCCCACAGATTTTTTTTTTAATGTTTTCTATAATGCACTACTTATGGACATCTATTACTTTGCTCCTTGAGTTCTTGGCAAAAGGAAAATAATACATCCTGAATCATATCAGGGAAAATAGGCTGACTTGAGGGTCTTTTGGGTCTGTGAATGATCAGGATATAAAAAGAGTGCTCAAATTCAGTGAGGAGTTTGTCAAGAAGCTAAACAGCACCTTAGTATCAATACACAAAACAGAAAAATCGGCATAATTCCCCTTCTCAGACTCTTTTTTTGTGGGAGACCTCATTTAAAACCTGTGGGATACTGAATTGATTGTAAAATAGATGAGGTTATTTTTGGCCTTGATAAAATGAAGAAAAGCAGCAAATTTTCAGAATTAAGATATTGATCCAATAGTTCTGAAAGAGCTCCACAACTAAGTAGTTTGGTTACTAAAACTGGTGGTTAACATGCCTAAAACTGCACACATCTGAACACCTGAAGACATTCAGATATGATACTAAATGAACAAAAAGCAATTTCAGGGAGAACCTTGGGAGTCCAAATATGGAATTCTGATGCCTGTCCTTGGCTTCAACAGCATGCTAATATCACAAAGACCAGGCACCTGGATAAGTATGATCCATTAGGGAAGAGTTCTCATGTTGTTTTTTTTTCCAAAGAGTATGCCTTATCTTGCAGGCTCAGTGGAGTTATCTGAAGAAGTCAGCAAAGACTTAAATAAGGGTAAATTGACTGGGGTGGTGCATCTGTGCTTTGAAAGAACCTTCAGCAAATTTCCTATTTAATTTCTTTAGCACTTCTAAAAACATTAAAAAATAGGAGAGGAGGAGCAAACAACAACAATGCTGGGAAGAAACCAGTGAAGGTCTACAGTGATGTGTGCAGGAGCCAGTTCTGGTCAGAATATTGATAAATGAACTGTCTGTGAAGAACTGCACAACTTACAAGACTGAGCACCTGGGTAGCTCACAACAGCCAAGAGCTTTCAATACAGATAAACATAAAAGGATGAGCACTGGGCAAAAGTACTTTTAATGTCACATCTTAAATGATGCTCACTGAGCCCAACACCAATACCCTGAAGTGAGATTGTTCCATGAATGCATCAGTGGCGTGTTCAGTAGTAGTCAGGGGGAAATAAAAGTTAAAAAAAATGTGGGCATTAGTAAGACAAATAGAGTGCAATAGACAACATTACTGTACCACTGTATGGATCCATGGTTTGCCTACGCTTAAAAATATACAGTTTTAATTCCCATATGTCAGAAGAACTATATTAGAATTAGAAAAGATCCAAAGAAAAGCAAGAAGGAGGACCTGAAATGGCAAACACCTTCATACTGAGCAATTGAGCAGGCTGTGAATTCTGAGTTTGGAAACATTATCCAAAAAAAAAGATTATTTGGCATGACAATGGTAACAGGAAGCAATTGTGAGCAGTGTTTTCTTCTATGAGAACTGCAGATCTTCAAATTATCTGGTAGAAGCCAGATTCAGAACAAATAACAAAGAAAGTGGTTCTTTGTGCAAGTTGAAATATTTGCCAAAGGATGCCAAGGAATTACAAAACATTTATGTGATCTACTTTTATTCAGCAAGTTCCTTTCAAGTGAAAAAGTGAAATGGGGTCAGGACAATCATATGAATCAGTATGTCCAGACATGCTTTTTTATGATTACAGATTTGATGGGATGATTAGGACCTGGAAAAAGCAAACACAAAGCAATCACAAAATTGCTACCAAGAAAGACATAATGCTGTGGAAACATCATGTACAATGCATTATTTTTACTTTTATTTAATACCACTAGTGTTTTCTGAAGAGGCAGGAGCCCCATTGTCACACCTGGGTCTCACAAGCACTAAGACAATCAGCAACAGAGGGCTGTGTGTCAGGGCAGGAACCTGCTGGCTGGAAGCCAGTGAATCACTGATGTGTTCCAGGTGGTTTTAAGTGGTAGAGTAAGAAGTTCAGGGCCCTGGAGAATTGGTACAACCAATAGCCCTGCTGTGCTCTGTAAATCAGGGAAAACAGCTTGCAATTAATGAGAACTGTTGCAGGGCTTGTCAATATATTCTGTTTTACTGATTGTCAGAAAGGTCCAAAAGCTCTGGGTCAGAATCCTGGTGGATGTAAATCCTAGACAATGAAAGCTACAGTTTTAAAGTTTCAGAATTAGGTTAAAAAAAAAATCCTATGAAAAAGGGAAGAGCAATCACAAAATCTGGTCAAAAAGGACAATTCCTCCTCTACCTCTCCTGACTATCACATATGACAGCTTCAGTTTCACAGCCAGAAAAGACCCACCCAGTGAAGCAGTCATTGGCTACATGGTAATCTGCCCTACTATCTTGAATGAATCATTTTCACCAAAAAAGGTCTATAAATCTTTTACCTTTATTTGACCACATCAAAGAACTGCGGCCTCATCTGAACCACCTTAAAGTCAGTGCAGACTGCCATTAGCTTCACCTGGCATTGAGACAGACTCTAAGAATATAAATCTACAACCTGCTAGCAAACTAAATAAAGATCTGGGTTCAATTCCAGTTGGACATAGATAAACTCAATAGTATTGACATCAGTGAAGTTATACAGGGCTGCAAGCAGGCCAGGCTTCATTCTGTTTGTTACTGTTCAGTTGACTTCTGAATTCACTGCATGAAATAACACATCAAAATGGCATTTAAGAATGATTTTCACTATCAGTGGAGGCATGAAGCAGAAGATTAAATAGTAATCAAAGTTTCCAAAGGCTAATAATAATATATTACAAATGGTAAAGGATACTATGCACTGTTTATGCCATGAGAAGGTTTAAAAAAATCGAAGCCAATCACTCTTTCAAGACAGCATGAAATCAAGCCATGTCTAAAAAATGGTGCATTTATTAGGATTTCAAGAAAAAGTATTCTTGCTATTATCTCTGGGATAAGATAGACTGTGTGAGAATGACATAAAAATATTCTTGCCTCCAGTGTTTGATTGCCATAATCTGTCCGCAACACCTACAGAATATGATACTGTGTTGCAGGAATGTGGCATCAGTCTTCTTTTAGGAGGAAATATTTGGAATATCTTGAAATATGTCATTGTCATATATGTGTCTGTGTGTATGATAGCAAATAAATCCTGCTGCTGGTCTCTTGAGATATATCTTATACATAGGAATACTAATTGCAGTCTTCATCACAGCATAGAGACTTAGCAGTTTGTGGTATCTCGACTGGAGAAGACAAGGGAAAGTAAAACAGAAAGGAAAAGAAAATTCCTTTAAGTATTTATGTCATCTGAATAACTGTTTTGAAGAGAAGAAATGAGCCACTAACAAGTTTCTATTCTAATCTTTTCCATTGCTATAGAAGTACCACAAATTCACACAATTTATCACTGAACTTTGGTTGAGTTTTTTTTAAATAGCAACATTTTTTCCCCTGTATCTCTTAAAGAAAATCCACTAGTGTTGTTCTTTGCAACAATTACATTAAACAAGCCATATCAGTGGGAAAGAAGACAATCCATAAGAAAACCACTTGGAACTCATCAGTTCTTGCCCAACTCCTTCATTTATCACATAATGAGAACCTTGACTGGGTTTTGAGAAGCACTCAGGACCCACAACATCCCATCCATTCCCATGTTCCTGTGCAAAACAGGATGAGAAGCACAATCTGGGATGCAGGAAAAAACTCACCTAAACTCTGGTGGTCCACATGATTTCCAACAGCCCATTCGTTTCCTGTCAGTGGAAGCCTTAAGGGCTGCACTGCACAGACAGCTATGGACAAAGTGTTTGTTAAACACTGGAGTATTTTGTATAAACATTTTCAGTCATATGGGAATCAAGTCTCTCAAACAGGAAGGTCAGTTGCTGTCTAGATGAGAGTGTCATTGCAAGCTTTCTTGCAAGAGCAGCTTCTACAGGATCAGGATGGGATACAGCAATCTGTTCTGATGAGTTCTTTCACTACAGTTAGTCTGTGGTCCTACATGATTACTACAATATGTCAATGATCCATTTCTATTTATTGTCTTAAAATGAGGCATAGAACATCTTCTAACTTTCATACTGCGTACAGAGTGTCCTACCTATAACCATAGAACTAGAGTATAATTTAGGTTGGAAGGGACCTATGAAAGTCATCTAATCCAACCTCCTACTGCTGTCCCCCCCACCCCACCCCACCCCACCCCCCTGCCCCCAGTTAGTTCAGGGTGCTTAGGTAGTTAGCTAGTTAAATCTCGAATATTTCCAAAGATATTTCTGCATCTACATTCTGCAGACTATTTAAATTTCTCCAGGTACACTTTGGCCAGTTTTCTTACCTGCCATAGGCACTAAGGCTATGACTGATACTGTCCAGGATTCCTCCACCCAGGAGCTCACCAACACATAGGAGCAAACAAATAGTGCCTATCAACTGGCCTAGGCAGAACAGCAAATTGTCTGAAATTCCCACCTAGATAGCTGTAATAATCAGTCCGTTACATTGCTGTGAAACACGTAAGAGATGAATCAATCACCTTGTCTCAAGTCAGTCCATTGCCTCACCCACACACAGATCCCCTGAAGACTTCCTGGACCATCCAGGGAGCTGAAGGCAAAATGCATTGGCTCTGTGTACAGATACAGTGCTGGTACCCCATCTACACCACAATCCTGAATTTAATCATTTTATCACAGTTGTAGTTTAAATTAAAGCTTGTCAAAAGTGCTTCATTCTTGGGTCTAACCAGGCTTACCACTTCACTGAATGTGATACTAGCACACACATAATTATGGGGTAAGAGAAATTTTTCCCACTTCAGCACTTCCATGCATTCAACCATGCGATACTGTCACATTTATAAAGCATGATCTTATTTATATGTTCAAGTAGCTGTCATAGCAGCCTCAGCATCAAATATCTGCTCTGCTGGTGTGAGCAGATAGTTGCTAATGGGAAAAGTTGCAGAGCTCTTGTGGACAAAACCCATGCTAAGCAATATTGCTGCTTGCTGTAGGAGTAAATTTAGAACAAATTTGCATCTCTAAAAACTGCCCCTAGATAAATGGAGTGTTTAGCTCAGGGTGATGCCACCAGGGAATTATCTGGCTACCTGTGATTTAACAATTCATTTTAGAGAAATCATTAAGAATGGATGTTCATCTCAGACATACAGCTGCCTCATAGTTCTCACCCTGGGTTAAACGAACGAACGAACGAACGAACGAACTAACTAACTAACTAACTAAGAGTTCTGACAGAGCACTAGTACCATCTTTTGATTTTCTCCGTGACACATTGGTAATTACTTCATCAACAAAGGAAACTGAATGTGCTACTGAAATGGTAAACAAAATCACATAAAATAATCTAGAATGGATGTGTGTCCCACATTTTCATTCACATGAAGCCTAATACTCTAAGAAAGTACCTGCTGGTACTCCAAAAACTTTCTCCATCTTTTCCACTGGCTTTGTGTCACTGAGCAGAATACAGTGCTATGAAATGTGCTTAGGAATTCTTCCTATGTGCCTCAGAGGAGGAACCATCTTCAATATTCATGGTGTTTTTTTTCTATATTGCTTTCTGTAGTATGATGACTTTTTGAAAAAAAAAAAAAAGAAAAGGTTTAATTCCAGATATCGATATTTTAGTGAAAAATACTGCCTTCTGCAATCTTATAATTGACCTTGATTTGAGGCAGAACAGTGTTTACAATATTTATTGCTTTGAGCAAGAAAAGTTTACCATCTAAAGGCAAGAGATGCAATTATGCATGACATGGGCTTACAGGGTCAGACCTCCTCTGTCCCATGCCAGCGTGTCCTATGTCCTATAGTCCTGAAGTATATTAATAAAAAAAATTTCTATATTTCTTTCATATAAAGATACAAAAATATTTTATGTATTTATTTATTTTGCTATATATAACAAAAACAATGCATTAAGTATATTAATTTATATAAAATTAACTAACATTATAAATCCATAATTTCATTATTATAAAATGATGCCTTTATAGCCAAACCCACTAACAACACTTAGACCAAATCTATGAACTTACAGATTCATCTACAATAAAATTTCTAGTACTTCCCTTGACTGAGGAAAGGGTTTCTGCAGCTGCCCCAGCAGGATGGCTTAATGAGACAAGGGATGAGCATGGCAGCAATTAAAGTGGAAAAGTACCAGTACCTTAGCCCAGTATGCCATTTAGTTAGGGTGTCAGGGTACACAGAACACTAAGGTATGTTCCATAAACGCATACCTGCCTCAGGTCTGCTATCTGCTCCTTAAGGGCCTTGTCATCCAGCCTCCTTCTGTGTGAGCACAGTAATAAAGAGTCCAGAAGTCACCATGTCATTTGCAGCACTTCCAATCTTAATCTGCCCGTGGAGGCACTTGAAAGCATATTTGACACACATACAAAAGTACCTGTTACTACCTATGGAACTTGAACACTTGAACACACTACATGTCTTAGCTCTTCTTTAGCTGAGAGAAGCAACAGCAGCCACTACAGGTCTAGGAAAGGAAATGTATTCAGTCAGTCAAAATTACCAGACGGGCTCAGTCAAGGAGATCTGAGCCTTCAGGTAGCCAAGATCCTACATCTTGACTCTATCTGGAATTCCTTGCTGAGAGTGGAGCACCAGTTGGATGTGCTATGGGAGCCTTGGCACTTAGGATGTACCAACCAGTGGTCTACATTACTAGGATTTACTTGCACTTACTAGGGTCAGTGCTCCAGGGTGTGAAATGGCCATTGGAGCAGTGATTGATTATACATAGGTCACCATTCATAAGGAAGGCATGGAGACCTTGGGGCAAATTGAGATGTTATAAAACATTATTTATTAATTATACCACATAAGTTTCTATCTCCAACAAGGGATTTCCATGCTGACCAGTTTAGTGCAGATGTTTACTAGATCTTCCCTGTCTTGTTCTATGTCCTTTTGACTCCCTGGTCTTTCTTTACAGACTGATCTTACACAGGCTTTGGGACATCATAATGGCTCTGTACCACCATATCTGCATATTGCTGGCTCATGGTCACCATTGGCTCACCAATTCAAAGTGTGGCCTTTTCTATCTTTCAAGACAATCAGGCAATTAGTTGGATCTTCCAGAAGTCTAAGAATGGAGGGTTAATTTCCTGTTGCAACTCACTGGACAGCTCCCACCCATAACAAGCTGAGATTGCTACAGCATGTTTTAGCCCCTCTAAGGGAGACAGCAGCATCTCCTGGTGGCACAGATAGGATATAAACAGGGGTCCTAAGTAGAGAGATCACTCTGCACCCATTAATGCCAGGAGATCATTTTCCGGTGTTGCAACAGGACTTTATATCCTGGCTGCATCCAGGCTTTGCTACAATTAGCGTATTAGCTTCAATTACATGAGCCTGCAGCTAGAATTTAGCCAGTATCTGGAATTTAGCTAGGGAGGAAGTTTGATTTGGGCTGTCTTTTTCCTGATGTAACTTGACTCAGAGTGAATTTTATGCAGAATATTCCTTCTCTGGCTGATATATTGTCTGTTTCTAGTAGGTTTGGAGTCAAGATGTTCTTTCACATCTCAGGAAATCTGTGATGGGTTTCCCTGTGTACACAGCTTGGGTGCTGGTTGTCTGAAGATATCCAAAATATTCTGAAAACTTTGTATCTCACTCCAAGATGAGTTTCATAAGCATAAAAGGGTCACCCCAGGCCTTTCAGAGTGCATACCCTGCTCAGGAAAAAGCAGAGCCCCACCAGACAAACCACTGGGAGAACTGGGAGAAAGATAGGTCTTGTATTAAAATACTGGCTGATGACTCAGACTTGATCCAACTTCTCTGTTTCGTTGTCAGCTTAAGGGGTATGATGTGGCCAATTTTAACTAACTTTTTTCTATGTTTTTATAGGGGGGCAGGGTTAACAACACTCACTTATGAAGCTGACTGTAGCACGGTAAGAATCAGTTCACAGGTAGTTGAGAGGTATTTAAATACTGCAGTGGAAAAAGGTCATAAATGTGCCTGGCCAAAACTGTCAGTTCTCTGCTTTATGTTAATATATTAACCTTCCCTCAGCAGGATAGAGGCCTAAAGTGCATCCTTTATTCTCAGAGAAATTCCTTCTCTCTCCTTAAAATAGCCTATACATGGCTGAAGCAACTGAGGAACAAAAGGCTACAAACTGCCAGAAAGCTGAGAGCTGCTTAAGCTAAAAAGGAAATGGTTATGAAGGATTAGAAGGAAATGTAGTAGTCCTCCTGGGCCTTCACTTAGCAGAGCATAACCATGACCTGCTCTTGTGATGACTCTGAGAAGTTAGGAGGAGAGCAAGAGCTCTAGGATTTTTGTTCTAACATCAAGCAAGATAAAGAACATTACATTAACTCACAGCAGTGTGGGAAAATGGAAGAGCAAGTATTGATTGACTGCTTTTAAATTGAGATATGAAACACATATCACCAGAGCAATCTCTGATAGGTGAGATCAGAGAGAAGAAGAGGTGCCCCAGCTAAGCAGCATTCCTGGCAGTTTATCTGTGGATAGTCCACATTATTCTTTTCACAGAACTGTGATCTGATATTTAATTTTTCCACCACATTGTGTTTTTGGCAGGATGCTTTTACTATCTCACATAAGAACCAAATTGTTTTGTAGCTCTAGGATGACAAACTCAAACTCTTCTTCGGGGTAATACTAAAAAATAGAGGTAGAAAAAGACCAGTGATGCACAGCCCTTATGTGTTGTTTTGTTACAAGACATATCATCAACTTCCCACACATTTTTTATGCAGGAGATCTATGGGATGCTCAGCTTGGCGCTCCACAGTATGCCACCACCATCAGAAAAATGACAGGAAATTGGCGGCGTGCTGTGGATTTGCTTTCTGCAACTGAATGGAAAACACTGTTCAGTATGGATCTCCTGCCCTTCCCTCTTCACCTACTCCTGCCATGCCTTTGGGTTTCCAAAGTAGCTCTCAAGTTGAAAAAAGCCTCAGTCCTTCACAGGCTCAGTATAGGGTTTGCCAATATACAACAAAAACCTAACCAATCCTCAGGTGCCACTTGGGAGCCACACAGCCCCTTCCTCCCCTCTCCAACAACACTCCAGAGAACAGGAAAGAGGAAAGCTGGAAGAGAAAATACCGCATTAGGAATTTCAAGAAGAATTAATTAGAGTGGGTGGGACACAATCACTCCATCTGTGTTTTTGTTACAGTTTCATCTGGAAACTAAGCAGTCCATTGCACATGCCACTATAAATGACAGCCTGTGGCCCAGGCAGTTCACCCCATAGACAATTAATAATTACAGCTAACAGCACCAGTGCTCTCAAGTGGCCAGCTCTGAGTCACACCCAGTATTTCTAGTGCAACTCCAGCCCTACACCTTATACTCTTCAATATTCAACAAGCTGCTAACAAAGCATTTGCCAATGTCGTTCTGGAAGGCCTTGAACTGTGCATTTTTCTTGCTTTAAATGGAGAGTAATACAAGTCAATAAGTGTGCTGCCAGTGCTGTATTCTCCTATCCCTTCATGTCCAAGTTTAACCCTGCCTGCACACAAGCTGAGGGCAGCTGGCAGATAAACTACCCCAGCAGTAGCCTGCATCCCATCAAAGCCAAAGGCACTGGCACATTGTCTCATTGCATCTAAGATGCAAGAATTCCAAAGTGAGGAGGCTGTCATACTGCTTTTAAGAACTCTAGGCTGAACTGATTTCCTTGTGTATCAAGCTTAAAAACACACAGCATGACTAGAGATGACACCAAAAGTACAGAATCAATGCTTACTTGTATTATTTGCTGGCCTATATCTATACAGCCACAGAGAGCAGCCCTAGGTACACTCCAAGATGAACAAGCATCTTGCCCACATGATTTACCTGACAAAGCAAACCATTCCCAAAGTGAGGTTGCTATTTCTTGCAGACCTTCCAAGACAATTCTGCCTGCTGTTGGGTTGGGCCTGGCACTGAGTTCTGTGGTAGTGTGGACACCCACCTCCATGTCTGTGGTTTCAAGGCAGAATTGATAAGGCAATCTCCGTCCCCATAGTAACTTTTTCTGCTCCAAAGGCAGGTATGATCATTGGGATACCAACTGCAACTAAACCGAGGTGAATTTCAGCTGCCTAAAAGAAATCACAGAATCATGGAATGGTTAGGGCTGGAAGGCTCTTTAACCTAGAGCCAAGAAGGCTCAGGGGGAGATCAAGGAGTAGTATCTCATTAATGTGTATAAATACCTGAAGGGAGAGTGAAAAAAAGAGGGAGACAGGGTTTTTTCAGTGGTGCCCAGTGACAGGACAAGAGGCAACAGACACAGATAAAACCACAAGAGGTTCTGTCTGAACATCAGGAATTACTTTTTCACTTTCTTACATCACTGAGAGTGATGGAGTGCTGCAACAAGTTGGCCTGAGAGGTTATGGATTCTCCATCCTTGGAACTATTCAGAAGCTATCTGGACATGGTCCTGGTCAACCAGCTCTAGGTAGACCTGCTTGAGCAGTGTTATTGGACCAGATGACCTCCTGAGATCCCTAGATATAATGTGTATCTGCATTGAGTTCCCTCACAATAGATTATTGGCAGGAAGGCATGTGATTTCCAGAGAGCTAATGAAAAAGGAAGTACAATTAAATCCGCAAAAGACAGGAAAAATATAGTCTTTATAGCAAAAAGCTGCTCAAAACACTCGTAGTTATTACAGTGGATCAAACAAGTGAAAGGAGGAGCCTGAGGAAGGACAAATGTGAGGCCTGGATCTTAAGGCAATTACAGGGGGGCAAGTCTTATCCCTGCCAGACAGCTCTATGATTACACAACATTTCAGCACAAGGATGGAGTTTGAGATTTTCTGTATGTAGCCTTGCAAGAAGTAGCTTCAGATGAGTTTCAGTAAATATGCACCATTGACTTTTATTTGGTTTTAATAGACTTTTGTAATACACATTTTAAAATGTGCTTCTACTTTATGAGTTCTAATTTCTCATACCCTGCTCCCTAATCTCTTTCCTCCTAGATCTTTAATTGTGTAGAAGAATCACTGTGATGTGTTTAACTTTCATATAATTTCCCCATTTAGAATAATACCCCCAATTAACTACTGTTCTCATTAACCAATTTACTCATTTATAATAAAGGGCAATAGCTTTAACAGTTCTAATAATATGCCTTGTTAATAATGTCTTAATGAGGATTATCCTTATACTGCTCTCAGTAGGTTCCCTTTTTCCCTAAAATGAGAAAAGACATATTAACACAAAATAACCTTCTACCTCCTGGTTAAGTTTCTTGTTGTAAAGAAAAGGAAATATGGAAAAGTACTGTAGATTTTTTACGTCCGTAGGCTGCCATTTAGAAATTTGGTGACTTAGAGTAGGTGGAGTACATGGTGCACTAGTCCCTATATCAGTTCTGGCCCCAGCCCTCTTCCTTACTTGCTGTAATTAGACACCAAGAGGCTCCTTTTATAACCTCAGCTGAATCACAATGTAGGCATTCTTGTCCATTTCACTGGAGGTAGTAAAGAGAATTCTGTTAGTTAACTCAGGAAAAGAAGCAAAATCCAAAGGAAATATCCAGTCAAGCTTTTACCAAGTTAAACTAAAAAATCAAATCTAATAGAAGCTTTTCTTGTAGACCTACCTAAGGAAACACAATAAAACTGCAATGACTGAACATGTATTCTCCTAGCAGTACCATCAAAAAATTAATGTCTAGAATAGGCAAATAATGAGACATGTTTACTGATGACCAGAAAAAGGAATCTGGCATGGTCATGCTAAAAGTAGAAGCTCACTCATGTACAGATACAATAAAAAGCTGGAAAAGAAATCTTGCATTTAAAATACAAAGGAACAGAAACATAAGTCAATGCATGGTCTGGCAAACTTGGAAGTTTAAACGTTGGATGAAGAAGCACTTTGTGAAGAGCTCTGTAATCCATCTGAACTGATAAAGAACTGAATGTATCTTTCACTTTACAGTCTTGCCAAAACCAAGAGCACCCATAGACTGGTCCAACAGTCTCCGAGGAACAGAAATCTGTTCACTATCACCTATGCCATGCACATTTTGCTATGCTGCATTCTCTGCACAAAAAAGCCCATTGACCTCCAGTGATCATGATATTTTAAGACAAAATTACAAAGCCTTTAAGCCCTCTGTCTTCCAGCATGTTACTCAGATGTCTCTGTATTCTCCATTCCAGCACTGTTAGGGCTTGAATCTTGCCTTCAGTGACCATTTAGGATTTTAAGGCATACCTAGATAAGGATAAAGGAAAGAATCTCATTAGTCCCAAGCACTGAAGACATGGCACTTGATATAAGTACCGGTGCTGAAACGGGGAGAAACTGCTCTTCAAAAGTCAATATTTACCTGGAACATTCAGAAATGTTTTTCTGCCATAATCAGTTCTTTTCTTACCTCTATTTTGTTTTTAGTGAGAGGAAATTAGAAAGATAAAAAAAGCAATGTTCCAGCAAAGTTTCTGTTTCAGATAAGCCATTGCAGCTATAGCTCTGCTTGTCCAGATACATTCAGTTCAGGTTTTAGCACACTGTAAAAATGTAAATGTAACAGTATTTTTCAATCTTTTGCAGAGATGTCAGATCAAGGCCTGTTCAGCCTACACACCTGATTACAATTTTAATCTATGGTTTTGATCAAGGAAAAAAGTTGGAAGTATCTTTAGCATTAATTTGTATAAGAACAGAATTCTCTAACACAAACATTTCACTCATTTCAATTATTCCCCAGAAGATTCCCTTGATATCAGCAAATACACATGGATGAAAACCTGTTTGCACTAAACTGATGGGACATTTTCCTATAGGCTTCACCTGAGGCAGTATTTAACCTGGTATCTTATGAGGAGTAGATTTTACTTTGCCTTGAGGAGTCACTGTCTTTACTGGTGAGCAGACAGCATACTTTACACAGCAATTCTGAGGCAGCTCATGCAAGTGATAAGTACTCACTGAACAAATTTGGATGCATTCTGAGACCATATGAGAAGATAATTAAATAAATTCATAGAATTAAGTTTTGTTGGGTTTTGTTTGTTTGTTTTAATGGATGCTTTTGTCCTCTTCCTTGTTCTTCAAAACAATGTAAATTCTCTGATTTGCTACTGAACTTAACAAGATGCTCCTTGCCCTTGACTATGTACAAGCTATTTCTAAATCACTGGCATGCTAGTTCAATTCCATCACTTATTTATTTTTTTAGGCTGGAAGAATTTAAAGCCAAACTTAATTAAGCTTCTGACATTGTGAGATGGCATACAGGAAACTGTTTAAAATGTGAGCCTTGTGTGACTTGGTTCTTGATATCAATCCTATTTTAAATTCCTAACTTATAATTGTTTAAAAAAGTGTCTTAGATCTGTACAGTTTTCCCTATGGCGTTTGTCATCTTTTGCACAGATCTCTGCCTTCCTTTGCACTGAAAGACCTGCATTTTCCTATGGAATATGTTATATGCACTCAGCCAGCTCTTGATTACAATTTGTTTCTCCCCAGATAAAAACACTTGGGGTGCAAAGCCTTCACAGACAGACAATTTTTCTTTTGAAGTTAGAGAGAAAGGTCTGGGGTTGGGGCCAGTCAGCACCTGGTCTGACATGCTTTAGGGCTTACCTGGCTGTTAATTAACCCTTCTTATTTTTGCAGGACTGGCTTGACTATGACATAAATAAAGTTGATAGAGGCCACAGAAAAAGACAGATGGAAAGAAGCACAGAGGAAGGATGGGATTTAAAAATATGCACAAAATATGATAGACTCATAAAACAGGACACTGGGCAAGTAGAAACCATGACCTTGTCAGTCCAAAATCTTGCTATAAACCATTACACAGCTTTAGGTCACTAGGAGACTTGCCCAGCTTTTAAAAATGGAACTAGCAGTACATTTTTCATATCTTCTAGCCAAAATCTTGGCCCTATTAGGCTTCAGTGGGCTACAACTCACTGGGGTTCCAGCGGTTATGAACTCTTGGATTCCAGCCATTTCACTTCTTTGAAAGCCTGTTGATTCAGCCAAAATTGGACTTGTTTTCTCATTGATATAGTGGTACTTGTTCATTCACTTAGAGAGTAGATTTGCCATCTGATTATCCCCAGGACATTAAAATACACTGAACCAGTGTGACAGACTAAACTTTGCTTAGGTAAACTGATTGAGACCTTTGATCAATTTTTCCCTGATTACCCAGGACTGATGTCTTAAACAAAGTGTTTTCAAGCCAGATAAGGGCAAAAGCAGATAAGAAACAGATCCTTCAGAGGTGGTATAATGATTTTGTCCTTTCCTTCTCTTTTTTTTCCTTATATACGTTCTTCAAGATAATTTTATATTTTTCTACAAAAGAATAAAAATGGCTACATACCTCTTTTCCACTGCAACCAAATTGTTTTAAAATAAACCTGGCTCACATTATACATCAGTCATTGAGTGTTGTTTCACACTAATCCACCCCAAGGGATCTATTAACATGAACCTCAGTTGCCCTGCCTCAGAAGAGGGCCATAACAACTAAAAAATAAAAATCTATACAAATAGCAGGGGAGGCCAAAAGTCTCAAAACTGATCATAATGACACTTTAAATCCTTAGCTGAAAAATTAAACATACCCATGTTTTGTTCAAAATGTATGAACAGCATATAAATGAGGAAGATGTTAATTTACACAATCCAAACTGGTTTGGTTCAAGAATCAGCCAAAGAGCTGCCTGACTCAAAAGACAGATTACTTTGTCACAAACCACAATCAAAGTCTAAAAAACAGATCTCCACCATTTCATGGTACCTAATATTTCAGATTGCAGATTACAATCATTAGCTTTTTAGACACAGTTACTGTAACCTATTTAGCATCAGCCTGGATGTACTACCTGAATACTTCCCTCTACGTTTCTGAAGGGCTGTTGCAGAAACAGGAACTTATATCACCTCTCTTCATTGCTAAATAAAACCTGGGTCTTTGCTATGCACTGAGACATTTGGCCTCAAGATCCATCTTCATATGCTGAGGTAATACCTCTGTTCTTGGTTCTGGGGCAGCTGTTACTTCTTGTGATGGAAAACTGGTAAACCATAGCAGAGGATAAAAGGCCACTATTTAGAGTCCTCTGGGAAAAAAGGTAAAGCTTGAGAAAGAGATCTAGAAAATGCTATACAAATTAAAGATCCAAAGAAAGGGCTGTCCTGGTGACATTCTGTGAATGCTCAGTATCTGTTGGGATCTGGCCTCTGTGCTTTTACTTATGAAAGATAAACCCAAGATCCTCCTTCCTTGAGTCAGCAATAATGTAAAAGTAATTGAACATCCTGCAAGGAGAGCTCTGTCATGTTCCTGTATTTCACTGGTTCAATAACCTGATGTTATTAAAATTTCTTGCAATCTTCTTGCTATTAGGCAGTGCCTTATTTCATCAGTTATGAAAGATGGAGGGGGCTGTTAGCTTATAGAGTTTCCTTCGGATATGGAATTACATGGTAAGCTGATTCAACCTGCATATAGAAGCAAAAATAAGAATTTCTTGCCTCCTTCCTCATTTTTCTATTTTGATTTCATTATATTTTTTTTCCAAGAATGTCACAGAGTTGTAATATCCCATGACTCCATTTCACACTTACTTAGTAATGGTATTTATGACTTACCTCTGAAGCTATCTGCTTATGTGGAAGTATGCAATACATCTTGGGACCAGGCAAAACCTCCTTTTCCTCCTTTTAGATGATATCCTTATACAGTTTCAGCTAACCATATTACTAGTTTTTCCCACTACTCTTCTGTAGCTTTTTCCACCTTCACTTCTATATGAGACAAATACCAAGATGAATGTCTACTTTTACAACACATACCCTAGGGCTGAGGGGGAAAAAAAAAGCAGAGGAATTTGCTTTGACATGCTCATGCTTCTAATTGTCTGGAGTATTCTCAAGACAGATTGATATATTATCTTTCCTAATTTTCTTTTCGTCTCTACAGCAATAACCTTCATTTTTACTCAAGTACCTAAAGAGCTGGTGTTAAGTCTCTGCCTGATATTCCTGGATGTTAGGATGCTCAATGTATATTGTCTAGCAGAAACAAAATCATGCCCAGACTCAGCCCTAGAATGTACCATTTTTAGATCAATACATGGATACATTTGAATGCCAGGAATCTAATGTCTGTTTATAATGGTGATTGTAATGTTTCCCCCAGCTGATGGCATGGAGATGGTCTGGGCACTACAAGAAGAAAAAGAAAGCCCATCACTGTGTTAGAATCTACATTTACATCACACCAGACATGCTCTTTACATTTTTCTACTATGCCACAAACATGGAACTGCGTGTTTGCTTCTGTTCTCAAGAAAATCCTGTGAGAATCCATGAACAATGAACAAGCTTCCATAGCAAAAAGCAGCCAACTCATTTTCAGAAGAGAAGCTTCAGATGGCATAACTGTGTGACAGAGATGACAGGCCTTATTGCTCTGGACTGTTCTGAGCTTTCTTAGGTGGAGTCCCTTTTATCCCTGTCTTTGCTCCCTTTGATGCAGAATTTTCTTACTGTGGCAAACAAATAAAATCTGATAACAACCAGAATCAAGCTGTCCATTTACAGGTATATTTATGAGAAAGATTTCTCCCTCTCAGTAAACACAATTAGAGCTGTTGTCATAAATTCTTTGCTGGCAGATACTGCTGCGATGATACCCATCAGCCATTTCAAACCCATTCATTTTCTGCTGGACAAAGCACTCAGCAGACTTTCTGTCACCCATGAACAATTGCTCTGAAAGCCGATACAAGATCTTGGACACTCAAGCTCATCCTGAGCCTGCTGCTGAGTCTGAGAAGTCCTTCCTGGTGCTTCTTCATGCTCTATTTCACATTTTTGGAGGGTAGCACTCATTTTACCAGGTAACTGTAGCTGCCTGAAATTTACATATGGACTAAATCAATTGACTATATTGACTCTGTAGGGCCATGGAGAGACATAGACATCTACTAAACACTCATGCTCCCCATCTGCCTCAAGATGAAAAGACTGCTTTCTTCACAGACTTCACTCTCCCTCTTCAGTAGAACAGAGAAATGTCATGCACTGATTGGGCAAGAATTTTAAAATACTGATGTAGGCAGTGATAGGTAACATTATGCCACTATATTTATGGCTTTTTAGATTCCTATGCAAGCAAACAAGAATTAGAAAAACCATAAGTGTGTGTAACAGTGATGTCCATTAATAATACAATATAGTGGCAGAGCTGTATCATTATTGGACATCGTGGCAGAGTGAAACAGCTACTATACATAAATCTGATAGGTGTACCACAAATATACATCCTTGTCAATCCATACAACTGTAGCTGATTTTGATTATGTTATGATCTAGCTGACTATATGAGACAATTATCCTGGCTTTTACAGGGTACAGGCCATTCCCTTTCCCAATTGCAACAAATTAAACTGTGACTAGAAAACTGTCACAGGCTCCCTGTACCAGAGAACAAACTGAAATTATGAGACCAGGAACTACATTTTCCTGTTCTTTATATTCTTATACTAATTCACCCTTTCCCCGTTCTCCTCTTCTGCACTGTTTTTCTGAGTCTGTATGTTCTTCCCTCCCCCTTATTCCCTTTAGATTATCTGTCAGTTTAAAATTCTAACAGCACAGCAACCACTTCTCATGCTTTTAATGACAGCTCATAATTGCTGACAAGAAAGAGAAGCAAACCATGTAAAAATGTGTATGCATAAAATTGTCATAATGTCATACACTATGTTGAGATCAGTAATGAGGAGGTTGGGCCTTAGTTAAGATAGCTAGACAGCAAATATATACCAGGAAGAAGAGGCAGAATATAAAAAATGAATAAAATAATGCAGTGGAAAGCTGCTTAGACAGAAACATCATGAAATCAGCACTATAATGCAGTTCATTACTGGGTTTATGTGTGAATGGGTGGAATTGCAGTCCATCTCTGCTACAAAACGTGGCCAGCTTTGCTAAGGACTTGGCAGTCAGTTCATTAAGACAAAACCTTTCTGTATCCACTGCTCCCAAGAAGAGGTTTTTACACTAAAGAGGGTAAAAGCCAAAACAGTGAAATTGAGAAGAATTCACCTCTTTACATTCCTATAAGAAAAACTTGGTTGCACTAACAGTACATTTAAGTCAAACCCGAAAAAGGCCAAGTGTTCACTGCTGAATATCCAGTACATATTTACCCAAATCATCATCTGCTGAAAACCTGATCATGTCTCCTGAGCTTTGCATAAGTGGTTCCAGTAACTGGAGTTGCACTTGGCCAGCTGCCGTTTAAGTTGAGCTCCCCCAATTAGAGAGACCTGCCTGTGTCCTCCAGGGAATCGCCTCACTAGGACATCCCTATGAATTTCTGCAGACCACATCAGACTTTCTGCATTCAAGGTTATCTAGCAAATGTGCTCCTCTGAAACCCCAAGTTATTCCTGTGTCAACATAGATATTACTTGGAAAGTATTAACTTTGATTGGGATAAACTGGGGATGGGGAAATGGAGAGTAGGCAAGGGGAAACTACAAGAAACTGATAATCTGCTTGTGATCTATTCTAAAAACATCTAAGTGGGTGAGATTTCAGGTGGTTGTGTATTAGAGCTTTCTTTTATTTTTCCTTTCTAAGAATGGATGAGCATTGTGAGAAGGGAGAGAGGTGAACTGCCCAGGTGTGTTTTGGAGTTCAGAGGAGAAAAGGAGGTGCCAGATCTCAAATCTATACACCTTTTACACAGTAGAGGAGCTGTCATGCAAATCTATTCCAGTGGTCTGGGCAGGTGCAGGAGAGATCCCAGATTTCCACAGTCCCTTATAAAACAGCTTACATACAGCAGTGAGGCTTCATAGGCAAATCATCTCCTGTTATGCGACTAGCCAATCTTGGCTGACCAGCTTTTATAGTCAGTCTGTAATGTAAAAACATATAAAACACTAGTCGTAAGTAGAGTGTACATCTTCCTTCTTTTTGACCTAATTCTGATCTCAGCAAATCAAGTTAGTCCCGGGCTTCACTTCTGGAACATAAA
The DNA here is from genome assembly GCA_035583235.1 of Hafferia zeledoni. Lineage (NCBI taxonomy): Eukaryota > Metazoa > Chordata > Aves > Passeriformes > Thamnophilidae > Hafferia > Hafferia zeledoni. Next base: position 38,395,783 of record JAWWEV010000083.1, read on the forward strand.
GCAGTTGTTATCATGCAGTATTTTCCTCATGATATTCTTGTTTGCAGTAGGAGAAAGTAATTTTCTTTCTGGGATCTGAAGGAGATGGCCACAGCTGTAAGGTCTTGTTACAGATGGCTTGATGGGACAGCTGAGTCAAGAACATCTTTGCTGAACATGGTAAGGAATAAGTGCTCCTTGTGCTGGGAATAGAAGCCAATATAAAGTGTTCAGGATAAGAAAATGACTGAGTTTCACAACTCTCTCTGTACAACTGTGCATCTCATCAGCTTCCCATCACAGAATGCCCTAGCTGGTGCCTGAGGTACTTAGATGACTTTTGAACATACATTTCTTTGTCTCAGTGTTTCCCATACTTAATGCCTATTCTCAGAAATATTCCATTAACATTCTCTTTGCTGTAAGTGCCCCTAGTGACTTGACATTTGGGAATAAGCAGTTTATGTGGCCTAAGATGTCAGTTAATTTTAGCAGTGGCAAGACTAGAGATGGCAGTCTTCCCCACACAAAAATATGGCTGGCATGCTCATAAATCCAAAAATTACTGGTTTGAAAAGGCCAACAACTCCCCCTGTTTCATGGAAAAGAAAAAGTGGTAATTTCAATAGAAAAACAGGCATCTGCATACATTTGCTATGTGAGGTCACTGGCGTGTAACCCTTCCAACACTGCCAGCTTTATTAGCATCTTGGTCAAATACTCAAATCTGGCAGATTTTACTGCTTCATGCCCTTTGTCTTCAAATACTGTTGCTATGTCTGAAGAGCACTGCCAAGGCAAAAATAACATTGCACATTTCAGAGCACTGCCTTCAGTGTAGCCTGGATTCTGTCAAGCAAAACTTCACCTAGGGGAGAAAACAAAGCAAAAAGTAGCCCCTTGTAGTCCTTGAGTTCCCAGGTCACTGGGACTAGACTGATCTTGTGACAAACTACTTATGGGCATCATCACCTCACAGAGCTGGGGGTCTACAGGAAGTAGCCACAGTGAGGCTCTGCCCTTAGGGAGAGTACAGCCTCACACACCTCTCACACCAGAATCAGAGCTGCAAAGGGTAAATCATAAGCAGTCATCATGATGGTCTTGGGGGCCTGCAGCATGCACAGGCTCCCTTTCATCCCTGTGACAGGACAGACAAGATACACCCTACTAGAGGGTGCTACTTCAAAGCGGGAGCCTCCCTTGAGTTACTCTGTGCTTGAATATCTGCAGGAAAAACTTAGGTTACTGAATCCTGGGACTGAAGAAGACTAGTTTCTGCAGCTTGATGTCTTGAGGCTCATTTATAATGCTTTATAAAATAGTACAAGTTAGGGCTGAAATTCTGCCTGGAGCTGGGACAGGTGTAAGGCCAAGAGGATCTGCTCTGTGGGGTTCCCACTGCACTCACCATTGGGGTGGTCTTCCTCCCTTCTTGTCTTCCAGACCCTTGTCTCTTTCTCGAGTTTGGTTGATATTACACAGTTGGTTCAAAAAGTACTATGGAGAGAGATCAACAATTGCATAAGCACAAGTTTATAGGACACTGTGTGTCTGCATCAGGTTTATAGTTATTCCAATAGAAAATCTGTACACTTTAAACAGAGAAGTCTGAATAAAATAAAACACCTCCTGCCTGGAACTGACCTTTTTTGTTATTCTGAATCTCCCTGACAAATCTGACAGCAGGTCACACTTGTATCATTTCTCAGTGGAGCTTTGTCCTCCTTGTCCCTGCACCAGACATGTATTCCCGGGCTGGCTGCACCACTCAGTTGTCCTCAGGCTCCAAATTGTGTGCAGCACTCTTTTCCATTCTTGTTAACATAGACCTTGTTCAGATCAGCAAGTGACACAAAGCAGAGGTCAGTCCTGGAAAGAAAAATCATTGAGACCCAGCTTGTTGATGGTGGGGTTTGATGGTATTGTGAGTTTAAAGACCATTTGAGGGGATGCTGAAGACACTTGAGGGTGTTTTTCTTCATCCCATACTACAGAGAAATGTGTAAATCTAGGCCTGTGGCGAGAAGATAGGCTAAATGCACTCTTTTAAAATCTTGTAACAGTTAATTTGCTAGCCCTGACTGCATTTTCAGAATGGGTTGCTCCCACTGACTATACTGGTGCATTGGCTGACACAGGATGGCTCTCGCCAGTGTTTCAGGGATCAGTGGAAAACGGTAACTCTTAAGGAACCTAAGTATTTCAGAGCTAGAAAAAGAAAAGGCTGATAATATATTTTACACTGTTGGTGCAAGAGAGACACTGGTTTTATGAGGATTTCAGAATATAGGTGACAATGTTTGAAAATAAATTTTCATTCCTTTCCTTTAAAATCACCTATTGTTGAGCAGAGCTGTCATTAAAGCAAGGCACAAAAGTGTGAACTCTGGACAGAGTGATAGCTTTAAAGGCGGATTTGGAAGCTTTTGTGAAATTTCATTGCTTTTTTTGAGCTGCCTATACTGCTGATAACCAGGGCCTGCTTTGCATTGAGGTGGAGGATTATGGAAGCTTTTCCTTTTTTTGTGTGGACTTTTCTACATTTCAAACATTGGTCATTCAAATGAGAAAGGTTTATTTCCCTGAAGAATTCAATCCTGGAAGCAGTATAGGAGATTTTTATCTCCCATCCTAGTGTTTGTGCTATCTTTTTTGAGATACAGGAGGTTATTTCTGGTAGCTGCAAGAACCTAGGACACTGCCAGTTCTGAGATAAATCAAGGCTCGATGCATTACAGCCAGGTTCTCCAAGTTCTGGGAAACAGACTGAAGGGATCAGCCTTTGGAGGAAAAACAGTCCTATAGTCCTAGATACTGAGTGCTCAAGTTTGGCTCTGATTTACAATTCTGTTGTAAAATTATAAACCTTGAAGTATTCAGGAGATATAAAACCAGATCTCTTAAAGCACTAAGGATCAGTGAAGCAATGAAACACCTTAATATATTCATATGACCAGCCCTTTATTTGTCAGTGTGTATTTCAGGGCTCTGCCAAGTTGGAGTACAAGTTTGGCATCTGGTGCATAATGAAATGAAGACCAAAAAGATTAAGCATGAACCTAAGACTCCACTGAGGGACACTAGCAAAGGGAAATGAATAAATCATTTCATCTGCTTTTGTTGTGTCGTCGGTGGGGTTTGAAGAGTGTGCCTTAAGTTCTGCTGCTAATTCTGTCTCTCCTCTCTCTTCTGGCTACATTCTGCTTTCTTTCCTATAGCTTTATTACGTGTTCCATGGGTAACAGCTCTCACTACTGAGGACTGGTTTGTTGTGACAGAATCTTTTAATTTTTCTTCCCCATAAAATCATTGAGGCTTATTTTAAATCAATTTTCCCAGTTACTATTTACTTACTAATCTCTCTGGTTGGCAATATGATTCCTAGAACATTTCCTTCTGATATTCCTTCAGAATATCTTCATCATAGTCAAAAACATGACCTAAAGAGAAATTTTGAGGCGTCACAACTGACCTCCCTCCTTTTCACTCACAGAGCCAAACAGAGCTCTTTAACCCTAAAATTTCTAAATATTATATCAGATATGGAAGTGATGAGTCAAAAAGAAGGATATCAGCCCACCTTATGGTTTCTGAGTTTAACTTAACCTCATAGAATAGAATTGCAGGTGACAAAATTTGCCTTTATTCCAAGTATGGTTGAGCCTCTAGAACATACTTCCTTGTGTGCATCAAATAGAAGGGAAATATAAAGTTACCAGAGCAGAATATCAGGTTTCTCAGTGATTGTCATTGTGGCGTGCTATTGCCAGCAGCAGAATATTGGAGGGACAGGCACAGACTCAGAAGTCTGGCAGACTTTACTGCTACATTTGATTTTGAACATTCTTCAAAATCTCTCTTTATAAGCAAGAGACATACTGCATAATTTGAAATACAAAGTCTCAGTCAGAAAGGTAATCCATGACATTCCAACTAGTCTCTTCACCTGTTCACTCTATTGCAATTACAGCCTGTTCTTGTGGTACTACAAGACATTTCACTGGCACTACTGTTGTTCCTGGGCACAACTCCTACAGTGACATCTGTGACTTTCCAAAACCAATGAGTGGAGCAACCAGTTAATTTAGTCATGGCTCTACTTCCCTTTGGCTGCTACATTTGACATTCTTTCAAATGCATTGCAATGTGAAAACAATAATGAAAACAAAATCTTCATTTCATAAATTATTTGCCTACCCAGTTCCACTGGTTTACTCTCATCTTTGACTGTGTACTTGAAAATTCATTGTCATGTTGCTTTCTCTTTCCTTAAGATTACACCGTCAAGACAATTTGTATTAGACAGGGAGAGCAACATCCGCCACAATTCCCTTTAAGTTCTTGCTGCTCAGTGCTGTATATGGGGTTCTACTCATATAAACTATTGTAAAGAAAAGAGAAGTAAGAGGATAAATATCAAGGGCCAATTCTTCCAATGGAACTCCAAAAAGTCACAAATAGTATGTGTTAGTGTGTAGCTTTACATGACAGTAGACATACCCTTACATATACAATATACATTGTTAGCCACACAGTCATCTGTGAACATGAAATGTCCCACTGCCTGCACAAACATAAACACTCGTAGATACCCTGAACGTATTTTTGCAGAATGACTCACAGTTTGAAAAGGCAAATGGAATTGGAAATGTTGTGTTGATATTTCTAACCAAAGAAACTTTGCCAAACACAGAACAGTCACCTGTGTTCCTTGGGTATGAAACCCAGGCAGTCTTAAGTTGTAATCGTAAGTCATTTCTTAATGATCAAAGATTCAAATTCTGTAACAAGATAATTCCTTTTTTTTTCTCTTTTTTTGATGTATTTCTCTCACTGCTACCAAAGAACATTGTAATACTTTTTAAAAACAAATTACTTCTGTGAGGAGAATAAGCATAAGTAATTTCAGCCCAAAGGGTAATTTTGCTGGATAGTTTTATACAGCTGAGTAGAAGATTTTAGCATGAGAATGTTTTCTCACTCATAACTATAATGCCATGTTATAATGAATGTTAGAATTCAATCCTTCGTTACCTAGCAAACAATAGAAATTAAATAAAAACCCAGTAGGTGACTTGGATTTAAGACTCTGAGACAATATATTTGCATCAGCCCAATTTAATTTTCTTTTACTATCAGGTCAGTACCTTCTGAATGCAAATCTGGAGAGTGTATCCACAGCCACTCTTCGGGAATACTCGGAAGTGCGTTAGCAGACATCTAGCCATTCCTGTTACAGTAAAGAGCATTAATCACTAATCCATTTGAAAGTATCTAATCATGGTGTACTTGGAGTCTTCTTCCTAAGAGACAAAAGGAATATGTTCTTAGGAATATGCAGTGAGGCTGCAAAGGTCTCTTTGCAATTCATAACTACTTAACAAAATCCAGAAAGCAAAGAAAAACAAATTATTTGATTTATTACATCAAAAGAGCATTACTTTGCAGAAGACAATTTTAATTTTCTTCATTACCACAGAGAAACATCTGTTCTTCTGCTTTTTATTTCCTACAGGACTGACTGTGGTGTGTAGTCCATTTTTGCGGACCACTTTATATACACAAATGACACAAACAAATGCAGTTCTTTAGACTTAATCTCATGAAGAGAAACCCTTTCCTTTGCAAGGGATGTGGGAAAGGGAATAAGGCAGCCATTACCTCATTAACATTGTCCTGAGTTTCACATACTTGGCAGAGCAATTACCAGGGCAAGGAGAAGGTCCCCATTGCCACCAGAGTTACACTGAGCTCTGGGCTCCCACTGGCCTCCTGGGAATAGGAAGCGTGTAGAAACCACAGGATACCCACTTTGGCAGGTCTCATGACCAAAGGTCGTCCTTACAAAAGATTGCCTGTGCACTTCCTAACTGTTGCTCCTTTATACACCTTAAGCTCTAAGCTTGGAAGAAATCACCAAATTCTAACACTGTTGAGGAAGACTTGTGTTGTGATACTGAGATAGAAAGTAGAGATAAAACTGTAAAACACTGGAAGAAAATACATTTTTTGGAAGTGCTAAATTATCTTGCAACTAAGCCATGATTAAACAACAGTATGTGTATGAGAAACTAGTACATGTACTCTTCAACTCTGCTTTTCATGGCAAAAATAATCAGGGCAAACATTAGGGAATCTAATAAACTGCAATACTGAAATCTCAAAGTTACCTTTCTGTTTTCCATGAAGTGCAGGTTTGTTTTGCTAAAATAAACAAACAACTGTATGCCTTTTTGGACTGACTTAGTAAAAGAGATGAGCAAATCTGGAAGACAAATAGGAATATTTACACAACAGTATGTATAATATTAGGTATGCAATCCTATGTGACTGTAGACATATATCTCTCTAGCCTGAGTAGTTAAAACTGATGTCTGATCTGCTGAGTGAGCCTTTTCAGTTATTAAATAAGCCTTAAGAAATTCTGAGTTTCCAAGTACTTCTAAGCATAAGAAAATGCTCATGAAGAGTAGTAAATGATGCCTTGCTGTTCCAGGCAGCCCTGCTCCTGTGTGTTCTGCTTTAAGCTACAAGCTCTATGCAGGCTGTGGGTATGCTGTAAGAAGGAAATACTTTTACTGAGCTCAATCCTTGGGCCCCACCACCATACCACATGGGGTTCCTGCTTCCTAAACTTGCTCCTGTAATGCTTTCTAATGTCTACTTCCATGGAACAACTGGTTTAGCAGAAAGACACCAGGTGCTAGTGGGGGTAACTGGGTGGGCTTCCTCAGTGCTGGTACTCGTGGCTTCATGGCATCTTGTCCCCTGAACAGCGCAGCCAGTGTTCCACGCACAGCCTCCCTGACAATTAATGATCACAAGTTGCATTCTCACTACTGCACTATTATCCTCCTTTACACAGTACCTTTACACATGCAATTACTGCCTAACAGAGGCAATATAACCAAACCATAGCCTAGCCCAACTCAAATATCAGCAGCACCAACAACATCACCTGCTTTTCAGTCACTCAACTGCTCTATGCCCTGGCCTACCCAGGAGTAAAGAGAGACTCATGGGTTAGTTCAGGTCATAACAGATACTAAAGTGACTACAGAAGGAGTTGGGGGAAAATGGTATAAAGAACAGTAACACATTGCCAAGACCAGATGGTAATCACTCAAGAGTTTTAAAGCAATTCAAGGATGAAATAGCTGAATTGCTGGAGACTTGTGTAACCTTTCATTTAAAACAGTCTGGGTACTTAGAACTAGAGGATAACATATGTGATGCAGAGGTCCCAGTGGAGAATTACAGGAACATCAGACTGATGTCCGTATTGGACAAACTAATAGAAATGATAAAGAGTTACCAGACAATTGCATAAGCAATATACCATAAATAATCCACACTGATAGAGTCAGTGAAGCTTTATATAAAAGGTCATAATCCTGCTTTTTTTGTGATGTCAACAAGCTTATATATGGGCCAGGGTTATCTGGCAATACAATCTATAGTTAATTGTAGAAGGCTTTGAGAAAGACCTTCACCAAATGCAGTTCTTGGAGGGAAGGTCTCTCTTGCATGGTTTTAAGACAGCAAAGAGAACAAATGATCAGTTCTTTCAAAGGAGGGAAGAACTAAGAGGCATTTTCAGGGGTCTGTGCTGAAACCTCCACTGTTCAACATATTCATAAGGAAACCTGGAAATTGCTGAATAGTGGAACAAGAAAAATTGTTGATAACATCACCTTTATAAGTTAGACTGCATGCTGACTGCATGAAGTCTTAGAATAAGACTGAGAAACAGAGTGAAACATAAAATGACAGATGTTTCATACAGTTAAATGCAAAGTGAAGCACTTGAAAAAAATAATCCTGACTTCACACAAAGAATGATGGACTTTAAACTGGTCTGCACCTCTCAGAAAGTCCTGGGGCTCTTGTAAGTGGCTCCATCGAAACAACGGTTCAATATCCAGTAGCAGTCAACAGAATAACTCAAATTATTGGCGTTATTAGAAAATGAATGCCGAAGAAATGTAACACTATTCTGTGACTGTAAAAATCCATGATTTGTTACTTCATACTTTGAGAAGGTTGACAGAAAGGCAACAAGGATGAATGACCAAGGGCGTGAAAGTCTTGTCATATTAAGTCTAAGCACTGCGGTCTGGAAGAGGGATAACTGGGGATGATGTGCTATACATTTACAAAATAAGTGTGTTGTGGATGGGTAAGAATTGATGTTCAGTGTCTTTTAGTACAAGAACTAGAGAACATCAAATAAAGATAACAAGAACCAGATCCAACACACACAAAAAATATATTTTGATTATTCACACAGTAAACAGTAAACTAGGAGAACTTGTTGCTAAAATACTTAAAGGTGCTAAAAATTGACATAGGTTCAAAGTGAAACTGCACCTATGCATGGGAGAGAAATACAGTGAGAATTACAGATATTCTGAAAAATCAGATAGGCCCTGAAAGGGGAATATTTGGGGCCTGAGAGAGATTTAGGAGGAATTGTCACAAGTGTTTGCATTTGACCCAGCACAGTCCTTCAACTGGTCTTAATATATTCATATCCCCTTCTGTCCCATGGAATAAGCAGATAAATTCTAAGCTTTCAGTGAATGAAGCCCCTTAGAAACGCACTGTTCCAAATGATCACTGCTGTTCAGTTTGGCTTTCCAGGCAATAAGCCATTCATCACATCAATTGTTTTCCTTTAATCTAAGTGCAGTAGAGAAAGATTTTAAGCTTTTTTGAGCATGAGCCCTCAGTGCTGGAGGATCAGGCTTTCTTGTGGAAATCAATTGCATTTCTCTGAATGTTGTGTCAGGCTATACATGACTCATTTACTTCTGCCTCAATAAAATCAGTTTCTGGTAGCCACAGTAGAGATCAGGGTGCCTCAAATCAGAATTATAGTAAATGGCTCGGTTAGAAAGGAGGAAATTTTTTGAGACATTTCAGATCCAGCTCTCCCTGAGTCTCTTCAACATCTCATCATCTCCTAGGAAAGGAAAAGGAGTTGGGACAAGGAGTCAAAGAAAAAGGTTGGTAAATCTGCAAGGTAAGGGAGCACAGGGAACATGGACAACAAGAGAGATACGAAGCATGGCAGCTGGTAGAAAACGATAGGTGTTGACACAGAAAAGGACTGGGAAAGCCTAATCCACTTTCAAGAGCCTTCAGTCAAGATTCTCACCTTGATACAGACCCAGATTCCAATGTTCTTGTCCATATTTAATGGCATCTGTTCTGTCAGATGCTATTTTGGAAGTTATCTCCCAGAAATCACTGAAGCCACTTAAGCAAAGATGCCATAAGCATGAGTTGGAAATAGGGCTCTCAGCAGCTTAACACGGGCCAGAAACAATCTCTGGGTCAAAGCCAGTCTGTAAGAGAACTGAAAACTGTTTGCAACATCATTCTTCTGAAATAAAAGTAGAGTTTCATAAATTCCTTGTTTAAATTCAAAGAGCTTACAGTGTTCCATATTCAGAATAAGGAAGAGTCTTAATTTTTTAAGGGTAATTTAAGGGCAAGGCGGGGGTGGGTGTGTGCATGTGTGGGTTCATTAGAATGATAGGTCAGAGAAAATGATTAAACCTACAGGACTTCCATGACATGAATAAAGTAAAATTTTGCTGAAAGAATCCTGCTCCCATTCTGTTCTTTGTATATTAGTGTTTCTAGCATACCAGCAGTGGTGTCTGTGGTTTCTTAGCACAGATCTCTCAGATACTGAACTTTGATGCTTTACTCCTACAGACATCTGAAATTTTTTCTCAGGAAAGTGTTCCCATAACATTAAGGCAAATTCAGTGGTGATGGAACTAGGATTCCTGGAAAATGAAATGCATCTCCAAGATCTCTGGTAGATGTGCATCAGTATATTAAAATTCAGTATCTAAGACTGTTCCTATTTTCAGTTTTCTGCCCTGCCTTTCCCATGTAAGTTGCCAACTTTATAGTAGCAGCTTGTCCGTAAACCAGCTCCTGAACCACTGCAGTTTTCATCCCAGCTAACATAAAACTGGAGGAATTTTACCTATTATCTCCCTTCCTTCTCAAGTCATTCATATTTTTTTTCAACTATGGGCTTCTTTTGCACTGGAAGAAATCTCTGTTGATCCCTTTGATTAATATGCATCTGTTCTGGGCTGCAAGAAATCTGAACTCTAAATACAATACTTACAATCTGCAAGATTTTACTACCTCTTGAAGTCTACCAAAGGAATCCTTATCCATGAAAGTATTGCATTATGACAGAGCTGGCTGTAGCTTTTGAAGGTGAGATAAGAGTATGTATGAGTGAATAAAATGCCCAAGGAAACAATACTTCTCACTGACCTCTAATTTTATCCTTAGCTTGTCGCCAGTGGCTTCTGTTACACTAGTGCTGTTTGCCTTTAACATTTGCTTTTGTAAATCCTCAGATGGTACTAGTCCAAGGTGAGGCCTAAGCAGAATGTGAGACAAAGCACAGGAAGCTGCCAAAACAGGTTATCATGTGGCCTAATAATGCCCTAAATTCAACAGAATTAAATTTATTTATGTGCCTGAAAGGCCTGGTTGGTCAACCACAGCAAACATACATGAGGACATACAACTGCCTAGAGTTACAGCTGTAATTTCATACCATAACAATGCCTTGAAGAAACTTTATATAGACCCATCTCATATTTGCTCATGAATGTGGAACACTCAAGGAAGGGAAGAAAGGAGCTTTACAATAACTTCATAAACATTACCCCTGTGAATCCTGGGTGAATCCGATGCAGTCCTTCCTATTAACCTCTGAAATGAGTGGCTAGAATCCTTTATAGAACAGTCACTTCAATATATTAATCACTGGCATTTCTCTTTTATATGAGCAGGTTCAGAGAAAGAGCACAAAAAGTACTCAGCATATCCTCTTTGTAGATTGAAACTAAGCACCTTTCCAACTTTAACACTAAATACAATTGAGGATGTAGTGGACAACTGAGTCATCCAGACTCTGCTTGGGCTGAAGCCATCTGTGCAAGAATGATACTAATTTTTAATGATAAAGGCAACCATGAAAAGAAAAGCCTTCCCATATGCTGTTTAATTTGGACGTATCACACATAGCAATCTGTGCCCCAGGTGTATCTGAGCTGTTAGAGCAAATAGTTTGTTTCTGATTAACAGCTCATTTTTCTCTTTTAATTACAATCAGGTACTTCTTGAAAAAAAAAAATCACTTCAGAGACCATTTTATTGATTTTATCACTGTATCATTTCTTCAATGTACTGTTTTCCACAAATTGTCACAAGTGAAAGTGAGGTGACCAAAGGGGAACTATAGTGTCAAAAAAAAGTTTATCTCAGATCATAAACTCTTGGGGATGTCTTTTCTTTCAAGTTTTCGGTTCATTAGTCTTGTGAATAATGACAGAAGGAAAGAAAGACAAAGAGAAGAAGAAAATAGACAGCAAGGTACCTCCTATCTGCCTGATAGCTTTTGTTAATTGTTTTACTTAAATTTCTCTTCCAGATGGACTGTGACTGGGGCCTGTGCAGGGCTTAAAGAGAGAATTACATAATATACAGATCTACAGAGAGTTTCTTTCACTAGGACCTGCAAAGGCTGGTATTGCCAACAGGAAGGAGGTCAGCACAGCCCTTTAGCTTTTGTTAATTGTTTTACTTAAATTTCTCTTCCAGATGGACTGTGACTGGGGCCTGTGCAGGGCTTAAAGAGAGAATTACATAATATACAGATCTACAGAGAGTTTCTTTCACTAGGACCTGCAAAGGCTGGTATTGCCAACAGGAAGGAGGTCAGCACAGCCCTTTCAGTGCAGGTCAGGCAGTGCTGCACCTCATTCACATGCCGAGAGCTAATCCACAAAGACTGGCCTAGAATAAGGAGCTGGATGACCAGACCAAACCAAATGGCAGAATAAGAACCAGCACAGGGGCAAGGGCAAACCAGGAGCTACACACCAGCCACACAAGAGTATCAGAAGGTTATCAAACTCATGGAAGCTGCAGAAAAATCCACCCAGGTGACCCCTCTTGCCTGTCTGTGCAGACTGTGAAAAATAGAATTGTATTATAGCATTATAACCCTGAACAGAGACAAACTGAACTAAAGATTATGGCCAAGAATAGCCAGGAGGTCATTTATCTTCATCATCATATATTATTGATAGGCTCTGTTTTTCATGACCTGTGTTCAGTTCTTTTCTCGTTCCTTTCAATGGTCTTATTGGACATGCAGGCTCAGTGCTTCCAAGGTTTCTGTGCAGTTGCCTGTGGTGTTACAAAGGGAAAGCCTCTGCTTGTACAACATGAGTAGTCCATGTTGAAGAAATGGTTCAGAAAACAATATTCCCCATGGGTATTTCTTAATGACTCACATAGATATTTTAACATCCTGTCCAAATATGTGCCTCTCACCATCACCTTGTTTATCTCCATGGCTTCATTTGAGATGTCACCTCTTGTGACAGCCGTCGCTCACCCTTTTTGCCTGTTATCACCTCTGAGTCTGCCAGAGGTGCCGTTCTGCTCATGTAGTTTTTGGATAAAGTGAAGGGGAAGAATTACTGGGATAGTATCTAAGGGGTTTGTGTAGAAAGCGTTGGCAAAGCGTCCTTTGCTTCTGCTAGTGCTGAGTAACTTGCTTTTAGAGATTCCACGTGCCCAGCACAGGAAAGGATTAGCCTGCAAGGTCAGGAGTTGGGCCATATATAATATAGTATATACACAGCACAACTGTGTGTGTTTATGAGTATCTGGGGTACTCTTTGATTTCTTTGAAGTGGTTTTCAAAACTTCTCTTTTAATACTCCAGGGAATAAAAGCCAGTACAGTGCATAGGAAGAAGAAATAAAATAAAAAGCATGCAGTGTTTTCAACTTTTGTCTGAGCCTATTCTTCTTGCCTTGCAAGAGGAAAAACACATTTTAAAAGAGAATGGTACACAATTGGTATTTTAGTCATTACATTGTTTCATGCTTGCAAGAAACACATCATGATTTAAAACTCCTTTGCAAACAACTCCCCTTCCCCTTCTTACAGAATGAGAATTCTGTTGCCAGCATTAGTGTGCTGGTCTGCAGTCAAAGGGAATACACATTCAGACCAGTCCAGGAGTGTAAAATTACATTTGGTTTCAGCTCAAGTTCCATGAGGTAGCTCCAACAGAGCTGGAAAAGATCTACATTTTCCCTGGAATCTTTGGTATCCCATTACTGTGTTTCTTTAAGCTTGCCCTGGTGTTTCTCAGAACCAGCATTAGAGTATAGATGCTTTCAGAGAAGTCTTGCCCAAGGCTGTCTGTTCTCTAGATAAGTGATCACCCTCTAAAATAAAAAAAGAGGAGAAAATTGACTTATAAAGTTACACAGATGGGAAAATCCTTCAAAATATTTACCTAATTCTTCTTTCCTGGCTCCAATCTCTTTAGAACTTAAGAACTGACTTCAGCTCTGTTGCCCTGAGATAAAGCTCTTGAAATCAAAGCTTTCAATCAATTTCTTCAGACTTAAAAACCTCCTTCATCATTTTTCTGCAATATTTTGTCTAAATGGCACAAGGGCGACAAGCAAAACATAAAACCCCAAGAGCCCCAGAGACCTTACATATTACAGATATTTTGGACACATTATCTGATATAACAGAATTAAAGATGAGAAGCACAGTGTGTCAAGACTTACCATTGTCCTAGGAACATGAAAAGGTGTGTAGAAGCATCTTTGTCCCCAAGTAATTTTGTGGTTTCCATTGTAGTTTCCCCCCAGAGATGTCAGTTCAAGGGTGCTGCATACTCCGGAACCCACAGCCATGTCACTGCTACTTTGTGCATCCTCCTTGCCTGTTAGCAGCATCCCTCAGCAATCTCAGGCCTAGAGGCAAACCACACGCTCTTTGGGGCAGGAGGTGTCTCTCTTATGAAGCATCTCTTTAAAGAAGAAAACAAACAAAAAGGTTGATGTTGGTCTAGATACAGGTCACACCCATGCAAAAGACTGAGGTCTGAACACCTGTAAGGTACAACTGAAGCCTTGCTTTATTATGGGGAAGAACTCAAAGTTGTCATTGCAGCAAAATGAGGTCTCAGAGTGGGTCCTAAAAATGGAGAAATAAATAAAATTGTACTGCATGCCTGAGAAGGATACTTTGAATGCCAGTTGCACTGTGTGGACAGAGGTAATTCCTGTAATTCCATGTTTACATTTAAAGAAGCAGTTAGACATGCAGTAGGACCTTGGTACTATAGTAAATGCAATGCCCATATCAGATTCAATTTTCTTAGTTTATTAGATTGCTTTGGCTCACAGACTTCACTGTAAGTGATTGCAGTTATTGTTAAGAAAAAAAAAACATTTTAGTCATAAACAATAAGAAGAGAACCCTCTAAAATTATATTTAAAACAGTTGACTCAGATTTAGCTATTGCAACAATACAAACAAAGCACCATTCTGTCTTTTCTCGTGAACGCTAAGTCATCAAAGGCACATAAACTGTTACAGTGGAAACAAATGTGAACCAAAGTAATATCCTAGACTTAAAAGAGATAGGAATAACCAGACACCTGGATAGGTCTGACTTCAACAGAAGCCAATGTCTAAGAGCAAATTGGATCACCAAATTCTAACACATCTGGTAGTCTAATTATACAGATCTCTGCTGTGCTCACTTGGCTATGTTGATATTTTGCCGTTTCTTCTCTCCCTAGGACTTTCAGAGGCTCCAGATTTCCACTCTCTGCATATTACTTTTTTTCTTCCAAAGAATTCCTGCTCTTTTTTCATGTTCCATTTTAAATCAAGTCCCACCTACAGCACATTTTGATATTTCTGAGCTGTCACTTTTACCTATGATTCATTTTTGCGTGTTTTGTCATTCCTAATTTTGCAGTTTCTAGAAGTGGCTGAGGAAGATGGCAGGTGATAGCAAGATCTACAGGAGAGAAAGAAGAAAACATCTTGCATTTCTTAGTGAGCTAAATTGCAGGCTGTGACATTTTCAACAGTCCATATGGAGGACTTCAAAGGACAGCAAATGCTTCCCCACAGAGACCATAATGTGCATATTTAAGACACTTCAATCACTTTTCATCTTCTATCATCTGGCATTTCTCCTTAGGTTCAGTTTCGTGTGACTTGGGGATTTTTCAGTCCTCCTAGGCAGAGTGGGGACTGGGCTGATATATTCCTCATTCTGAAATGGCTAGATATGGGGGAATGCTGAAGAATATTTTTTATTGCTGCTGTAAAACTTTCTTTAAAAGATCAGTTCATAGAAACAGACTACACAGAAACTTCCAGATTAATATCTCCTTAGCTGGAACAATTGACCAAATAATAACCATAAATAAATTCTCAGTTTAAATCAGATAAGAAAACTCAAATCTCCAAGATTCAGAGAACTAGAACATGAAAACATGATACTTCAGGCACTGTGACAATTTGGAAATCTTGCAATAACTCTACCTTATTGAGATAACTCTGAGGAATTGTATACATTTGTTGTACTTGGGTCCATCTTCTCACCTTCTTCTATTTTTTTTTTTTTTTTTAAACCAAAGGGTCTCTAATCAAAGTCTCATCTATTTGCATTGCCATAGTGAAGGGTAAACTATTTCCCTTCTTTCCTCTGCAGACTGAGAGTGCACTGCCAGGATCCAATCAAGCCAGATATTAGTTCAAATCCGTGACTCTCAACTCATTAGCTAGTTTCACAGTAATCTCATTTTGCTTTTCAGATGCAAGTTCTAATGTTGGATGCTTAAATTTCACATTGCTTTCTTCACTGTCAATTACTATATACCTCTGCGTTCTGACACATCTTGGAACTGTTTCAATATGAAGTGTAGGCAGAGCTGTCATTAGCAATTTGACATATACACACATGCTACTTCTGCTGCATCCTGGTCTGTACTGTCCTAGCATAATTAATCAAACCTGGCATGTCTCTGCAACAAGAAATATATAGGGACTACGAGCATCTGGAAGGCACTAAACACCAACTTCTTTTCAGGACTATTCCCATTGAAGTTAATGAGAACAACTTCTTGTCAGCATTTCTGAAGGTCAATCTGCTCATATCCTTCCTTCTTAACAGGAGGCCTTAGGAGCAGAAGTTTTAGGAGACATGAAACCAGTGAACAACATTACATACCCATCTGCATGCAGGTCCCCACTCAGCTTTCCCTCTGGGGGAACAGCCCTACCTCCAGTGCTGTCATGCATGGGGCAGTTTCACCTGTCCAAACAAAATCCACAAGAAATCCACCTGCAGGAGTAGAAAAGTAGATCAAAGCTGTGCTGCTCCTACATGACAGAGAGCTGCTCTGAGATGTGGTTTATCACCCCAAGCGCTGCAATGCACTGACATGACTGTATTATAATTTCCAATGCCTGACCTGGATTCTGTGGGATTATGGTATTTCTGAGGTCTTGAATGCACTTACACATGTTTGTGTGTGTCAGACACACACATGTGTGCTTTATCAGACATCCACCCTGGAAAGCAGTTCTTCACAGACAGACACAGAAGCAGGTGATGTAGCGAAACTGGTAATGCTGCTGAGCTATTCACAAGTTAGAAAACAGCCATGGTCAAATGCCGGTGGTTTTCATCCAGACAAGGCCTGCCACTCAGAGCTGGAATGAATCAAGCAGAAATAAAGAAATGTCTCACAGTCATGAAGTGTTTGAAGAAGGAGACTTTGAAAAGCAGTCTGAGCGCTGTTTTTGAGGTGAGTTATTCAACCTGAGACCTCCTACATAACTGAAGCAAATGAACCATTTTTTCTGCATGTCAGCATACTGCATTAAAAGAAACTTTTATTTCCCAAGTATTACACAAAATAATTCCAACTCACTCAGGTAAAGGCCTACCTCCTACAAAGGCAGACCATTGTCAAACACATGTGGGTCCCAAGGACTGAGAGAGATTGAGGTAAGTCTAAAAAAAATTTTGCAGGAGACTCAGGCCATTTCCAGAGCAGTAATTAAAGGATCACAGCTTTCTCTATAGATACAAGGACCATGAAACTTTCAGAAAGTTGAGTGAAAGCCATTTGCTGCTTGTACATAAAAGCTACATCCACGCAGTAATACAAGTATGCCAATGTTAACTGTAAGGCTAAAGGTAAAAGACTTTTATTTTACTGAATATGCCTTTGTTTTACTGTATGCCACAGTGCCTATTTATCACATTAAGGTTTGCTTTCTTTTCAAGCTGCAGAAACTTCAGAATGACATCTTAAAGAATAATTTTCTCTTTTTATCCTGGAAATGCCACTTATCAAGTAAAACCAGATCAACTATATCCACTTCTGTCCTCATGATTGATTTTCGTGGCTGATTTTTATATTATGTCTAATGTCCTGCCCAGGACTTTGGTTAGTCTAAAAAGTGCCTAACCCATCAAATTTAGTGTTGACGCAAAACAAAACCAAACCAAAACCAAACAAACAAAAAAAAACCAAAAAACAAACAAAAAACCAACCCCAAAGCCCAGTAATGTAATACATAGAGAATTAACATAGGCTGAGTTCAGAACAAAATATACATTGACTTGGTTCAGAAGCCTATTCTTTATCAGCAAAATTCTCAAGAGATTAACACAGTTCTAATGGAGAGCTCGTACAATAGAGAGACAACACAGAGTGGAATGTGGACTCCTTTTTGGCCCCTGTTAATATACTTCATATAAGTTCAGTTCATTTGTTGCAGAGTGACAGCTACTGGAGATAATTTTATTTTTCAAGATCATATGCAGATTAATTACTAGGAAAACCTCATTCAGTGCTGTTTTCAATCAGCAAGTATTCTGGGCTGGAAGGGACCCACAAAGACCATCAAGTCCAGCTCTCAAGTGAATGGAGCATATAAGGATCAAACCCACAGCCTTAGTGTTATTAGCACCATGCTCCAACTGACTTAGCTAAGCTCAGGGTCAGTTAAGGGACTGCAGAAATTATTTCTGCTCAAAAAAAGTTGGGTTTATCTCATCTTGCAGAAACTGTATCAACAGACATGCACAAGATTCAGAAACAGTTTGAAAAGAGACAAAGCAAAATCCACCTCATTTTTTCCCAAGGTTTTGATGTGGAGGATCCTGACAACAGAATACTGAAGTCTCAAATATCTTTCCACCTTTCTGGTGTCAGTGAAATGCAAACTGAGGGCATGAAGCACCTGCCAGGAAGCCCTGGAGAATCACGTATGTAAAGATCATATTTGAAACATGGTTTCTCTAGCAGTCAGTCTGTCAGTAACAGCCATTCCTCTTTATTTCCACTTTTTAATGCATCTGCCAGGCTCAAAGGTGCCTTTGCATTTCTACTCCTTTCTTCCCATCTGCCCTGCACTGGCAGCTCTTTAAATAACCACGGCTGTTATTTGCTGACTTTTTGCAGAAAGAGCTGAGCATAATTGGCAATATATTTCCCAGTAAATTCATTAGGAAAAGAAGAATACATTTTTTTCCTATTACAGCCCTTACACACAGGACCATCATTTCATTTTCCATTTTCCATTAAAATCTACTTCAAAACTTTCCATATCACATTACATTAGACTCTGTTGTTCTGTGCTGCTTACAAATGGCAGGAGGAAATTGTGAGTAGCAGGCTAATGGCCTAATTTATAGACATAGCAGGGCAGCTGGAAATCCAGTTTCTACCATGACTGTCATCTGGGATCTATTATTAGATCAAATCCCGAGGCAACTTTCTACAACTTCAGCTACAGAAGGACTCTCTCAGCAAACAACGCTGATTCCTCTGAAGCCAACTTCCTGGGCCACTGTGTTTGACACTGGGTAATGCTTTCTTCTAACACTTGGAAATACTGTTTGTTACTTCTCAGTGTCCTCTTAGCAAATTCTCAGTCTTCTTGCTCATTCACTGGAGTTGTCACAGGTAGGTGATGAATGCCTCTGCCCCCACCTTCAAGACACTGGGGACAGCAAAACTGCAAATTGCAAATATGTGCCTGCAATAATGGTTTCCTCTTAAAATGCCCCAATGTGCAAGAGTGAGAAATAATCTAATTCTCTTCATACTTTATCAGATACTGAAGACATTAAGTCAGCAAAGGAAGGCATTAGGGAAGGAAGAACTAAGCACTCTTATCTGTCCTAGGAGGCTAAAACTGACTGCTCTGACTCATCCCAGCTGCTGGCTCTGCTCTGCTGTACAGCAGTACCTCCACTTTCACCCACATTAGCAAGATAAGTCTCCTGGCATTCTCTGCACTGGCACAACTCTTGCTAGAGCAATGGAATGGGCACTGGGGATGTAGTGATATGACAGAGTCTCACATTTCTCAGAGAAAGGATTTGAATGTGCTCTTTGCTGACCTGTGGCATGCTGGGGAGCCCTCCTGTTATACACGCTCTCTAGATGACACTTCTCCCAGCCCCAGCTTTTCCAGTGTCAGCCCTTCAACAGGTTCATACGGTTCTGTGCCAACCTACCCTAGCTGCTAACGGGTACCTGACCACGAAGTGAGATGGTGGAGCTGGGTGTTTCTTATGGCATCTCAGGGCTTTGACTTTGATTAACCTCACCTGTGGATGAGAAATGTCTTGTGTTAATCAGCTACCTTAAAATCACCTTCAAGTCAAAGCAGGGTAAGGGGAAATGTATGAAGTATTTATTTCCAACCTACAAAAGAAACAACCCAGTTTCAAATGTTTATAAAAAATAAAGCTGAAGAAATTAAACAAAAGCCCATTCATGTCTCCACTATTCAGATCACATCTGAAAGGTTGATTATTTGCACTCCTGACTAATTTCAAATCATCTTCCTGTTTAAGCATGCTAACCTTAATAGTTTTTTCAGCCAATCTCCCTTTCCAGGTTCTCCAGTTCCATCAATATTCCACCCGTCTTTCTGGGTGCCGATCAAATTTATTTAATTCTGTCTCACTCAACAGATAAAGAGAAGAGAATTAAAAGTAAAGAACAAAAAGGAAACATTACCTGAAGGGACCAGTCACTATTTGCAGCACTTGACTGGCTTATTAGCAACTCCTTGGCTGAACGAGAGATAACACTTCTGTTTGTCCCACAGTCGTATGTCACTATACACACATATTCTACGGTGACATATCTTTATCCGTTGAACCCTGTCATTATTTGGACATTAGTAAACACATTTTCTACAAACATTCACAATGTGTAGCTCTTACTCTGAACAAGTACTGAAGTAGTCAACTATTCTGGGGAAACAGTACATGTGAGATGACTGGATCCCATACCAGGCTGGGAAGGGAACCACAAAATCCATTGACAGTGCAAGTCTTCCATGACGTACCCATCCAAATTCTCTGTTTCTTAACATCTGTATGGATACCCTGCATGCATAGTTCAAACTGCCCATGTCACTTTCCTTCTGACTTTTTAACTCTCACAGTGTCCTGTGTACTGATAACACTCTCCTTTGCACTATTGTTGCTTATTAAAGGCCAGGTCAACCTGTAACTCCAGCAGCTGAACTGCCCTTGCCCACTGGGGCCACCTTGTTTTATCCTTGTGCTGCTGACACTGCTGATAACAAGGCCTGTCAGAGAATTAGGGGAGGAAAAGGATCCAGCCTAAAACTGGTTTTCAGCCAGCTGTGTGCTCAGGTGTGCTGACACAACACTGGAGCAGCACAGGATTGTAAGTGAACATCAGGGAGCAGGACTGTTTAAGCTGCCCAGCCACCTAAGTGGCAGTCAAGCTTTCATCACATCAGCCAGTGAACTTGGTGCTGTGTCAGGGAGGGCTCTCCCCCACAAAGGACCTATGTCACCTATTCACCATTAGAAATGCAGAGCGGACTGCATAAGGGAAGCTTCGAGCTCCTTTCATTCCAGAGGAATGACAAAAGGCAGTAATTATGGAGCAAGATGCATCCAGAACTGAAGCAGAAACCAGGAGATTTGTGGTTTGTGAAATATCTCTGTTTTCTTAGAAAAAACTTGGTTTAAATTTTGAGGGCAAGGCTATTCACTGCAGTGAGGTGGAGGTGGTCTTCCTGTCCACTTCAGTGTTGTCTCTACTCTGGGTATCCCTAGGCCTGCATAAACTCGTCTTTGTAAATGGCCAACACAGAGCAACAAAGGAAGCTGTCCCTGGGACTGATCATAGACCAGTACCCAAAAAGTACAGCTTATTTACAGCTGCTCAAGCATTGTCCACAGTACAACAAAGTTTCTGTGCATTTCCCTAAGTCTCCTTGCTCCTTCTTGATCTATAGCCTCTCTCTACCTTGGGAAATGAAACCTGGCAGCAGAGGCAATTTTTCTTCCTCTTTCCATCTGCTGCTGAATACACGTGCTGCAAAGTAAGGAGCTATGAATGATTGAGTGTATGTAAATGTAAGTTAATGACAGCTGGATAAAGGGTGATGGGTTAGAAAGGAGAGCACAAAGATCTTTGGGTGGAGTATGTAAATGAAGTCAGAGTTTGCATGTTAAGGGCTACGCATAAGGAGAGAAAGAACTTGAGGAATAGTGGAGGTTTTAAAGGGTGGGAGTAGGATCAAAGAGCCTTTGTAGGTCTGTAGGGAGGCAATAGCATTTCTCTGATGAATCCAAGAAGATACAGACTCTTAACCTCACTGATCTGCATAGCCTAAGGTTTAGGTGAGATCCCTGAGAGCAATGACTGTACGGATTCATGCTTTTCTAAAGGGACACTGTCTCCAATCATGGCTATATCATGCTCTGACATGAGACAGTGCCTCAGGAAACAGTAAAAGCATGGAGTTTTTTAAATGAGATACCCACGACTTAGCTGGATTCAAAATGTTGTATGTGAATTAATTAAGTTGACTGTTCAAGTGGAAAAGATCACTGAGAATGCCATCGCTAGTCATAACCCATAAACACCTTTGTTCACAGAGGAGACAAATTGCCTTCAGACAGACTGGCAAGCTTCCAGTTATGATCTTTCTTCCTAACTTATTCATGGCTCCCAACTTAGAAGCATTAATCAGAAATGAATGAAATGGACTCTAAAAGAGGCAGAAAAAAATCCAACAAGACAAATATATTTCAACTTCTTGATTACTCATTATTTATAGTGCAATGGAGACTAGCATGTACCTAGGAGTTTTTCCACATTATTTCCCCTAATCAGTGGGTTTCAATGCCTAATCATATAATGACATCATCACTAAAAGGAAAGATGACAGACACTGTTCAAGACAATGCTGCAGACAAAAATAAAGAAAGCACACCTAATAATTTTTGTTATAATGAAGACTCCAAACTTTACCTTCACAGTTTCTTACAATAATGATAACAAAACACACCAGTAGTTGGCATGTGACTCTAAATAATCGAGATGCCAGTACTTAGGGATACAAGGAATGACAACAGGAAGAAAAGATGTTCCATGTCACCACTACCACAACCTGTTCCTGCTGCTGGCACTTTCTTTAGCTCCTGTGTTCCGGCAATGGATTTTTCAACCTTAATACAACTCTAATTGCATTAAGACATTTTAAAGTATCCTCTCATGGACCACTGCTGATCCATGTTCAATTCAATGGAAAATGTGCTTATACTGCCAAAATGCATAATTAAGACTAAGACTTAGCTATCTTCTGGGACTGACAGCTCCAAGGTTCTGAGGTCTGCTATACCATCCTGCATGAGTACAGAAGCACAGCTGAAGAAGGGTCAAGCCAAAGGACTGTCTATCCCAGTATCCTCTCTCTAACAATAGACTAGACTGTATGCTTAGAGGCAATCTTTTCATGAGACGCCTCATGAAATTCACGTGCTGGAGAATTTTCTTTACCATAGGTATCATCCAGACCATCAAGACTGACAGCCAACTGCTCTTCCTGCTCCACATCTCAACTCTTTTAAAGCCTGCTTTAGTTCTCACCACGGTTACACTCCAGTGGCAATAATGGCCACAACTTCACTAAAGTAAATACCTCCCTCTTTCTTCATGGGGAGGGGGGAAGACGGGGAGAAGGGAATTCAGCTCATGTCCTCAGTGCTTCTCTTTATAAGCAGCCATAAGTCATGGCTTACAATCTGCCAAACACACAATAGAAATTATTATATTAAGATTTATATTCCCCTTTCCACCATCACTTTTCTAGGATAATGGGTGCTAGCCCATTCAGTCCCACTTTGCAGACAAGCTATTCAAGTAAGACAATTGCTGTCAACTGATTTTTTTACCTTTCGTGTCTGACAGTGGCTGGAATATGTAGGACCAGCACAGATGCTGACATATATCTCTCTGCTTGGATACTGGATGAAGAAAGCTGTTGCTGTGTTTAGCACCACTATTAACCTAGGAAGTTTTTAGCTGGCTTCTTGATAATGACCACAGATACAGGATCTGAAAGGAAATAGAGGGAGGTGTTAGTGTCCCTTTTCCCCCCTTCATATCCTCCAGACTCCAATCCTAATTGCTACATCCTTTCTGAAACAGACTCATCAGACATATATTTAATTTGGATGATATGGTCATATAAGGGCAGTTTCTCTGTCATTCTTTACACTCTTTTCTCATGGAGTTGCGATTTTACAAAAATCGCTGAAAGATGATACCAGGATCCATTTCCAACAGGGAAATAGCCTGTTTATAGCCCCACCTTGCTAGGATACAGTGATGGCTACTTTTTTTCTTTAGGTACATTCACCAGGTCTAAATGTTCTAGAAGTTCAGCCATTTAGTGGATCTCCCAAGCGAGACGTTTTCCTGGGTACACCCATCCCCAGCAGCTAAAGTGCCTCAGTAGCCAGCTAAACAGTTGGTAAGGTTCTATCTTTATTTATGCTTGAAGAAAAGAAGAAACCATTTCTAAGTTGCCAGGCTTCATCATGAAAGCACATCTATACTTAGTTTTTAGCGACAACCACAAAGGTTAAAAAAATATGAGTTGCCCTCATGCAAAATATATCACTGACAATGAAATAACAAGATGCTTTTTTATGGGATTTTCAGACTTAACTTTGACAATTGAAACAGTTGACTCCACATATTGATTGGCAGGAACACAGAATGGTAGAGGTTGGAAGAAACCACCTACAGACATCATCTAGGTCAGCACAGTCGACTAGAACAGGTTGCACAAGATATTTGGCTGAATTTTGACTATCTCCAAAGATGGAGACTACATAGCTCCTCTGGGCAACCTGTTCCAGTCTTCAATTAATCCTAAAGATTTTTTCCCCCTTAGGTTTAAGTGGAATTCCTTGCATTTTAATTTGTGCCCATTGTCTTTTGCCTGTGACCATTGAGAAAAGTCTGGCTCCATCTTTCTTGCTCACCCACACTCCTCCCTCCCAAGCCAGCATTTCTGCACATGGAAAAAAATCCTGCTAAGCCTTCTTTTTTCCAGACTGAATAGTCTCAGCTCTCTCAGCATTTCCTCATAGAAGAGATGTTCCTGTTCCTTAATCATATTTGTGGCCCTTTGCTGGACTTGTCCCAGTAAGTCTGTCTTTCCTGTATGGAGGAGCCCAGAAATGGACCTATCACTGCAGATGTGCCTCACCAGTGCTGAGCATAGGGAAGAACCACCTCCCTCAATCTCCTGGGAAAACTCCTCCTAATGCACCTCAGGTGGCCCCCTTTGCTGCAAGGGCACACTGATAGTTCATATTCAACTTGGAGTCCACCAGGACATCCAGATGCCTTACTGCAAAGTTGCTTTTTTGCTGGTCAGCCTCCAGCACAACTGGTGCATGGGGTTATCCATTCCCAGACACAGGACTTTGCTTTTACTTTTGTTGAACTTCATGAGGTTCCTGTCAGTCCATTTCCTCAGCCTGTTGAAATTCTTCTGAATAGCACCACATCCATCCATCTGCAGTTTTCCTGAGGGTGTATTTTGTCACATCCTTCAGGTCATTGGTGAAGTTTGAAACAGTTCTGGACCTTAGGATACACCACAAGTGACCAGCTTTCAGTGCCACAGTTGCCCTCTAAGCCCATGTGCACAGTCAGTTTTCAATCCACTGTCCATTTATCTAGGCCATACATCATCATTTTGTCTTAAGGGTATTTGGTAAAACAGTGTCAAAAGACTTGCTAAAGTCAAGATAAACAACAGCACTGCTTTCCCCTCACCCACCAAGCCAGTCAGCTCATCACAGAAGACTATCAGGTGGCTCAGGTACAATTTCTCCTTTATAAATTCATGCTTACTTTCTTAATCACCTTCTTGTCTTTCAAGTGTCTGGGACTGGTTTCCAGGATTATTCATGCCCTCATGCTTCCAGGGATCAGGACAACACTGATCAGCCTGTAGTTCTCCAGATTTTCTTTCTTGAATATAGGAGTGGTATTTGCTTACTTTCAGCCTTCTCTAGAGACACTTGTTCCCTTTTCAAGCAATTTCCAGACAAAAAGAGCCTGACTATCAGTTTTATTCCCTGATGTCATACCTTCAGTTCCCTTGTGATCCACCCTTTCAAGACTTAGCATTGTAAAAAGGGAAACACAAGGCAGGAGATACACAAGACAGTAGGGCTGCTGGGATTTTTCTGCACCTTCTTCTTGTTCCTTCCAGAAAAGGGAGTAAGAATTTTGCTCATTTTGCCTGTCTGATCTTCTCCAGGAGAGGGACAAATGGAGCAGACATCTGAACAAAAACAGGCCCGATAATTCATTGGAGGTTTCTCATCTCCCTAGAAACTGTCTCTTATCACAGCAGAATCATTATTACCTTTGGCCTCTTCCCAAATAAAACACAAAGCTTGCAGACTATTGTCAGAAGCAGCTTCCAGCTTACCCTGAGAAGTGGATGTATATAGGGACAGAAAAGTTAGTGAAATGCAAACTGAAGCAGTGAGAATATGCATTATCACTATGAGAAATTAAGCAAATATATTGGGGAAAATATATTTTCTGCCAAGAGATGACCAGTCTTTCTCCTCTTTCAAGTATGAGTCAAATCTTTCATATGATTAAAAAAACCCTCACAAGACACATCCAAGCATCTCAGACCCAAAGGGTGACTTTCTTGGCAGATAACTTCTTGGAATTAATATTTTCACAGTCTGTGTTATCTTCCCTTCTTCCACAGTCATAAACTCAATTTTATTCCAAGAACTCCATGTCAGCACAGCCTTCTTGTGTTTGTGCGATGTAAACCTGGTACTGCAGGCCACACGTGGCTAAAGAACCAGATTGGCCATCTCTCTATTACAGTTAAACTAAAGTTTTCAAATCATGTATCAGAACCTACATTCAGTATGAATGTATGTAAAGCCAAAGAATGAGGCCCTTCAACAATGTTTCATTCTTTTGCTTAAAAATATTTTGTATTAAAAATAGATGTTAGGTTTTCTAATTTATCCTTCTATTTGCTTCATATTTTCAGGTTTTGTTCCACAACAAGGTCTAGATAGACTAAGCAAACAAGCAACATAAGACCTACAATAAACTGAGAAATTGGGCAATGCTATACTTTCTACTTCAATGGGTTACTTATTGAGACAGCAACTAAACTTTGACCTTGGTAGCTGAGCCTGTCAGACTGCTGGGGAACAGTTCATCCATCCATTCATACTTTCTAAAGAGTCCAAATGAGAGGTGAGATAAATACTCATTTCTTTAAAGTTTAACTGTAATAGAGATCAAACTTTGGGAACTACACATCTTTTCAAAGGTTTTAGCTGTTCAAATTCACCCACAGACCTGTACTTACAGTATGTTTGTGCTAACAGAGGGGGGAATCCGAAAAGAAGAGAAATGTTCTTTCATGTCTTAAAGACAATGCTGATTTCTTTGAAAGAAGATTTTAGGGAAAGAAAAACAAAAGCAGAGTTTGGTTTATGCCCTTCTGATCCATGTCTGCTAGTCTTCTACAACTGGAGTTTGAAGTAGAAGAATTGGAAATAGCTGGGACTGGATTCCTGTTACACTGGGCACTCTTTCTGTTTAACTTTATGAAATACATCCTATAGAAGGTTACCTACAGAAACCGAAGATGGGTGGGTCTTTGAGGAAACTGCAGGATTTTAGAGATCTCCCCACCACAAGACAAGAAGTCTACACATTTCCCCATCCTGCTTGGCCATTTTCCAACTCTTGCAGTTTTGGGGTTTTTCCTAGTTTTGCCTCTGTTAGGCACAGACACAAAAGCATACACATACTGAAACCCCACAGGATTTGTTTTTCCATTCATATCCTAAACAGACATGTATCCATGTACATAACAGAATCAAAGAACCATAGAATTGTTTATATTGGAAAAGACCTCTAAGACCATTGAGTCCCACCAGCAAGCCAGCACTGCAAAGTCCACCATTAATTTATGTCCCCAAGTTCAACCTCTACATTTAAATATCCCCAGGGATAGTGGCTCAACCACTTCCCTAGGCAGCCTGTTCCAATGCTTCACAACTCTTCAGTGAAGAAATTTTTCCTAATATCCCATCTAAACCTTCCCTGGTGTTACTTGGGGCTATTTCCTCTCATCTTGTCACTTTTTACCAGGGAGAAGAGACTGAACCCTACCTCACTACAACCTCCTTTCAGGTATTGTAGAAAGTAAAAACATTCCCCCAAGCCTCCTCTTCTCCAGGCTAAACAACACCAGCTCCCTCAGCCACTACTCATACTTGTGGTCCAGACCCTTCACCAGCTCCATTGTCCTCTGGACATGCTCCAGCACCTCAATGTCTTTCTTAGCAGTGAAGGGCACAGAACTGAACACAGGACTCCTGGTGTGGTCTCACCAGTGCTGAGTACAGAGAGACAATCATTGCCCTGGTCCTGCTGGCCGCACTATTTCTGTTACAGGCCAGGATACCATTGGCCTTCTCAGCCACCTGGGCACACTGCTGGCTTATGTTCAGCCAGCTGTTGTCCAGCATCCCCAGGTCCTTTTCCATCAGGCAGCTTTCCTGGCACTTTCTCCAGTCTCTGGTGCTGCATTGGGGTTGTTGTTACCCAAGTGCAGTACATGACTTTACCTTGTTGAGCATCATACAATTGGTCTCAGTCCATTGATCCAGACTGTCCAAATGTCTCTATAGATCCTTCCTACCTTCCAGCAGATCAGCAGTCTTGCCCCAGCTTGTTGTCATCTGCAAACTGACTGAAGGTGCACTTGCTCTCCTCATCCATTATCCAATATATAAAGATATTAAACAGAACTTATTTGATATATAAATTATATCAGATTTAGAACTGGTCCCAGTACTGATCCCTGGGGAACACTTGAGACTGGCTGCCAACTGGATGTGACTCCATTCACTACCACTCACTGGGCTCGGCCACCCAGCCAGGTTTACCCAGTGAAGAGTGCATCCATTTAAGCCATGAGCAACCAGTTTCCCCAGCAGAATACTGTGGAAAATGTACTTCATGCTATTCTGCCATACTTAGAGAACAACTCTTTTTCACTGGCTTACATGTAAAATCAGTGCAAAGCTGGAATCCTTCTGTACTCTTCAAAAGTCTTTCCTTCAGCAAATACCCAGCCTGCAACCTCAGTTGGCAGAGTGGTCATGAAGATAACTAGACATTTGTTCCTGAGCTGTCTTTGCTCCATATATGAAATATTCCATTGCATCTGATCACTACCTTAAATAGCATCTCTGTCTCAAAGTCTGCAGAATCTCCTCATCATTGGCTCCAAAAAGGCAAGATATAAATATTTATAACACATATTATATAGCATATATAATATAGAGAGATATATAGTGTTTTATATCTACACATATATGTATAGATAATTATATAAAAGAGAAAACATACATACACTTTTTACACAAATTGCACTACCATTTTTTTCCTTACAGAAACATCCAGCCTCAGGAGGAAAAGAATATGAAAGAAGGACAAGGTACTCCTGACTGAGACCATTCACATGTTAACATATTGCTGGAAGTTATTTAGACACTGTGGTGATGGCTGAAGTAACAACACCTGTAGAATCTAAAGCAGTAAAAATACATTCACTGACAGGAACCTTATTTTTGACTCCTTTGCTATCTTTGTACATACTATTCTTGGTTATTTCTCAAACTGTTGGAATACCTACCAAAGTTGTTAAGCTGATACCCAAGGGAACCTCCTTTCACCCAAAGAACCGCAAAAATTTCTGAGAAATTCCCATCTGCCCAGGGTTCTACAAACTCTGATCAGCAGTGAAGATGACATGTCACTGCAACCACTCTTGCAACCATCCCCTGAGCTAATTTGGAGGTGATATATCTACAGTCACAGACTAACCTACACAACCTGTAAGTGCTTCCAAGCTCTGAGGTTCAGCATTTCAGTTATTCCACTACACAGCTGGGTGCACCATCCCACCTTATGCCCTGATTTTTCTTGCAAGGTTTTCATGCCAGTCTCTGAATATGAATAATGAAGACACAGTGCGGTGAACTGCAGAATATATCCACTCCAGATATTGCCAGGGACACTGCAATGATATTGCCAGATTCAATTCACAGAAACTACCTCACTAATCTGTAAGTAGCACTGACTTTCAGCTGGGGGCTCAAAGATTTTGTATCCTATTAGCAATGCCTTGATCCATCCTCTTGTTTATTAAATCTGATTAATATTGAATTGTATCAAATTTAGAAGGCTATGCCGTGATTAATTTCACTTGTAGCTCTTCAGATTTCCAAGATGAAAAAGTTAGCTGTTGCTATAGAAGTTACTTGTGGATCTTGGCAAGTCGATGCCATGTGCACACATGAAATGTAAACCATATTAGTGATATTGCTTTATGTTAACAATAATGAAAGGACAGCCAAAGACATGACACTCAGGTGTCTTAAGTCCCAAGGCAGTACAAAGATTGTACTTGTGCAGGCAGAGAAATCCCTCGCATAGTGCAGAGCTCCTTACACTGCCAGCCAGAGCACAGGGCCACCACCATCACACTCCATGGCTGTCACAGCTCATTTAAGCACTTTGATCCCTCATGGCCTTCTTGGCAGCAGAAGTTCAATAACCCGTTCACAACAAAACATTCAGAAACAAAGCAACAGAGGCAGTGACAAATGGCAGTCACGTTTTGACAGTGGTCAAAAAGGTCACACGTGCAAGGGAAGCTTTAATTGTGAGGGAACTACAAATGCCTGTCATGGTCAGGGGCTCTCAAAAGAAAAGTCAGGCAAATGAACCATTGACCTTACTTATCCAGAAGAAAGATAAATCTTTTCAGCTGTTGTGAGGGTCACTGCATATAAAACAGAGACAGCTTCAAGCTTCCAGACTGAGATGCAATCTGGATCAAAATTTAGAATCATTTCTTCTTTCCTGCTGAAAAAATGCCTTTTCAAGCTTGTTTAGGAGTGTGAAGCCAGGCTTATCTCTACTGCACAGACCTCACAATGCAAGAAAATGCTTGTCTGAAGCACACCAGCAAACACAGACACCATGTGTCAGAGGGATTGAAACTGGCCGTGCATTGATTGCCTCCTGGCAAACAAAATTTGGAGGTTCAGGGTTTATGATTTCAGGAAAGCAATCCTAAAATGCTTATGAGTTGTTATACTCTACAGAGGTCTCCTGAGGCAGTACTGCAAGTCAAATTCAATATGATGCCACAGAGGTTTTTGATTTTTACATTTTTTTTAGATTTTAGAAGTACTTGTAACTGTAGTAAAATGTAGATTTAGTGTGTTAATATTTCTAACAACTTAAGTTCAATGTTTATATATTCTAACCCCCATCCCATATCAATGCCTAAAATTCCATTATTTAGACTTCTTTTCAAGGTAGAAGGCTGAATAATATCTTAAGGCTTGTGCTACGAGACATAAACATAAGCCAACGACCTCAAAGCCAGAACACTGGAAGACCTCCAAGTATTCCTGAATGCTATGAAGAAGACAAAGATGTTGAAGAAGGGGTCCCACTGTCCCCCAGACTCAAATCCTGATGAGGTTTGCCAGAGGCAGGACAGGTCTGGACCAAAGAGATGTGTAAAGAAGGGATTGGGTGAACAATATTATAAAAACCATGGAAACCAGGGTTCCAGAGGTGCATCATCATGTATTCCTGAAGGCCCCAAGCTTAGACATTAAAGAATCTACCTTTTCATCTTAGCCCACACTAACTTGGCTTGGAGTCCTGCTTTCTGAGGTCTCTCAAGGCATCAAATACAAGAAACAAGGTGTTGATATCCTGAATGTTTTTTCTGGCTATGCAAAACATGAGAGATGTTTCCCTTCTTTCTTGTACACACAAGTGAAAAATACACTCCTTCCTCAGCACTGACTCAGTTGCTGCATAAGGGTTATATGTTCCAATTGCAGTTAAATCTCTTCAACACAGACATACTTTAGGTTGTTGCTAAGGCTTTAGTGGAAGCTTCACTAAAGCAGCCATAAAACAAGCATTTCATTTGTGCTAAGGTGCCCCCTGAACTTGAGCTTGCCCTGCCTGGCTTGACTCTCTCTACTGCCTGCTGACACTGGGTGTCAGACCTCAGTTGTTACAATCTTCTAGTGCTTTCCCATACTCACCCAAAGATTTTCTTGATCTTTCTATCTATCCATTTTCTACATTACCATCTTCCTGGTGAACTACATTCACCTAGTTGGCAAGTGACCTAGAAAGGAACAAATATGTAATCAAGGAATTATTATGAGAGCAATAAATACAATCAAGAGATGGTATTTCCATTGTTGGCTCATAGATCAAGTTGGGCAGCCAGCAAATGATCCCTTTTTCATGAAACTCATATCTGAAAACACCCTACCACAAGCTTTTCGGTCTGTGTATATTATGCTAAGAGTACTTAACAGGCTAAACATAAGTAAACCAATGCGGGAAACTCAAATGCAACAGGAACTCCAGTCAGGAGAGAGGGCAATAGAAGCAACTGCTGAAGGCAAAAGCATAGTTACTATGAGGCAGTTCAAGGCTTAAATCTCTGTGACAGCAATTTTCTAAAGTACTTCTTGTGCCTTGACTAGGACCAGACAAACAGGAGAGGTCCTGTTGAATTAGTTCAAGGCATAGTCCAGAAAACAATAATGGACACAGTAGGTTTAATTCATTAAGACTTGGAAAAGTTTGCATAGATGGAGCCTATAGAGAAAAAAAATGTCTCTGTACAACAGAAATAATTTGTTCACATCTGAAATTACAAACAATACAGAATATTTTTTTAAAGTTAAGACTTTAAAAAAACCCAGCATGTGTTAAGGAGAGCAACATGATTTAACAGGTATTTGAGGGATGAAGTCATTAAACTAGAGATTAATTTTCAAATAAAGTTTAGCATAAAAGTTTACTAAGGTCTAAGAGGAAAAAATGAATTGCAGTGTATACAAATAAATAAACGTTGTTACAGCAGGTCTGTAAAAACAGATGATCAGCTCAAGATCACCTTTCCAAATAATTTCTAAGAGCCTAAAAATAAGGTGGTTGTCTAAAATGCTTGGTTGTATGTGACAATAAGGTATCTCAAGAGTTTGGTGAAAAGTATAATCTTTGGTGAATCACAATACTGAAGGTGAACTAATTATATAGAAATGACCTAGTAGAGACATCTCTGAATGAGCATTGACATATTAAAGAAAGCAGAGAGTCAAATAGGACACAAAAAATTAACAATGTCTGTAAGAAGCATTGAGTCCATACAGAATGAATTTTCCATGTTCAAGTTGAAAAGGAAGGATTTTTGCTGTTGCTGTTGTTCATATTATTATTATAGTTATATTCTTAAGTATGCAGAAGAGTGGCTGGGAATAAGAGTGCAAATGCAAAAGACTAATTATGGAGAATTTTTATCTTCCTACATGTTGAGTAAATGAGTAAATTTCACAATGCCACAGAAGAAAAAATTTTGCACCATTTAGAATACATTTTCTTGGAACAAGTAACATCTGGAAGAGGAGAAGCAATGTGTGATTGCTTCCTGAGTACACTACTGGATTTGGATCAAAATGATACTGACATAGTGATCATAATCATTAAAAAAGACAATCTCAAAGACAGCAAGTCATATCCATGCGAAACCCCAACATTTAGTATTGGCACACTAAAGTACAGAACATGATAGAACAGCTGCAACTTTCTACTGGCTAATAACATCTTTCTTAAATACATGAGAAACAGGAGAATTTGGCGTCATAGGGATGTAACAACGCACACTTGTAGGGGTACAGATGAATGAATGCTTTGCACTCATGTTTGCTCTGGAGGACTTATTTCTAAGTTTCTTCACCCATACAGTGCCTTGAAGGGGCAAGTAGGAGGAGTTGTCTCAAACTGAAGAGCCACTAGTAAAGGTTTTAGAACAAATCACTAGAAGTAGCGCAAAAAAAATGCTTAAAAACACCCAGATATCCCCGAAGAGTTCCAAAGGAATTGAGCTATTACCTGGGAGATGTAAACCCTCACTTAAATCAGACACATTATCTGAAGGATGGAGGATAGGAAATCTGATGACAATTTCTTGGAAGATTGCCATAAGTAAGACCAATAAACCTACATTTCTTCCAGGGAATCAGCAAAAACTGTAAAAGAAATAGAACTCCCTTCAAACCACATGTAATCTAGTCCTCTTAGGCTTGGGTTGTGACACCTCTGAGGATCTACATGGACAGGACCCACACACTAAATATTCTGATCCAAAGTAAAAATTTTAAAGCTTAATTGCTTAGTTGTTGGAGTATAGATCACCAAAACAAGTAAAAAAAAAAAAAAAAAACCAACCCAAACCCCCCCCAACAAATTAAACAACAAACCACTAAAAATCTAGCCTTCTTAGACTTGATTGATGAAGTACAGTAAAGAGTAAAAACAACCGATAACCTGTGTACTTAAGTTGATTATGTGGTGCAAGGAACATACATTGATCATATATGATCAAGTGCTACAGTTCATATTCCCAAGCCATGTTTCATGCCGTTGTTATTTGCAACATTTTCATTTACTCTGCCTTACCTTGTTCTTCTCCCTCTGATTGATTTTTCCATTTCTCATCTATTTCAATCTCCTGTACTAACAACCTGTTCCCTGGCCTATGCCATTCCCTGTGATATCTCATTACTTTCCTATTCTTGCTGCTTAGCTAGTTTTTAGTGTGTTTTCTCTACTAAATACAAAGGTCTTTATTTATTTTTAATACCTTAATTCATCCTCTTGTTTTATCAGTGTTTAAACCTGCAGACCACTCCTTGTATTAACTATAGCTCTAGTTTAACCTTGTGACAGCAAGATATTTTCCTGTGACTACTCAAAACTAATTTTGCGTGATGAATTCTGGCTCTAAACTTATTATTTCATCAATAATCATTTGACATAAGAGTTCTCAAATATTTAGCATGGCACATTGGATTTTGTCTTGTTTTTCACAGGCTTTCAGTTTCCTGAGCTTTGATCTCCATTCAGATTGCTGGGTTGTGGAAAGCAGTGATAGTGTTAACATCCTTTTTCACTGAAATGACCATGAACTAATCAATCTAAAGATGATTTGCACCAGCAGTCCATCAGCTAAACAGGTCCTGTAGCTGCATAACCTACCTGAGAACTATGCACCAGTCCACTACAAAACAAAAGCATTGAACATGTATTTTGATGTTAAACACTATCCTGCATTAGAAACTTTAAAATGAGAAAGCTGAGCTTAGACCACAAGAAAAAATTGTAATGTTAACAACTGTGAAACAGTGGACTGGGGCTCCAGGAAAATTTTATAATATTACTTTCTTGGTCACATGACCACCTCAGGTTTTAACAGAATCCAGAATAATTGCAAAGTTTAAGCAGTAACAGTCAGCAGCAGGTCAGTAACCCCAGGTACAGCCGCCTGAGTCTTCCTGAGAAGAGAACATAACTTCTGGCTGTCAAGTGAATTACCAAAACCATCAGTTAGAGAATTAACAACATCAGTTCAACTAGAGCTAGAGGGTGAATACAAATTATTAGAGGTTGCAGGACCATCTGGTTATCATTTCTGTCTCAGAACAACTGAGCTCCTGCTCATTTAGAGACTGGTAAAAGGCAAACCTTTGAAACTTGGAAAAAAATAAAAAGAATAATTGATTACACACAATTATCTATGAGAAGTTTAACAAGTCTAACTGATCCTACCTTGAGGCAAGAGAATCAATCCCAAAATCCTTTCCAGACATTTCTGTTATTCTAATGATCCTATTGACATGGAGAAAGAAGGGAAAATATGTCTTGCACCAGTTGCACTAGCAAATGAGGTAGAGGACATAATTACATTTCATTGCTTTTATGTAAATCGATATTGGGAAAGCTATTCTTTTCCAGATACTTTGAAGGAAAGAGATCTGGGACTCCTACTCTGCATTAAGGAATGTCCATACATGCAAATAATCCTGCAGTGTTTTTCCAAAATATATGCACATAGCAGCCCATCTGTAAAATAAGCATTATGAATGTTTCAAACACTGATTAAACATTCCATGAAATGGCTTGAGAAATGGTCTCATGGGTTAAAGATCAGAAAACAGAATACAGATGCTTCTGTTTTGCAATTCCTGTTGAAGCTTTTCTCTCCTCTCCATCTTAGTCTGCTTTTTTAAGTCACAAGCATTCACTATTCAAATGTGAAGATAATAAGCTGCAATTCAGACAGCCAATAGCTAAAGAAAAAACATACCAGAGAAACATTAGAAAAACAGCGCCATCTCAACTCAACAATTCTGTTATAAAGAGGATGCTTAACACTTCCTATAAGAAAAACAGGAAGGAAATGAGGAGGATCCAGAGCAAATCTGCACTGATAGGAAAAAAACTGCTGCAGAACCTATTAGATGGCAGTGAGAACAAAAAGTTGGCATTTTCTTCTCTCCTTTGCCCATTTGAACAAGATTACCAAAACTAGGACAGTTTCTGAACTGACCATTTTTACCATTTTATATTAACCAAGAAACATCACTTTTCTAAAATTTTGGGAGAACACCAACTGCTAAGATCAAGAATGGATCCTTCAGTACTTTATATTTAAAGTCCTTGATTTTTTTTCCATGTTTTCAAGAGTTTCCTTTTTTGCTACCAAAAATGTACCTAGATAATAGCAGTAGTCATTTTCCATCACCGCTCTCAGAAAACTCACTTAATTCTAGGCAGCACTTTACTGGACACCAATGCTCTGTCTGATTGTATCAATAATATTAATTTCTCCTGCAGTACCTCAAATGATGCCTTCTTAATGTGAAACAAATATTACTAACACGTCCTCCTGCACTGTAAGACTTACATGCTTAGAAAAAAATCAGCATCAGCTTCTTTGTTAAGAATTCCTCTTGATTTTGCTGTAGCCCTGTAAACCCCACCCCCCACAACATTTCTACAATGGGTATAGAGTTTAAAAGTATGTCATGTAGATACTTATTCCAGTAATTGCCTATGGCCTTAAGGCTGGATTGAATTCTATTCATAAAGCAAGGTTAAGTCCCTTAAATCATTAATGTTAGGGCATAACTGCAAAATCTGTGTCATTTCTGAGAACTGAAACAAATGAAACTCTGAATTCATTTTTCCACTATGCTCAGAAGCAGTTTGAAGATTTTTAGCCATTTAAAATGCTTCCTTAGCATCTGCTTTGTTTTCTTCCTCTCAGTTCACTCTAATTTAATCAACAGTTGCCCAATTTACTGCATGAGTTAACTTCACATATAAATATTAACATAGGGGAATATGAAAGGGCTACAAAACCTTCAAGTGATTCCAGGCATACTTTTCCCTGTAGGGATACTGGTCCTTTCAGCATGCAGGGAAGGACTAATGGATGATAACTGAAGTCCATAAATGGAGCCTGACAGACTGGAGGCAGAAGGGGGCTCAGGAAAAGACCTTAGTCGGGTCTGCTGTTCTGCCTCTGATTCTCTTGGGTTGCTCCTGTTGAGGTAGGTAAAAGCAAATATGATGCTCATTACACAGCACTCTCGAGGATAGGAATTCTCTCTTTTTTTCTTGGTGTCTGAACAACAGAAAACCCTTCTTTTGTCACTTCCACATCAAACATTCAGATTCAATACACCACGGGCATTTCTGCTCTGGTCACAGTGCGTGTACAGCATAATGAAGCCCTCTCTGTAAATTAGACAGAGCTGTAGCATAGCTGGAGTGACAGGTTCACACTCAGATAAGGTGCCATGATTTTTATATAAGCTTTAAAAATAAGGTTCATGAATAGCTTGAATAGCATGAAACTAAGGTGGGAGCCTGGAACAAAGCTCAAAGGTAAAATATAGTTGAACATCTACAGGAAACAGCCTGACACTGAAATAACACTATGAGACTTCCTCTCCTGTCCCCTTCTGTCGGTGTTCAAGGCTACTGTCATGAAAATGGTCATTTAAATGCTTTCATATTGTCCATTAAGTAAAATATGGAGGTAAGAACACTTTTGGCCAAAAGGCCCTGGCTCACTCTTTGGTGTAATGTAAATGGATGAAACTGGTTTTAAAAGGGTCATTGTGAAAAAAGGGAAAAGTTGTTTCAAATGCTGAAGTCGATCAATATCACACAATTTTGAAACTGCCCTGCCCTTTAGTCTTCAAGGTGGGGCAGACCTGGTTTGTGTGAAGTAAGTGGAGCATTTGTAAGACAGTTGAGCAGCCAGACCACTTTTGGTGCAAATGATTACAAGCTCACTACAACAAATAGTGTTTGAGAGCAACAGAAACAAAATATAGTTAGACAGGGACAACAAAGCAGGAGGCACCTGACAGTCACTGCAGAAAGATGTCACAGGATCAGAGGCAGGATTCAAACATATAAAGAGTACATTATTAGTGTTTGAATCACGTAGAGAGTAAACTCAAGAATTTTAGCAGTTTGCCAAGAAAATCAATGCCTAAAGGACGTGGATGACTTGCAGAGCTAGACATGAAACAGCTGCTAAGCTTGTGATGATGTTCTAGCCGGACAATGAGTCCATAGCTTTTTAACTGGCCTTTCTGTTCTCAGTCACTTCTTTGAGAATGAATTTATGTAAGTAGTGCCTGTCATTTAGCATCTCTGTTCTGTTAATGATCTGAAATTTCAGCTCCCATGAAGCAATTTCTTTTGACTTCAGAGATATTATTCCCTCCTGATAGACATCATATATCAAAATCTACCAACAGAATTGATGCAAGTCAGTTGCATCAGACAAACCAAGGATGGAATGCAAACAAAATTCTACTTTTGCAAAAGATTGAATGTCCATTGCATCCTACCTGCTCTTCATCACTTTTCAGGCACTTTGACCAACATAGATAACTTTGCATTTCAAGTTTCATCCTTCTTACCAGAATAATTTTTCAAAATTCTTTATCAAAAGGTCAATAGATCCTGGGTTTAGTATTTTCCTTCAGTGTTTGGAGATTTTGACAGGGAAAAGGACAACATTTCATACAGGGACCAGTGAAAGACTTGAGATTTGATTCCTTTGCTTAATGGAAATCTCAAAGCAGACAAACTGCCAGAAATCTTGCCAAAATATAAAATGCAAATGATTCTCTCTTCTGATTTTCAGCCTCACTCAAGTCCA
This sequence comes from Hafferia zeledoni, assembly GCA_035583235.1. Taxonomy (NCBI): domain Eukaryota; kingdom Metazoa; phylum Chordata; class Aves; order Passeriformes; family Thamnophilidae; genus Hafferia; species Hafferia zeledoni. The sequence continues at coordinate 38,434,168 of JAWWEV010000083.1, forward strand.
GCTAGGAAGATCACATCCCTCTTCAAGCAGCACCGAGTTCAAACCTGTTCTTATTCAGGTAATTGATTTGAGACAATGTAGTTTCAGGAAGAGATTGAAAACAGTAGCAAAGCAAGTAGCCAATTCTCTTGATTCTCTGTGAGGCCCAATGGGAGAGGAATCATTCCATCAGCAAATGTAGATAAAGAGTTGTACTTTCAATGCTGTCGGCAGACCATGTTTTACAAACATTACCTCCACTTAAGTTGTATTTGTGTATGGTATTCCTGCAGCAATTATCCTTCTGGTTGTTTTGGAACACTTAATTCAATTGGACAGATGAAGACATCAGGTTGTACAAATGCATGCTGCAAAAGAAGTGTGCTAGAGGATCTCTACATCTTTAGATATGGTTTTGGCAGATGTCCTGATTACAAACACAATCTCTTTAATGTTCAAATTATGTTTTCTTAATGGTGTTTGCCCTCGGTACATTGGCTGTAATTTACAAGCTGTAATCTGGTCTGTGCCTGCTACTGTATTATTGCTCTATTAATACCTATTAAGTCTCTGAAATATATTAAAATTCACATTCTAAATATTTTTCATGGAATGTTTCAGGCTAATGCATATTAACTAAAAAGTCTAACAGTCAGGAAGCAAATGACACTGTCCAGAATCAAAAAGGAAAAACAAAAGTCTAAATGTGTTTAAAAGGCATTATTAAATTTGGACCTGAGTAACAGGTTAACAAGCTAGCAGGAATTTGTAGAGAACCAAAAAATACATTGCTGTCAGTATTAGCAAGTAAAATGAAATACAAAACAATTGGAGGGGTAGCATCTGTATCCCTAACATACATTTCTAGAAAGTATAAATAATATTCCATGCCTCCTTGAGTGCTAGGAAAACTTCATTACATTCCTAAATTTTGTGAATAAAAATTCTGACATTTTAGTATGACTGTTAGTAGGCTTTTGAGAACATCTGGTGACACTTTGGAACACCTGCAGCTTTCCAACAGAGAACAAAATAAGCATCTTCTGAATCAGCAACATAATCTACTATAAGTAAAATGTTAACAAACAACATCCTGAACATTTAGAAAAAAGAATTACACAGGGAGAGTTTTACTATACTGATGTGAAATTAATGATGGCACAACAAGTTTGAGTGAATGAAGTACAACTAAATAAGGAAGGAAAGGAGGCAGTATACTGCAGTAGTTGTGAATTTTCAAGAAAAGATATTGAAACTACATAGAGACCAGATTTTACTTGCCTTTTCCAGTCATCATGTGAAATACATGGTTTTGCTGTATAGTAAGAACAAAAGAATACCTGATACGAATTTTCTAATCCCATGGAGACAGAGAAACCAATCAAATAACACACAATTCATCAAGAAAAAAAGCTGGGTAGTACTGAGTACCAGCAGATGACACTTTCCCAAAAGCTCAGCTGGAAGACAGGAGGCCTACACTCTTGTGTACAATCCAACACTCACTGCAGAGTACCTTTCTACAGGACCACTAGAGCTGAATGTTTCCAAATCGCCCTAATGCCATCTCTGAGATTCTAAGAAACACATAGAAAAACAAGTCATGAAAGCAAGACAAAAGGAAGCTGTATTAATACAAAAGCTGCAACTAACACAATGAAAATCCTTCATGCAGAGATACAGCTCAATTTGCCATTTTCTTTCATCAAATAAAATTAATTTCCCTTATCTAATAAATAAAAGTAAATACAAGAAAAGAGTTCATATTTTGGTCATTGCTTTAGCAGGTTGTGGGCAATCTTTCTCTCTCAGCCCTCTGAAATGTTACAAATTCTCTGCCCCTTTATTTCTCAGTTCTTTTCAGTTTTATAAAAATACTTTATCAGCAAAATAAGAACAAGTTATGCCAGAATTCTTTGTTTTATCCTTTGTAGGTTTTTTCCTCACATTCCTAGTATCCTTTCTAGAAAATTTTTAGGCTATAACAAGTTAGGGGGAAAAAAATTAATCACTGTTAGTCCTATTTAAATAGCACATTTCATAATTTTTATATATTTTTTTCAACCATGTATGTTACCATTTCCCTTTTACCACTGAAAAATTAAAAATGGAAGTTATTCCACATGCAGTCAGTTCCATCAAGGAAGACTATCACACAAGAGCAATTAGAATTTTCACATTCAAAAAATTGTCTTAATGTCAGCCTGCAGAGTGTTCTCCTATTCCTTCATGACTGTTGTGCGTAGAGCAATTTGGGATTACAGCTCGAAATGGAGTGATTAAAACCAGACTTTTGCAGACCAGTTCTAAACTTCTGGATTTTGCAGATCAGCTGTAAGCTCATAACGGAAATTCACAGAACTACAGAGTGGTTGAGGGTGGAAGGGACATCTGCAGGTTATCTGGTCCAACTGCCTTGCTCAAGCAGGGCCACCCAGCACTGAGTGCCAGGACCATGTCCAGAGGCTTTTTGAATAGCTCCAAATATGGAGAGTCTACAACTTCCCTGGACAACCCGTGCCAGTGCTCAGTCACCTTCAGAATGAAAATGTGTTCAGACAGAGCTTTCTGGTTTTCATCTTTGTGCCCATTGCCATTGCTCTTGTCCCTGGGCATCACTGGAAAGAGTCTGCCTCTGCCTTCTTTGCATTTTCCCTTCAGGTGTTTGTACACTTTGATATGATCCTCTTGAGCCTCCTCTTCTCCAAGGGGACAGTCCCAGCTCCCTCTGCCTTTTCTCCTATGTGAGATGCTTCTGTCCTTTCATCATCTTTGGGACTCTTTGTTGGACTCTCTCCAGGATGTCCATGTCTCCTTTGTACTGGGTAGCCCAGCTCTGGACACAGCACTCCAGGTATGGCCTCACTAGTGCTGAACAGAGGGGAAGGATCACCTTCCTTGACCTGCTGGCAAAACTCCACATGATGCAACCCAGGATACCTTTCACCTTCTATGCCTCGAGGGCACACTTGGCCCACAAGGGCTCCCAGGTCCTTTCCTACAAAGATGTATCTGCACATTCTCATTCAGCACTGTAGTTTTTGCCCTTCTGTTGTGTTAGGTATTTTTTCAGCTTGCTAGTGGCAGTACTAGGACATCTGCACAAACAGCTGCCTCAACAGCTGCAATGAATGAGGTCAAAATGCAGCTTTATATCACTGCATTTCTGCTTCCAGATTTTATTTTTTAAATAACTAACTAACTATGGCATAAGTAGCACGATGGGAAAGCAAGTCAAACTCATAGAAACTAGATTTTTCTCTCTTCTTCAGGAACACATCGAAAGCTTATTTTTTCAAACAGGTAAATAACTATAAGAGCATTCTTAGATGTCCAATTTCCATTTTGAGAGAAGAAAGAAGTAAAAAAAAAAAGTCAAGAAACTTAGATCCTACAAGCTTGGAGTGAAAATAGGTACCCAACATATTCTCAAGAACTTGCTGTTCTCATCCATGATATGTGCTGTTTCAGTCAACAAAATCTTCTTCCAGAGTCATGGTCTATGGGTAAAAGAGCTAAGGTATTGCTGGCTCACCTGTCTCTTTGTGTGGCTTCTGCATCTGTAAGACGAGGATCTTAATCTTTACCTTGTTTGAGTGCTAAAATATTTATTTAACGGATGTCTACAAAGCACTTCAGAGCTGTAAATGGAAAGTTATACAGGAATGCAAATTCCTATCAAGTCCTCCAATGTTACAAAAATCTCATCTAAATAAAACTCTCAAATATAATAGTAAAATTTCAAAACATTTACTATGATTCCTAGTCTTCTTCCCTCCTTTTACATCTACTTTGCCCCAGTGACACAGAGTAATAACCTTCCTCTCTCTCTAAAATTGAATGAAGAAAAAATTGTAAAAGAATTCCTCAAACATAAAAGAATAATATTGAAACACCAACAAATCTGAAGGCTTTTTACAAACATACAAATGAGTCAAAGCTACAGGATGTTAGTCCCTACCATTAAGGGTATTTAAGCCTTAATATTTCACTTGGTAATGAAGCAAATGTAGAATAATTACTGTCAAGCACTCAACACATTTTAGTGAAGAGGATATATATATAATTTGCTTTAGGAAAAACAGCAGTATGTGCTGTGGTGATGATTACAGAAATTCAGTACAAAATTCACTGTGTTTTCTCTTACAAATTATGGTGAAACATCTTTCAGGATACCCTTCAATATCTTTTTTTTTTTTTTTAAGTTTATTTCAATGCAATGCATTGGGCTTGTCACCCTGAAGCAGCAAACAGCAAACCTTTGCAATATGCAGTCTTGACAAATAGGAATGAGATCAGAGAGGGGTAACACACACACATTCAAAAAAAGATGGGTAACCCCTCTTCATTTTTAAACAAAAGGTGTAGCTTGTTGCCAAGCATGTTTGGCTGGCAAACTAAGAATATCTTCTAGATCTTTCTGAGGCATATGAAAGAACAGTGCAGCTATGGAGGAATACACAAAATCAAAGAACAAATCTTGAAAAATAGCCTGAGGAAATTAAACTCTCCCCTAAAGGTAAGTATACTATCTTCTCTTCATATGCTGACAAAAACAAGCCAGGAACGCATGAAGTGATTCAAACAAAAGATCAAGAAAAGCTAAGTTAAGAATTGATAGGTTGAGCATAGCTTGTTATGTGGAGACAATCTTTTTTCTACTAATAACTCTAAGAAAACTCCATTTGATTGGAAGATATCCACACTTTCCAGGCATCCTGCAACAGGGCACAGTCAGCTTCCAAAATGCCCTTATAGTGGCAGCTTCAACACAGTGCCCCCTGAGTACTCACCAGGACAGCATCACTGTGCTGGGTGTATTTTTTGTGCTCTAGCTCTACATTGCAGCCTTATTAGCTGTTTTTCTGTGCTACACTGATAAGAAAAAGCTGTAAGAATTCTTCCCTTGTAGGAATTCATTGATCCTCAGGGTCTGTAGCAATTTATCCTGAGGTGCTCTGTATGACCTCAGTGCTAGACACACCAATGCAAAGGTCACAGGGTTCACTAAATGAATGAGGGTGGAGACTCATTCTTAGAAATACTTATTTTGTGACTATGGGCAGTCTCATGTCTCAATAAATGAAGAGAGGTAGCCTGATCAGATATTCAAATACCCCACACTGTATAGTGATTTCAGCAGAACAGTGCTCAGTTATTATTGGTGTGCTTTGCATTTACTAGATTTTTTCAATAATTGTCCCAAAATTCTGTTCTGTCAAGTACACTCACTTTCACCTAGTGAAATCTGAACACAAAGTGAATTTCCTATTGGTAAAAAAAGGTTTGTACCCATTGATTTCCACCAGCCTCTCTCTAAGCACTTCTTACTGAGAACAAGACTATGAGAAGTTAGTTTGCTGTTGATTAATTGGTTCAGAAATATGATATTTTTCATTGTCCATCACTCCTTCATGCAAAGAACATCTATTTCCAACCATTCTATAATTACTTTTCAATTTGACAAAAAAAAAAATCACTGTTCTTGCATCATCATTTAATCTTTCTGAAAGTCAGTGGGCAGGTCACTCAAGGCAAGGCTCTAATCGACTGCCAGACTTTCTTATTCAGAGACAATATTCAAACTGTATGCAAAGGAGCACAGCAAATGTCTGTCTCAAAGAAGAGAAGATGACAAATAGGTCAACCTTAATTTAGGCCTCACTGAAGGCATCTTTAAAAATAGCTGTCTGCAGTTACAGAGTGCTACACCTCACTCATTTATTGAATGCCTACTCTCTGCAATATAAACCTAATTGCAGAAATGATCCATCCAGCACAGCATAATTTAAGACTAACAGATTGCACTGTAGAGCTTTACAGAGGTCTCTGGTGTTTACTGTGCTCCTGCTGGCTCCTACAAGTCTTCAGAGGAGGACCATTCATACCAACACTGCTAATAGGTGACAAAGGGGTCAGTCCTGCTTCTGCTTGGCACACTGCTGCCCACAGTCCATTTTCATGGGCTACACTTGGACTACACAGGATCACAACTGATTCAAGATACACAAACCTTCAGGCATTTGCTGCGTCATCAGCTGAGTGTCAGAGCCACTGCACCAAACTGACTGTTCTGCCAACATACATCATCATGTATAATTCCATAGTATCATGTCCTGCTTGAGAAAAGGTAAAGAATTAATTGTCATGATCAAGCTACAGAAATGCAAAACTTTGATTCCAGATACCGCTAATTAAAACAAATTTTTAAAACCTTTCTAAATAAAGTCAATAAACATTGTTTCAATGGCTGTTTACTGTGTAATTTATTTTATCTGTACTTACTGTTTGAATTCTTTTATATTAAATATATATATTTAATATTATTTTATTGTTTTATTTATTTTTGACAAGCTTGGAAACATTATTCCTCTTTAAATAAATATTGCTTGATCGCACATCATCCAGTCCATACTTCAGCAACAAGATCTTCCTTCTTTTCAGACACATGGGAATATTGCCATGGTGCTAATGACTTGTACCTTTTGAAAGCACTAAGAGCAGCACACAGGCTACAGAAACAAGAGTCAGTGCATTTTTAAAAGTTGTGGGTGCTGCAATCTTGTAGCTCTGCAGTACCACTGACAACAACAGGCCATAAGCTTCATGCTGAATTTGCAAAGCTTCAGTCCTGAGGCTTGTCAGTTGGGCTCTGTCTGAATAAATCATTGTTTCAATTGGAATAGCTCTGTTTGTGATCCCTCTAACTGACTAGTTCAATTTGCTTTATTCCCATTTCTCTTTGAAGAACTGCAATTTTATACAGATAGTTGTAAAAAGCAGATACTCAATGTCTAATGAGATACTTATGAGACTAACACAATGACATAGTATGAAGAGATACAGGCCTGGTCTGGTAGCAGGGGCCTTAAGAAGATAGCTGTCCCTCAAAACACAGGATGTGGTCCAGAGGAATCAGGTAAGGGATGAGGCACAGACGTGGCACTGGTGACTATAAACTCAGCCATAAACAGTAACAAAACGCAGACCTGGAAAACACTGTGTTTAGAGGTAGCTGAGAGAACAAAGGAACCATATCCAGTACTTGTAAGATGCAATATACATAATAAATCCAGATGTATCATGGAGCTGCAGACCAACAGAAAAATAGCAAAGGGGTAAAAGTGTGTTAGCAAAGGCATAAAATGATCCCAAATGGTAGATCTTAGAGGAAGAAGTAACCATCAATAGGAACATCCTTTTCCTCCTGGCACAGGACTCCAGCTGCTGACAACTCAGTGGTGGTAACTACCCCACCAGAACCAAACCACTGACCTTGGAGACAAAAGAGCAGTGGAAGAGTGAGCATAACCCCCCCCAAAAAGGGGAAAAGCTAAAAACTGTTGGTAAAGCAATTTAACTGCATTATTCTTTCTTCTGCTGAAACATATCTAGACTAAACATTATTCCTGAATTAGACTGCTAAGAATTCAATTATATTAATTTTAAAAATCATGTATATATGACACATAAATATATATATACACACATATCCACTTACATGTATATATACATAAAAATGTGTGCATTCTCATTGTCTGTAAACAAGATTTGGAATGTAACTGACTACAGATTCAACTGCTGAGGCAAACTCTCAACACTACCTGCATTTGCTTACATTGCACCAATGGAGATGGAGGCAGACAAAAGACAGCAATGAAACTATGACAAGCCTAAATTTTGAGCAAAACTGAGTAAGTACAGTTACAGCTTACATCAGAAAACATGTCCTGACTGGCAGAAATTAGAAACATAGGTCAAAATATTACAGTAGACAATGAGTCCAACTATGGAAGCAAAACCTTAATAGATGTAAGCTTTTTGTTCAGTAGGAAACTTGAGGACTCAAATATCAAATATTTTAAAATTACTAGTTTTCCCATTACAATTCTGACCATTTCCTGTTGAGAACAGTTGAACACAGAGTATTCATAGGATTTAGCTTTCTGCAAGTCAATAAACAAAATTAATTAGAAGAGCTTTATTTCCAACTGCTGTTGTCTGTCTAGACAAATTGAATGTTGAAACCTTCAGCTGAGAAGTTTTTTAATTCAAGTGCATGGTGAATTCATATAGTCCAAACCAAACATTCTCAAGTGGCTTCCTCTTTTCACATCTCCTGAAATGCTCTCATTCAGAATTGCTGGTTCTTCCTAAAAGCAGGGCAGAAATAATATATGCTCCAACTGTGCATATTATTCAGTTTGGGGAAGTCACTGCTAGAAGTTTTCCTGGTTTTAGAAAGGAAATTTGTTTGCTTTTATCCTTTAACTAACATAAGTTAAAGGATAAGTTCCATAACTAATCATCAAATTTCTTGATATGAAATATCAATAACCAGGCAGTAATCCTACAAGTTACAAGGGTTGTAAGAAACAGCCTTTAAATACATTATTCAGTGACTGTAAACAGGAATTACCTTACAAAATAAAAGTAAAGATTTGTCCAATGTCAACATTTGATTATTCAGGGATATGAAACAAGACTGTGTAATGATTCAGATAGAGGACAATATATGTAAATTAGGCTACAGAATATACACATAGTACAGTCTCCTGAGTAAGTACTTGTAATCAGATGACTGTAGA
>JAWWEV010000083.1:38442834-38459065 GCA_035583235.1 Hafferia zeledoni
ATATATGTAAATTAGGCTACAGAATATACACATAGTACAGTCTCCTGAGTAAGTACTTGTAATCAGATGACTGTAGAAAGTAAGTACTTGTAATCAGATGACTGTAGAGAGTAAGTACTTGTAATCAGATGACTGTAGAAGGTAAGTGCATGAATAACAGAAGGCATGATACCACATAATCTCAGGTACCTCACCGCAGCCAAGCAAACTGGAGGAAAGTTCTACATAAGCCACAGTTTAGACTAACACACAAATAATCAAAAATTAGCCATAGTTCAGTACAATGTTTCAACATGGTTAGTACCACACTTTGCAGGATCTTTTTCAATTAGCTAAATAATTACAGCTATGCCTGTTTCTCTGGTTTTTGCACAGGTTACACTAAAGATGACAGGCACATGAGAAAGAGAGCTCTACACCTTGAAGGATACTAATTAATCAATGGACTGAAGCTCAGGAGATGTAGGTTCCATTCTCAAGTTTGCTGAGGATTTGCAGAATAATATCCAGGAACTTATTTTTGGTTTCTGTGTTTCCCTGAAGATGCTTTATCTAGACTTCCTATACAAAGTTTAGCCATACAGAAATTATCCATGTCAGAAACATGATGGACACTGATCTCATTGGAAAGCATCTACGTACTAATGCCATAAAATAGTCAGCAGATTAGATAATGAATTTTCTGCAGCAACTGATTGCCCTCCATGTAAAATGCATCAGCTCTTTCCTTCAACAGTCAGCATGTCAGTTCTGTGGCAGATACAAATGGAAAAAGATTTCCTAGTGAACACTTGGAAAGAAATAGAAAAAACCACTGATTTCCTGCTTTAAATAAAGCCTTGGTAGCTGCAGCTGCACATGCCACCAATTTACTGCTTTTCTGCTGCTTAGCTGGCCAGCAGCTAGTATTCTAGTATTCCACTTTTCACAGTCACAAAAACAAGCACAAAATTTCCTTTAAAGTTAACAGCACCAAAATACACTAAGAAAACCACATTAAGAGTAATTAAATACACTCTATTTCTCAACAAAGACAATGCCATCAAGCATGAATGAACATCACATAAATCCAGACAAAATATAAACAATGACACTTCAAAACACACTTGAAATAAAGTCCAAATTATTTCTTAGGCATTTAATGCACTCTCACAATTTAGAATTATATTATGTTTCTGAAAAAAATATATTAAAACAGGTTACTTTATGAGTAAGTTGATTATATGCTATTTTAGTAGAAAATTATGAGAATTCATACACAATTTGAGTAGAACATATCAAGGTTGAATTTAAATGAAAAATTTTTGATAAAATATCCATGTAATAATTTCTATTGGTAGTCATATATAGCATGGATTTGCTTTATAATCCATCAGATTTAACCACACTGCATTCCCCTTCTCCATCCTAGTGAAGCAAAACTAACACTCTGAATTAAAATAGGAATTGATTTTTAGAGGCAACGTTGCAGGAAATGCATCATCTGTGGTGATTCATGGTGTAAACTGTAGCTACCTGCTGGTGATACCTTAGGAATGATACATCTTGACCCTTAAGAGACCTTTGCTGTCAGTATTGTACCACTGTATAGATGCAAAGGCAGTGCCTGAAGACTTTCAACATCATGCACATGTGAAAAGAGGGTAGATTTCATTACCATTGTTATTATTTTTTACATTGTCCACTGGGCCCTTTTTCACTGCTTCAGGATGTTGAAGTAAAACATTATAGATAAAATTATACACTTAAATTGATAAAAAATGAATGCCAATTAGCTATTTATAGTTAAACCTCTGAGGCAGGGCAGAAAATAAAGAAGTACACAGCATACATCTGTACCAAATTACTTCCAAGTAATGATAACTATTATGTTAATAATTGTCAACAGAGATAATAAAACTGTATCACTGAGTGCATTCAGGTTATTTGCAGCAGTCAGGAGTGCCACAGCAGCAATTGTAGAGAAAAGCCTTTGTGAGTATTCCTTACTAAACTGTAGACAAAAACAAAGCTTCTCTGCTACTGCACTGAGGAAAGTTTATCTGCATTTAATACACTGAATAAATATTGAAATTCTGGAAGTGTTCTTAAGTACTACAATTTTGATTAGCAGCAAAGCATGTATCTACTTAAGTCTGTTAAACAGTAAAATGAATGTGTATACAAAATGTATATAAATGTGCATGACACAATTTATATGCACAGATCTACACAACGTGTGGCTAAAGATAGACATATAAGATGAAGGCATTTTGAAATAGCAGTAAAACCAGCTGCTTTTAAAATACAATGATTTCAGATATACCAGTTGCAAATAATGACAATTAGCACATCACACCAGCATCAGAATTTGCTATCATCTAAACATAAGAAGTGAAATTCCTTCTAAATATTAAAATCATACCGATGGTGTTTAATCTGTTTCTAATTCTGCTAGAATGAACCTACATATATTTTCTGCCTGGTCATATTACAAAGCTCTTTCTTCCCACAGAAGGCATACACAGACATAAATAAGGTTACTGAACAATCATTCCAGAAAACCTGATTATGCAACAGTTCAAAAAAATATTCTAAAAATAGAAGGTATTTACTGTTGAGAATTGTGATTCTCTTCCTAATTTATAAAGCTGGAAGGATCTTTCCCAATATTCCTTATAAAGTCCTTATGCTGTAAAAAAGCTAAAAAGTATCATCCTGAAATACCACATGAGGTCTCTTGAACCTGCCTCACGTTGGAATTCCATCTGGGTGTTATTTAATGAGCAAGGCTTGACCCTCTGGTAATCAGTCTCAGCTGAAGTACAGGTAGGTTGGCTTCATTGGAACAACTGGAACAATTCCAAACCCTCTGTTCAGAATCACATGTTCTCTTCTTTTGCTGCGTAGTTTCTTGTTCCCTTTGGATAGTAGAGATACCTGGGGGAAAAAAAAAATTGGTAATTAATTAGAAATAAGAATTTACCACTATTCACACTCACCAGGTATGGGATCAATCTTTGTGCTATGAGCAGAAAGCTGATGTATTAGCATAATGTAGAAGCCATAGAAGCTCAGAAGTCCATCAAAGGAAATGGTTTCACTTCAGAGTTTATGACAGTTTGATACAGAAATCTCTGGGTGCAATTCTATCTTTCATGCTACACACAGGGAATTAGTTTGTCTAATGATCCTCTGACTCAAAATTTATGCACTAGTCTGCACTGCACACAAATAGAATTAGAGCAGCGTGGTGTAAAGGTCTTCCACAGATAATCAATGAAGCCTGAATGCAAGATAATGTATTTGTGGGCCAGTTTTAAATTATGTTGCTGATGTAACATCTCCAGACTTCAGCACTATGGAGAATTAGGAGAAAGTAAGTATTTAAACATGATTTCTTTCTCCTTTTCTAATTCCTCTGTAGGCTGCCAGATAGAAAATTAGCACAGAAAGTGATGGAGCTGCATCTGTCGGCTTTATATTGGTGAAACCTGTCTTATAATCAAGATGTATTATATTGTTATAATTATTCTATGAAAATACAATGTAAAGAGTTCTCATAATCAGTGCGGTGACAAGATAAAATGTGTTGCCTCAGTTTGGCCTCAAAACTCCACCAGCCCCCAATCCAAGTGTAAGACCTCTTCTGAAATTTTGCCTGACTACTTGCATACAATATGTATAACTCAGACATCCAAAGACCTTTCAAATATTCCTCTATACACATGATCCTTCAGTAAGCTCTGTTATTTTGATGACTGAAGTACTGAAGGATATAGAAGTATTCCAGGAAAGAGGAAAGGAAAAATATTTAAAAGAGTTTATAGCTTTGCACACTCACTTCAACACATGCAGATAGAAATATCTAAGCTGAAAGATTGCCATTAAAGTTGTAAAGTCAAGTGCACTTAAGGAAAAACAAAACCTACAGACTGAAGGCTGACAGTAAACTTCCATTCAGCCCAAATGTGGATAACATGATCCTTGATAAGGCACTGTATCTGTGTAAAAATTGGAATCAGAATGGTTTTGACTGAAAAGGGCCTTTAAAGATCACATAGTCCAATGCTCCTGCCATGGGTAGGGATCTTTCATTAGATCAGGTTTCCAAAATGCTATGTCAGAAGCACAAAGATCTGAATTCCCCTTACCAGTAAATGGATGTTCTGTTATCAAAAAGGGAGTCTCCAAGGACAAGGGGCACAATTACAATACTTAGAGGAACACTGTACCTGTTAGTACTATTACTGACATCCTAGAATAGCTTTTGTTTTATCTTGCACTGCTATATCAAACCAGCTACCTATGTAACAATGTGCAATTCCTGCTCCAGCCATAGTCATTAAGGAGATCTTGAAACACATAAAAAAGAATTTATTTTTGTATGGCCGTGATTTCTGAACACTGAAGTCAATCTCGCCTTCTATTTCTTCAAAAACTTTCAGATTGCCTTTCATTTAGCCTAAGAGCTCCCAAAGTGCCTTTCAACAGCATCTTGTTGTGACATGGAAAGGTATTACATTCTTCCCAGCTAAATTGCCCTAGCTGAACTGAACCACTAAACCACTAAAGCATCAAAAACAAAGAAAGAAATAAAATACCCAACACCTGCCCCTTGCCCTTCAACTGAAAGTGTTTATTTCACAGCAGCTGTTTTAGACAGTCTGCTTGCACAAGAATGATTCCAGATTACACTGAGCTTTCTGAACCATCTCAAGTAGGATGGTGTCACCTTCTTTGATGTTCTTTGACAGACTTTATGCTCTAATGCAAGAAGTCCACCAAGCAGACACCTCAGATATACAGAAGTTGTTTTCAAAGTAATTTCCTCAAACTGGTAGAAAGACCTGCTTCAGAACTGCAAGAGCAAACCCATCTCATCTTGGCCAAACAAGTCAGCAATGACAGATGCTTCCATTCAAAGACGTAGAGCTCATATAAGAACGTCTGAGAGCTCAGGGCATGTGATCTCTGCAAGAGGTCAGAGCCATCTGCCTGCTGTTGAAAAGTCATTCCCACAGTCCAAATGCTGACAGATAGCTTCATAAACATGCACTTTTTCTACAGACAGTGTGGACTTCAGGCATTTCCATTGTCAGGAGACCACTTAATTTTGTGTACATATCATTGAACTGTAACAAAAAAATCAGTTAGCCTAAACTCAGGCCAGCTCCTGTTTCATTTTTTCCAACAAGAGGTGAAATGCACCTTTCCACATATCTCATTGCTAAAGAGAATCTTCAGCTGAATGAAGGGAGAAGTTCTGCATCAATGACAGTCCTACCACATGATCAGATTATTCTGTTGCTTGCACCAGATAGATCCCTGGATCACTTCTCTGTTCTACACAACACAGTGTTGTGAATAACAGCCAGGCTATACATTTTTCTACCTAGCAGTCCTGAGATGAGTCAAATCTATCAGTCTTGATGCAAACTAACTGCTAGAAAGCAACAAATAGTTTCTGCCACAGTGCCTATCATTCTGATTTACAGAGAAAAAAAAGCCTAAAAAAAAGATAGACCTACTATGTAAAGTGGGAAAAGTGCTTTGTAATGGTATTGTGATGGTATTCTTTCTGGTTGGCATTCAGGTCATCCCTGAAGTGGCCAGAACATTCCTGTAATTCTCTATAAATACAGTTAGCAGTAATTTTTTTCACTGGCCATTTGAGTCTGACCTGCACAGCTAACACCCTAGGATCCAAGGCATACATTTTCCCTAGTTTATAAATCATCATTTATCTAGATTTCAACTGTTACCATGAAGCCTGGCACATGTATCTTCTGAGTACAGCCAATACTTGTGTGGTTGTAACAACTTGGTATAAATTATGTCTCTAGCAAGTGTGAAAGGTGCAGTGTGACTATCACCATGTACAGCAGCAAACCCTATCCAGAAAGTGTCTTTTAGTCCATCTCTTGGCCAAAAGTTTCAGTGCCAGTGGAACTCTCCATATTAACCAATATGACAAGTATTAGTCACTGTCTAACTAGGAGTTGGATGAAGTTGAAGGCAGGCTCAATTTCTACACTAGGTTTTCATGTTGCTTTTAATTTCTGTAGAATCTGTGACCGGAACGATGGGCCGATACTGCCTCTGAGTGGAAGGACAGAGAACTGGAAAGGTGTAGTGAATGCTGCTCTGTGAAATAGAGGGGCAGAGCTACAGTGCCACACAGCCCCTCAGCTGGCAGCCATCAGAACTGCAGGGGGTCAATGAAACTGTTGCAGCCACGGATGTTTAGAAACTAGGGGGAAAAACACCCGGATAAATAATAATAATACAAATTGTCAAAAAGTACTGCTGAGCTCTAGCAGACTTTTTTCCCTCCTTGACTGGAAGTATAATGCAACAGAATATTAGTATGACTAATAAACATTGCTGGCCAACACAATCTTCTTTTGTATGTGTAAGAATCAACATTTACAACCATTTGGAAGAAGAAAACAATTATCAGAAAATGCCTGCAACATTAGCTGGAAGGGGTGCCGGGGGAGAATAAAAAGTAGCAGCGTCTTAATCATGCAGATATCACTAAGTCAAAAATACCACTTTAGATTCCAGGAGTGTTGGAGCTGTGTACTGTCATCTATTGTCTTGTTTGGTATGTTCTAGAACATTAAAAAAACATTAACTAAGCTAAGTACAAATCTGAATCCGTTAGTCATCTAAAACAATTAAAGAGGTGCATTAATGTTGAAGAACACTTACCTAATATGGTAAGAATTTGCAGACAGAAAAAGCTTCAGTAATGCATTTCTGTTTTCAAATTATGGACCATAGACCCAATACAAATGAGGGCTGCCTCCAAAAGACACAGTTCAGAACTTCCTGTCATTCCTGAGCTATATAATTCTTCTGTGAATAATACCTTGAGCTATTCTTTGAGTAGTTAAAAATGCATAGATATCATTAGAGCTAGACTTGACAGTTTTGCTCTTCATGAAAATAGCTCTTTATAACCACAAGAACAGTTGCTTCTCTGTTTCTAAAAATTCAATAACAATGGAAAATACTGCATTGAAGAAAGTTAAGAAAATTAAATATGACAACATATCAATATAAGCATTTGATTATGAAGTCTATTTCCTTCTTGAATTGCAATCATTTTTCTTCCTACAAAAACTAATGCTGAATCATTTCTTACAAACAGACCTATGATCCTGTGAGCTTGTACTGGTTTTGGCTAGGATGGCGTTAAATTTCTTCATAGTAGTTTGTATGGTGCTTTGTTTTGGATTTGCACTGAAGATCGTGTTGGCAACACAGCAGTGTTTCAGTTACTGAATCTGGGAGGGGACACAGCCAGGACAGCTGATCCCAAATGACCAAAGGCATATTCCACACCACATGGCATCATGCTCTGCAGTAAAAGCTGGAGGAAAGAAGAAGGAAGAGCAGGGCAGGACATTCAGAGCTATGGCACGTGTCTTCCCAAGCAATTGTCAGATGTGATGGAGTTCTGCTTTCCTGGAAATGGCTGAGCATCTCCCTGCCATTGGAAAGTAGAGATTGAATTCCTTATTTACATGTGCAGCTTTTGCTTTACCTGTTAAACTGTCCAAGAGCTTTGTCACTTTTATTCTTTCAGTTCTCTCCTCTGTCCCACTGCAGGGGAGTGAGCCAGTGGTACAGAGCTGCCCTTGGGAGTTAAACCAGGGCAGAGCTACAGCACTCAGCTTAACACAACTCCCCTCTGACCATTGCTATTTTTGTTTATTTATAACAAATCTTCCTTTTGTATAATTGAGTTTCTGCTTGAATTAGGCCTCTTCATGCAATTTATTAAAAATAGGTTTCTGCAAGAATTTGGGTATTACATGTGTACTTCAATATAAAAAACAGATAAAATTTTGAAACCAATATTCGTTGTCCTATTTATAAATAGCCTCACAAACAAGGAGCCTGCCTTTTGTGCACTATAATATTAAATCAGAAAGTGAAAAAAAGTGGCACAATGGATGTGACAGGAATAATTTTGAAACGTTACAGGGGTTTTTGCATGTTTACCCAGTTTCTGTATAAATAAGTAATACAATTGAAGTGCTGAGTATTTTCAGGAGATTAGTGATAAATGGGCACAAGTTGATTATTCAAGATAAAGCTGAGGGTCATTATCCTCAGCTGGTCATTAATCCCCATGAAATGACTGGTATTGAAATAGTAATTACTGTTATAATGAAAATTTTTTTCAGAAAAAGCATGACAATTGTCTTATGAAGCTGTCTCACTTTCTAAAGAACTCATGTTTCTCTCATCACCTGATTAAGTTACTTGAATAATTTCTAACCCTTTATACAGTTCATTTGTCCTACTACAATTTTCATGTCACTGCCTCACTTAAGGCTTGTTTTCTCATCTTATATTCTTAGAATTTCAGGAGGGCACAGCAAAAGACAATAGCAATGGAAAGAAAGACACTGCACACAAATCCCCCCAAAACCTGAAAATAAATAAAACATATTTTCAGAAGTGTGCTCCACAATAAGGTAAAACACTATATTATTATGACATGTAGCTGTTTATTCTGATTTAATAGTGCTTTTATCCATAGCACAAAAGTCTCGGTTCTTTATTCCAAGCCAGAATTGAACTTGTAGCCTTACAACATATGGAGCTGATATTGTCCAGTCAACTTGGCCAGAAATCATGAAGAAATTTGGCCTTAAAATGAAGAAATATCTTTAAACACTTGCAATTTCACAAATAAAGTTTGTTGTGCTTTGATGTGCCTTCTGAGGACTTTTGAGCCTTTGGAGTTCTTTTTCTTCCCATTTCTACTAGAAGAGCTAGAAATGTATTATGGGTTGAAGGGAAGGCAATTTTTTCCTGCTAGAAGCACTGGCATTCTGTTTCCACTGTGAAAGACCCACACATGCTGCATCATTACAACTTCCTATCTTAGAAAATGAAAAACTCAATCTAAAATAAAAGTTTTTAACATAAGTTAAGGAAGTTTAAAAATAGGTGTACTGCCCTATATGTTGCTTAAGCAAACAATATATAGATACCATAGTACTTTTTTCTAAAGCTTTTCTGTGAACACTTTTTTAAGAAAGGGATCCCAAGACAGCCACAGGATGTACTAAGTTTCAGCCTGAAAATTTGCAGTTGCTTCTGAAAGGTTTCACTGTGTATAAAAGAGAGGAAGTAGAGCAAGGCTCAAAACAGCTTTAGGCAAGAATGGCTGATAGGATGTTGCTGAGAGAGCTACAAACCAATTACTGAATGATGGAATAAAATCCGATAATGGTGGACACCGATAAGTGCCTTGCAGTGCAGCTTGGGAGACTGATTTGTACTTCCAGCTCGCTTAAGCTGCTGGAGAGTTTGAGGTGAAACCTAATGATTCGTGTCTGCTAGCCAAATGAATCATTCAACACTGGACAGCTATCAAAACTGAACTGTTTGGCTATTTGGAGAGAGTGAGAGCAGAAAAAAAAAAAAAAATTAAGAAAAAAATACTGCTTAAGTTCTGAAAGGTCTGAATGGCACCAAACAGAACACACTTCAGAAAACATGGCAAATTCTCTGGAAATATAGACAAGTTTTTGACAGCCAAGGCCAAAGCATGGTCTGTCAATTTTCTGGAAGAAAAGGGAAAAATAGTAAGTTATTCAGGAGCAGAACCTTGTCTGGGAAACAATTAATGTTACTAGCGATAGGGGAACAAAACAAAATTATGCATCACAGTAAATAAAAGGATTCAAAAGTGTATTCAGTTTGTGTGGCCAGGTTTTGGTAGCAGGGTGTCTACAGGAATGGCTTCTGTGAGCAGCTGCCAGACGCTTCCCCCATGTCCAGCAGGGCCAATGCCAGATGGCTCCAGGAGGGACCTGCCACTGACCAAGGCCAAGCCAATGAGGAATTATGATAATACCTCTGTAATAACATATTTAATACAAAGAAAAAGTTACTGTGCAGATTTAATTGCACTCAGAGGTGATAGGAGTGAAAATATGTGAGAGGAACAGCTCTGCAGACATGAAGGTCAGTGGAGAAGGAGGGGGAGAAGGTGCTCCAGGTGTCAGAGCTGAGGTTCCCCTACAGTCCATGATGAAGACCACAGTAAAGCAGCTGTCCCTCTGCAGCCCATGGAGGTGAATGGGAGTGCAGAGATCCACCTGCAGTCCCTAGAGGAGACCCACACTGGAGCAGGTGGATGGCTGAAAGGAGGCTGTGAACCCGTGGGAAGCCCATACTGGAGCACGGACCTGCTGACCCATGGAGAGAGGAGCCCAGGCTGGAGCAGGTTTGCTGGTAGGACTTGTGACTCTGGGGGGGACCCACGCTAGAGCAGGCTGTTCTTGAAGGACTGCACCCCATGGAAAAGTGATACATGTTGGAGCAGTTCATGAACTGTGAGATGGACTCACACTGGAGAAGTTAATCGACAACTGTGTCTCCAGTGGCAGGAACCCCATGCTGGAGCAGGGGCAGGACTCTTCTCCCTGAGCAGCAGCAGAAATAGCATGTGATGAACAGACTATAACCCCATTCCCCATTTCCCTGCACCACTGTGGGGGAGAAGGTAGAGCCCAGGAAGGAGGAAGGGTTTGGAGGACAGTGTTTTTAAGATTTGTTTTACTTCTTATTACACTGCTCTGATTTTTTGGTAATAAATTCAGTTAATATCCCCAATTCGAGTTTGTTCTCCCCATGACAAGAATCAGTGAGTGATCTCTCTCCCTGTCCTTATGTCAATTCCAGAGCCTTTAGTTATATTTTCTCTCCCCTGTCCTGTTGCAGAGGGGAGTGATAGAGTGGCTTTGGTGGATACCTGGCATGAACCAGGTCAACTCACCACAAAAACAGTGAAAAATGAAGTTGCTGGTGACAGACCAAAAACAGGATTGCATATTATGACTGTTTTCTATCTGCCAGCTATAGTGACACACATGCAGTGGAGTTGGTCAAAATTTACAGTAGCTGTTATATGCACACCACTAACAATTCTAAGCCATTAAAAAGAAAAAAAAGTGAAATCTAGACAAAATAAATTTTACCTTATAAGAAGAGTCATACCTATGAGAACATTTCACTCCATTCCTCCAAAATTCACTCCAAAATCAATTTTATCTTTGCTACAAATCTCATGACAAAATCAGAAATCAGCGCTGATTGTGGATAACACAGAAAGTGCATGACTGGAGAAATACAATGTCTTCCAATTTTCCTGTGTCCTATGATAGCTCAATACATAGCACATCCACCAATGTGAAGAAGGACGCTGAACCTCCATTGGCCTTCTCCAGACTTTATGTATGGTGTGGAAATGTACTGCTTGCTCCTTTACCTGTTTCCTTCTGCAGGATAAACATAGTGTAAAGAAGAATTCCTTCTACTACCCTGTTATCCCGTGTAGCTATGAAGAATATTTTCTTACATCTCCTTTAAAGTAAAATTTTTAAAAAATTAGAATCTTAAGTTAGTTTTCTGCAGAACAGCTACATTCTATGGAATTCCAGCATGTCAGAAATAAAAGTAGTCCTGAATAAATCAGGAAAAAAAGACTGTTAATTATTTCACTGCCGTTAGTCTTATGTGCATTTCTGTGGCACTCCTTTGTTACACATTGGAAATACCAGCACATGTGCCTGCAACCTTGAAGCATCCTTTACATTTCAGCAATTTCATTTGTAGCAACAGGATATGAGGGTGTGGAACGAAGGTGTGCTAGGGAAGTTCAGACTGAACATTAAGGAAGTGTGGGTGGTCACTGGAACAGGGTTCCCAGGCAAGTGATCAGGGCACCAATCCTGTCAAGAGTTTGAGGAGTGTCTGGATGATGCTCTTAAACATAGTTTAGTTTTTGGTAGTCCTGTGAGGAGCAGGGAGTTGGACTCAACGATCCTTATGGGGCCTTTTGAAATGAGAAAAACTATGACTCTACTATTGCCTTTTATAGATACTTTTGTAATGGTTTTTCTGAAACACTGTGATCCATATTCAGCACACACCTGCTTCATTACAGTTAATTAAAGTAAGATGCTTTTTACCAGTCTGTGAGACAAATGCCTATACAACTACAACATATTTATAAGACTTGCTAGATTTTGATGTTGAAAATGACAGTAGTTTTCTTTTTTGGTTTTCATAAGTTTTGTGGTATTATTTCTACAGCACCAAATCCTGAGAGCTTGGGACAAAGACAGAAACTTTAAATTTGAAAACACTTATAAACAAATTTGTCAGCCCTCATGGTTGAAAAAGTAATCTGTAAACATAATTCAAGTATATCCTGAAGGTTTAAAGATTGAACCATTATTTTATTTTGAGAGTGTTGAATCATGATTTTTCAATATTTTGAGCTGGCAGCTGCAAGACACTTGCAAGCTGGAATTCCAATTTAATGAGTAGCCTATAGAAATATTCAGACTATCAGTAGAAATTTTTCAAGCTTGAGTCAATCCACATAAGAAAGTTTGCAGAGATTTAAAAAAGCTGAAAAATATTGCTGAGGCAACAGGAACTATAAATTCCTAAAACCTCTTAATATGTATATTAGGGGGCCAGAGAGTGTGGTGGATGTGTGTTTGTTTGTTTTTAAAAACCTAACTGCAGTCTCCCAGACTTTAAAATGATGATTACTGCAAACACTAGAATAGATTTACTTGATGAAAGTAGTCAATGGCTTTTTGCACCAAAGAATATTTAAGATGACAAATAACAGGCTAGCAGGTGAAAAATAAGAGAAATGCCAGGCTTATGTTGTGGACTATAATGATGTATTTTCTTTCTTGTGTTCCTCAAAATTTTCCAACAGAAAACACATTCCACCTCCAGGACAAAGCATTTGCCTGGTTTCCAAGACCATTACATTTTTTATATCCCCTGCACTTTTGTGTTAGTAGCCACTTACATGGCTTTTTGTGCTGTACTCAAATATTTTACTAAACATACCCTGTAATGGTAGAGTATTAAAATAAAATATACTTCTATGCAGTTAACCTTTTGTTCAGATACGGTTTTGTAAGGGGAAAAAATGTGAGGGAATTGCTGCCATACCTCTACTACTCTTTCATCTAAATGAAGAAAACAGATGTGGCCAAAAAAACCCACTTAGATTAGCCACTATGTCCTACATACATTTCTAGTCCATGCATCCATTTATTATAATAAACCACATATTGCACTAAGTTTAAAGTGAAATTGCAATCATATAAACAGGAAGATGATACATTTGCTTTTAGCACATCATAATTGACTTTTTTAATTGACTACACTGACCTGTTAGAAGTGAAACTGTAATAACCACTTTCCTCTAGAACCTCTTCAATTAGAGTCTACAACATAAAAGAACTTAATTTCAGTAAATTATCTTCACTGAAAGTAATCAATTAATACCTATAGGTATACATACTGCTTACCTGCAGCTGCTCATATGTCATCCCTTCTGGCATGTCAGAAGTGCCAACAATGCCTTAAAGTAAAAGGCAAGTAATGTTATACTACTGAATTTGGAATTTATGCTCCTTTATAAGTTTCTTAGCAATTCCACTACAAGATATAATGACAAGAGAGATGTTTCATTATCAGCAACTTCCACTGAGGGCAATGACGCCCTGAAAAGGTGGGGTCATCTTATGGCGTGGTGTGAACATTTGATGCACACACATTATGAAAGCATTCTAACCATTGGAAAATAAAGAATGAAACAGAACACAGAAATACCATTTTCTTAATTTTTCCCACTTACTGTTTACAGTGGAATGGGCACACAGCCAGCAGCAATTTGTGAGGACAAAAGAACTGTCTACAGGTTAAGAGATTCAAAAATTACAGATAATAAGCATCTCAAAAATTGTATTGTTGTCTCTGGGAACAACATAATGCTCATATTTAAAGTGATTGTTAGGGACTCATTTCCTTCTCAAATATCATCTTTGACACCTAGTATTAATTTTGGTTTTTGCAATAAGCTGTGGAACTGATAGTCTAGTTTCAACACAAAGCCCATCAAAACCCAAGTTTCTCACGTTTCTTTCTGGTGTCACAGCTTTTAATATTGCTACATCTTCTAGTCCACGGACAGCAATATAGCTTTTCCTGAATTTAGAAGAATGTAAATGGCACAGTTTCCAAAATACAGGCTGCACATTTCCCTTACAGCCCTTGCACAAAAAAGCACATGATGAAACAAGTCTCTGAACCAGGAACTGTGGCTCCCCACCCTGGGTGATGCCATAGCTGTAGGTTTGGTTAAACATGGTGTTTATGATTTGCCACGTTGAGTATAACTTGTCCAAAGTATATTTGACATATATATATGTGTGTGTGTGTGTATATATATATACACACACACACACATACAGAGAGACAAATACGTATTTCGCTGCTCATATTTGTATGGCTTGACCCAGCTACATGATTAAGTCAACCCATTATAACAGTTTCAAACATAACAAAATAACAACATAGGATTTAAACAGAGTTTGTTTAAAAAACACATGAAAGTACAGGTAAATCCTAAGTATGACACTTTTGGTTACAAACATTTCTTTTAATATTCATGAATGAACCATGAATTATTTGCATCTTTGGTATTTCCTTGTCATCCCAAAGTATACTGTCTTAAAGTAGTAGAAAGTTCCAGCAGTGGTAAACTGCGTATCTTACCACAAATTAAACCAAACAAACAAACAAAAAAAAAAGGGTAATGAAAATCAGTATAGTCAGCACAATTTTATTGTCTTTAAAGACAGATCTTGGAGCAGCAATTCCTTCTGCTTTGATGCCGTACACTTTATTGGAAATATATAGCACCACAGAAGTCTTGATGCTTTGTTTACCTTTTCTATCATCTGGAAGCAACATATTTCCATCTGAAGACAGAGGTACTACATGCCAGTCTGCTGTGAAGTTGTTGGGCTCAATCAGTTCAGGAGAACCTTGCAGCAACTGGGGAAAAAAAAAAAAAAAAAAAAAAAAAAAAAAAAAAAAAAAAAAAAAAAAAAAAAAAAGAAAGAAGAAAAAGAAAAGAAATACAACTGAAACCTCCACCTCTCCTGTTTGCCAAAACTTCAGACTTTTGTGAGGCAGTTTACCCTTTCCTATGTTTCCCAGTGCAATGGGAAGAGAGTTCAATACTTATATTTCGTGATAGCATAATTCATACTTCAAATAGGAAGAGAGACGAAGTCGACCACAGGTAAGAAATCATTTCTGATTTCAGATTACAAGGATTGCTCTGCTGACTGAAGAGGGACTTCTTGAACCTCTCAATGATTCTCCTTTTCAAGTTGCATTGCAAAGCTGGAGGAAGCTACATGAAACAACAAAGAAACAGATGTTTTCACCACTCACTACACCTTCCCCATTCAGCAGTACCATTATTGAAAAAAGTAGCTGCACTGCAAAAAGAAACATTGATATCTAATAGCATAGCAATAAACAACAGAACGAGACTTGATTTAGTGTCATATTATAATAAGGCTCTTTGGTTTGCCCACTCTGTTAGGCTTGGCTTATCACAAAACTCAGTTCCTCTAGTCTTGAAGGTAAAGATCATTGTAACAAGCCTAACACAGATTTGCCTCCCTGATCCAAGTGCTTGTATTTGGGACATTTTTCTACAGATGAAGCCCATAGACTATTTGACTAGATTTCATGTTGGCTACAATGAGTCGCTCTAGCTGAAATAAATGGAATTTCAAGAAGCTTAAACCTTTATCCAATGCACAGAGTCACTTCAACAGGCTCTTTTAAGGTCCTTATGGGTCTTAATACATTTCAGAGTACCTTTTTTGCTAGAGGCTACATGTGGGAGGTACATTTCACTTGTCTTCATACCATAACTGATTTTTTTTACTTTTTTCTCTTGTGATTTTTGATTGAAAAAGAACACATTTTTAATATATATTTACAAAAAAAAGTAAAAATCACATTTTATTGGGCTTGAAGTCTTCAACTGAGAATTCAAATGATGTCTCTTTCTTTGAAATATCTTTTCTGCTCAAGCAGTAAATATAAAGTTTCCAGTTGGTCACTGCAATGACCAACCCAGCCTGAAAACAATTGGATGGTATGTCACTACCCTTTTGAAACAACCTCCTATGCTGGTTCTGTATGGTTGCTTATACCTGCAGACACTGTTTGAAAAGCTATGATTTTCCACCCTTTAGTATACACTTTATACTCACATCATTGATGTAAATTCATGAAATGCCACTCCACTGAATTCATAAAGCTTTTTGACTACTTAAGGGGGGGGGGTGGGGGGGGGGGGGGGGTTTACCACTAAATT
>JAWWEV010000083.1:38460993-38495844 GCA_035583235.1 Hafferia zeledoni
CCCCCCCCCCCCCCGCCCCCCCCCCCCCCCCCCCCCCCCCCCCCCCCCGGCAATGACCACTAATTGATTCACATTCAAACACTGACACATTACAAAGATATTTATCCCACTGGAAGAAATAACTGCTCTTAGACAGCTATAAATCCAGAACGGTTTTCATGGGCTCACAGGAGCCCTAATTTGCTCTGACCAACCAGAGATCCAAGTCACATTCTAAACAAAAAGACTTCACCAACAGCTGGTTGTATCCAGGTTTTTTGTTACAGACAGATACTACTCTCTTTTCAAGATAAGGCCTTACACATACGCTTTAAGTCAGACATTGAATGTTCCTTAGCCCATAAGGAATTAAAAAATTATGCCTTAGGAAAGGGCTGCAAGACACTCAATAGATTCCATGCCTCTGCAATCAACAGTGTGCAGTTAATGTATCACAGGCGTACTGGGATATTCTGAAGCAGAAGTGTTAAAGTCCACTGCTTGAGAAATTCAGAGTTGCCTGGGGCACTAGTGTTCAGTTTTAGCTTTTGTTTTAAAGAAATCAGCTGTCAGATCAGTTGGGAAGGAAAAAAAAAAAAAAAAACGCACAAGAAAAAGGCCAAGGATTTACATAATGCTTTCTTAAAAGCTTTCTCTTACATTGTTTTCCAGAGATCACTGATTCTTGTTCCCATGGAAACTGGATTGGGAAGGCTGCTGGCAGCCATGAACTAACAGGCAAGAACTCTCCCTTGTAAACTTCAGTTTAGAATTGTCAGATGAAATATTTGAGAAAACAGCTATGTATTATAAAAAATATTCGACCTTAGATTCCTAAGAACATAAACAAGTACAAGAGAAGCATAGTACACAGTAAA
The DNA here is from genome assembly GCA_035583235.1 of Hafferia zeledoni. Taxonomy (NCBI): domain Eukaryota; kingdom Metazoa; phylum Chordata; class Aves; order Passeriformes; family Thamnophilidae; genus Hafferia; species Hafferia zeledoni. Next base: position 38,461,851 of record JAWWEV010000083.1, read on the forward strand.
CAAGCACAAGATCCTGATTTCTCTGCCTTCTCATTCTGAAACAAACTGACACCAAAAGCATGAAAGTTTTTGCTACTGCTTCATTGGTCAGTTTTGAGCCAGTTTGTGAGCTGCTGTTACTTCTCAGTTATTGGGCATCCACATTATGAGATCTTGTATTAATTAGTAGGCCACTTGAGAAAACCTTCAACAGAGAGGACAGGTTCACTAATGAGCACCTTGGACATACTCCTAATATACATTGTAAAGACTGAACTGCTACATTTCTGCTGGTGGAAGAAGGAGATAATTTCTAATTATTTTAAATATTGATTATTTTCTGTGTCTCTGATAATTTAATTCCTTTATTACCTGTTTTGATAAGTTTGACAGTTAAAAATAATAATCATTAAATAAAAAGACATGTAAAGTACACCCAAGTTCAGATATGCTATTCTGTTCTAAACAAATTTGGCTCATCAATTTGAAAATCCCTGAGATAATAAACATCATATCACAAATAGAAACACTTCATTTTGGAAAATACAAAGATATTTGTTTAAAAATATCAATTTTTGAAAGTAGCTGCATGGCAGCCAACTTTCTAGAGAATAAAACGTTTTCCATCATATTTTTAGTTGAGGTCAATGCAGATTTTATCAGTTCCATTTTTACTTGGAATTATCATGAAAGAACTTCAACTCTCTTTCACTATGAAGCATGTGAACTTAATTTTAAAATAAGTCTTTAAGTTTGAAAAAGATCTCCGATTAAAAAATATTTCAAAACATTTCACATATTCAAGATTTGAACTATTGCACTAAAATTCCAAGAAAGTATTACTATTTAGTGATGATAAAAAATTTACCTTTGAAGTTATTTAGAAACTATTGCTGTAGAGGAAAGCATTTTATATACTCTCCAAGTCAGTATATGATATTGTCACTTTAAATAATTATATTGCTGGTATAACAGAATGTTGTAAAAATAATTTACTGTACAATCCATTTTCCTGAGGTGAGCCACTGATTTTTTTTTTTTGATATGACTCAACTGTTGCCATCCCCCACATACTAATATTCAAGGTTAGTCTTTATTTAAATGATATATTTTTAAAGCATCCTGCCATCTGCAAAAATGTCAAGTTCTGTTGTTTTTAAAGAACAGTGACTAAATTAGCAGCACTTTGCAGTACCATCATTTTGACAACAGCAAATAAGTAAAAAGTATAGAATGTCAAAAGCAACAGTCATGCTTACTTGAGTGATGAAGATAATTTTGTGGAGCTGAATAAGAATATGCTGAACAGGGTCACTGATCTGACGCACCTTCCTCTGTGATACAGCAATTCCTGCCGATGCTGGAGAGGACAAGAGTAAAATCAGGAGAGCAGCTCATTTTGTTGCACACACCATTCAAAACCTGCAGATAGAAAGGCTAAGTTTAAATGCATGACTTGTGTTTCCATGATCTGTTTTGGTTAGGAACCAAAAAAGGATAATGTAAAATCTTAAAAATTTAGACAGTGTAATTGAAAATGTGTTTCAAAAGAAAATTCCTTTCTCTGAATCATTAAATTATTCTATGAGAGAAGCAGTATTACTGTACCTTACCAATCATTAAAGTTTCCTCACATTTATTCAAACAAAATTTGAATATACGATAAACAGAATTGTTTTAACTGATTTTTTTTTTTACATTGACTAAACAAATATTTATTTTTTGTGTATTTTGATATTACAAAATTTGTTTTCTATCTACTCAAAAAAATACAATAACATATCTGACATGGACCATATTCATGTCGTAAATCAATTGTTGTTTTTTATTTTTAATCTTGTGAATTTAAATCATACATACTGTCAGACACCAACATGAAACAAAAGCTTATCAGCAGGCTGCCACTATAAAACACTTGGTGTATCACTAAAGAATATTAGTTCACCAAATTATTTTCCAAGTTGAGTATTAGACCTGGAAGCAAACCAAAGAGCTTTGGCCCAAGTATTGAACTTCAGCCAGCAGCCCTGTATCTCTCTCAAATACAATTCTCTAAACTACACTTCAGAGGCTAATTTAGATCCATATTCTAACATTTCCTCACAGCAACAACCTGAGGATCATAAAGTCTTATGTACAAATTTACATCCACAGAAACCTTGTGTTTTTGCAAAGTGATCTTGTATCAAGAATAAAAATTATACTGAGCAGGAGGTGAAATCCAAGTACCAACATTAACTAGTCCACAACAGTACAATTACCACATTGTTTGCTGTTGAATTTCTGTGCTGGCTACTTTAACAAGAAGTAAGACAGACATTCACAAACTGAAGTGTCCAGGGACCATCCAGTTCTGAGCTGTGCTCTCACAGAAATAGAGAAACACAGCAAATGTCCTTCGCTATCACAGAGAGACACATTTCAGGTAGGATCAGGAAGATGATGACAACATCACTATTGCTGGGGGGTTTTGTGGCACTGCCTCTTGGCAGATGTGTTGAGAGTCAAGTGAAATTCAGTTCGACATCTTTTCCTGAAGTCTTCTCTTAATAATCAGTAAGAGGAAAAGAAGCCTTGCGTTTCCCCTGAGTCACTTAGAGCAGAATTTAGGCTGGTTTTCCTGCTCAAGGTGACAGGGAAAGCCATGGTGTAATAATCTAAAATATATGTCACCAGAAGAACAATTTTGATTTAGCTCTTTCTGCCTCATTTTCACCTCTCTACCAACTGTTTCAACACTACTATATTTGATCTCCAGTCTTGCTGTCACAACATACAAATATTCAGCTTTTGTTAGGACACTCAGAAAACCTTTAATTCCTTGACATGTTACCTTTTTCCCTGCTCCCTGTTCTATGGCATTTGTCCTTTCTTTCCCAGTCAATGGCTTGTATTACAAAACAAAAGCAAATAAATCAGAGCCCTTTCTTTTGTGTGTCCTCAGATTGTTTTTTTCCTGAATAAACATACATTTAGATTGATAACAGCAAACAGAAATGACCAAGTAGGGCATAATATGGATTCCACTGTTATTCAGTGTGCAGGGCTTTCTCTCTTTTCTAGTATGACAGCTACAATATCATCTAAAAGTCCAGCAGGACCAGATGTAATGTCTACTTATAGTGTCTAGGTGCTTCAAAGACAACTAGGAACTTCAGGAGTTCCCACCGAGTCCATACACTCTAGACCACTCCAAGTTTCTGGTTTGGTTTTTTTTTTTCCTTTTAATACAGCACTCTAGAGTTATTTGGAGGATGAGGGCACACACATGTGATTAGGATGCTGAAGACCTGATCAAAGCTTTTAACACTTTTTTCCAAAAGGAAAACATTACTGAAAAAATATATTGGATTTACTCAAAATACCCACAGAACTGAAAATTTTAAGAAAGGCAAAGTATTAGTAGATAATTATAGCTCTGATACATTATGGCTGGATTGTGGGGTTTAACTGTGTTGTTATTATAATGGCACTCTTTAGTGAACAGCACTGAAACTGCAGAAGCTTGACATCAAATTTTAATTTGTACTGATTAATTAAAATTTTGAATACAATTTTTATATTAAAAGCTGTAAAACAGAACTTAGGACAGACAAAAAGTACTTTTTTATGAAGATCAATATCTCAACTGCTCAAAATAATTTTTTTTCAATTATTATTTAATTCAGACAATATGCATTCTGAAATCACAGTTTAGCAGCTTACAGTATGTGAAGCTTCCAGAAAGAAAGAAAAGTACCTCAAACAGAAAACTTGTTTCATCATTCATGATGTATAAATACATGGTAATTTACAAGGGCTTTATGAAATATTCATTTCTCAGGAGAAATTCTCATTGTATTCAGCAGAAGTTTAGCCAGCATAATGACCATTAAAATGAGATCTTACTGATTTACTGTTGGAATTCTTATTTTTAAGAAGCACTTTAATGATAATTCAGCCAACATATTTGTATGTGAAATGTAATGTTCTCATTTTCTAACACTTTAGAATATAATTATTAGATAAAACCATGATATTTCACATTGCAAAGAGCTACAACCAGTAGACTATAAGACAGTCACCTCATCACAAACAAATCCTGTATTTTCTTACTGTGGACCCTATGGGTGACTGAAGGTACTCTCAAGAGCAGATAAATAGGTGGCAAAGCTGAAGAAATGAAAGAGGAAACACTGTATACAACAGGAGAATAATGTAATAATGTTTAAAAACTTGGAAATTGTTAGGTTTAATTTAAGTTTGAATTTCTTACAAGTACCAAATTACCTGGTCACAATCTTGATCCAGGACCGTCAATATAAGCTCTATCAGTATTTAAAAAAAACAAACAAACAAACAAAAAACCCCACAAAATACAACCAACAATTAATTAATTAATTGTGTTTGGCATTAATGACTGTAAAGAAAATAACAGTATTCCCTGACTATTTCTCATGCTTTCTCTAAAGGAAATCTGTACAAATTCCCCAGGTTTCACGGGTGAATTTTTAAGTCATATAATGGCTGGCTTACTCTGTGTGTCCAAAATAGCAATACTTCTACTAAATAAAAGTTTCTTTCCCTGCTCAGTTTTCAGTCTGGCACATGCAAAGCCTGTAGAGAAGATTTTAATACTGAAAACTCAGAAATCCACTAGATTACGCATTTGTACATAGTTAAGGATCTTTCAGTTAACCCTTTTTATGGATGGAAAACATAAAGCATAATTATTATCTAGAGGAGAAAAACATGAGTAATAACGCATACAATGCTAGTAAAATGGGGGGAAAATAATGTTACATCACCAGGACAGCAATACCTCAATGTCAGAAATATGTGTTTGTGTTAGATCCTGGCCTGTACTCCACACAAACACTTTCCCAGGCTGCAGATGTCAGAGGCTGAAATAAGCAGTAACAAATGGACACAGACAGACAGCGAACTGAGAGAACCACCAGGATGTCCTGCTGGGTGGCAGCTGCAATAGCCCCAGGACGGCAAGAGTTGGTATCTACTTTTGTGGCATTAGGGAAAACCACAGTTTCAAGAAGTAGTTATGAAGAAAGAAAAAGATAGTTTTTCTAATGATTATATGAGGGGCAGAGATTTGTGCACTAGTGAATTTATACAGAGAGAAAAAAAATGTGCTTGCTTCAATACTCAAGCATGAGGAGGCTGCCATGACTGAGTCCAACAAGACCAATGCTGCAAGGCTGGTAAGGGATAAGTGACAGACTGGATGGTGATAGCTAAGAACTGCTCTGAAAGCAAAAATAAAATATATTGCCTTTGGATCAAACAGGGTCTGTGGACAGGAAAAGAATCAATGCCATCATTATAAATACTTACCTAGCTAAATTAAAGGTAAAAAGAAAAAATTGTTCAGGAGGCAGATGCAGGCAAGAGTGATTTTGAAGGGTTTTTTTCTGATATGAAAGAAAATCAGAAATGAAGAAACAAAGAACAGAGTCTGTGAGTAAGAGTGGTACCAAGGAGATCAGAAAAAATGATGGTTCATCGAGAATGTGTTTGATACCTTACTGAACAAACAACACAAGAAAAAGGAAGACCTCTAGAAGGAGAAGAGAAATGGTGTGACATATTCTGCTTCTGTTTGTTTCCTTTTTTGAAAGAAATGAGTCCTCCAGAATACAAAAAATAGGTGTCTATGTGTATATGGAAGGTCTAGAGGAGTTCAAAGAGAAAGAATATTACTCTACAGTACTACATTATATTCTATGCTATCAAATAAATACACAAGCACATTCTTCTATGGAGAACACAAAACCAGAGTTTGGCTAACCAATTTAATATCACTTTAATCTGATGAAGTAAAGTCCATTTTTAAACTATTTATCATGTGAAGCCTTTGTGTGCAAACACCCTCTAACAATGTCCTCAAGCAGATTGAGTGTCACAAGCTGAGATAACATGAAGCTGTAATGGTAAGTAAACAAATGTTTCATGAAGGGAATTGCAGAACTGTTCCACTGCAAAACACAAACCTGGGGAATTTATCATAACAGTGATCAATTATATAATTTGTATTAAAATCATAAATCACACCTACCTTATCTGAGGTTGTATTTCAGAAGCTCTAAATCTTTGTTTAATTATACCTGAAACAAATGCATAAATATTATCTTCTGCTTAAAAAATACAAACAAACAAAACCCAAAAACTGAAATGAAACATGCATGTTAATGTCTCCTATTTTCCAGACATGGTGTCAAAATAACTTTTAAAAAATAGTATTAAGCCAACTCCAAACCCCATTTGACTATCAAGTTGCTGTTTGATGTATCAAAGATTTGCTGCATCATAACTAAAATCTCAGCTCCACATAGTATTCTAATAAATACTTTCAGAATTTCATGGAAACTAAGCAACAGATGTCCACACAAGATTTGCATTCAATTATTACAGTTACTGCTACAGTTGTAGCCACGACACTGTCTCTAGTCTGGATAAAGTGCCCACTTTCTCAGAGAACCCTTGAGGGGTTGTCTCAACCTTGTTCCACTAGAGTTTTATTGCCACCATTCTATAACCTAACTATTCATATGCAATAACATGCAATAACTTACTTCTTACACAATGCTACTGAAGTTAAGACTTTGAAGACTGGGATATGACCACTTATTGGTCCGACATCTAATCAGCAATAAAACTGAACATAGACTTTGACATAATTTATTGCACAGTGCCAAAAATGTCTAAAAGGAAAGGTAATGTTTGATGATATTTATTATTTATGCACTTGGAAAGCATTGCCTCAGATCAAATATTAGTCTTAAGCAAAATATTAACTAATCAAATATTAGTCTTAAAACATTCCTGTAAAACCACTCCTTTGAAGGCAATTTGGACATATGAGACCACTCTGTCCTACAAATGGTGTCTCGTTTTGAATGAGGAATAAGTATATGTTTAATGAAAAGATAATTTTGCTAAGTGAAAGTCTGAGTAGCGAGATTCAGAGATTCAACAATAATTTATCCACACAATTAATGGATTTTAATCTAACGTCCTGCATCTTTATCTACATGAGATTTTTTCCACAGTAGTAACATCATAAGCACTATCATTAAACAAGAACAGAGACATCTAATCACTGAAACAGGAGAAAAAGAAAAGATTTTATGTCAAATTTATACTAGTTTTCCCATTGCTGTTCTTGTTACAATAGTTATATTAGTCCTAGAGCAAAAGCAGAACAAACAGTAGAGCAAACATATTTCTGAGAGTCTTAAAGCTTTTTGTGTTCAAACAGACTTTGTGCTGTACTCTGAAATAAAATGCCTCTATTTTTCTTACTTTTCTGAGATCTTCTAAATTTAAAAAAAAGAAATCCTGAAGGAGGCTTGCATCTGTCACACCAAATTCATTTTAAAACCAAAAGAAATGATACATCTTTAGGCCAAATCTGTCTCCCTAAAAGGGAGACACAGAGAGAGAGAGAGAGAGAGAGAGAGAGAGAAGGAAAAAGAAACCAATATTTTATTCCTTGGTAATGCTTTGCTTAGCAAAACAGATATTAAAATTCTGTAGTAGCCAGCACAAAAGATTGCTTGATAAGAATAGCTGATTTGTGTAATAGCAAATAAACTAGACCCTCATGGAAGCAAAAGTACTTCAATTAACCTTGCCACTGAAACAGAAAAACAGACAGAAAAAGACAGTGTCCACTGTCTAGAAAGTAAAGAATTAAATGAAAAATATGATTGTGCCCATTCAAGGCCTGTCTAAGATGCAGACACAATAATGCAAATACAAAAGCAGGAGCTTTGACCGAACTGAGTCATGTTGCTTGAGGTAAGGAGTTTGAGTTCCAGCCTCAGACACAACAAACACCATAAGATATTATGTGAATATATGCATGACAATTTGTAACAGAAGCCACTTGGCTAGAAAACTAAGTTTGAACACAGCCATTTGCTAGAATTTTCTACAAAACACATTCCCCCTTTTCCAAGTATTCATACACAAAATTGGGTTTGAAATACCATAATCTTTGGCTGTTTCTAATAAATGGTCTTCCAATGAGTAAAGGGATTACATCCAAATTTGCTTGATCAGTTTGATGACTCACCACATTTGACTTGCTAATCTGTGAGTTTATGAGTATATCTACGAGTGCATGATATTTCACACCAGAATCTGCCTCACCACTCACTGTATGTGGCAGAAATGTAGTATTTTCTGACTCCATATGCTAAAGTTAGGAAAATACTCATTAACATTAAAAAACAAAACCAAAAAACCACAGAAATCATGATGCAGAACTTCAATAAACCATAGCAAACATCCTTCAGCCTTATTTTTATTGCTTATTATTGTGTTAAAGATCCACTGAGCAGCTACATCTGAGAGGACTCTCATTATGTCAGCCACTATGAAAACACCGCAAAATAATTTATTCAATAACTAACCACAAGGAGACTCAAATATGTAAAAGTCATTGTAACAAACATACACGTTTATATACACATATAACACAAATAACTTTATAATCCTTAGTCTTCTGTGTGTGATTTATGCTAATCATACAAAGCCAGGTAGAGTAAGAAACAACATGAACATGTAGGCAAGTTAACTAATAAGTCATGGAGAACACGGTGCATCCTGATGTTCAGCCCAGGGTTCCTTGGATAATATTTCCTTTCACCATGGCTACTCCTTTGACAGGGATAGGAAGAGAAGGGCAATATATGTTTTGTTCAATTGCCTTGCAAGAGGCTATTTCTCAGTTCGAGGTGACCTCAAGGAAAATGAAATACAAATCTTCCATCCCTTTCCTGTTTTGTGCCCACTGATGTGAAAGACACACAAAACCCAAAGCTTTTAATTCTCTCATAGCCTACCTATTCTGAATAGCTCTATGAAGATTCCTTGAGGACATTAAAAAAAAAAAAAAATCAAATGAGGTATAAAGAACTTCTCTGACTGCTACTTTGGTCTTTAATAGCTGATGTAATTAAAGCAACTTCTAAGGCTTTAACTTCTTAAAGTACATTGACATCAGAGCAAATCATACAAATAGATTTTAAAAGGCAGTTTAGTGTTTACTCTTTCAGACACCTAACCATGTAATTTCAAGAAATGAGCTCATAACGTGATATAAGATCAGAAAACCTGGGGAGATAGTAACTTTGGCTTTGGCTTTAACTTTCACTTCAATGGTATCTAAAAAAATCTTTGAAAACTCATCCAAGTTTGATCAGACTGGTAGAAAAACTGAACCACGTTTCTGTATTAGCAGAAAGCTTCAATATATCTCCTTGAATGAAATGGAAGCAAAGGAAGTGGTTTTTTGAATGACAGCTTAATGATCTTTACAGGAGAAAGGTCAAATTACCTTTATTTATTCAGAATATTCTTACTAAGCTGTTCTTTAAATTACTATACACTGGAATGGACAATTGCAATCACATTAATTAAACTGTTTTGCAGAGCAAACAATTAAGTTCTTTTCTCACCAGCAGTGACTCCATGCACAACAACAGAAGTTGACATAAACATCCTTTGAACTTAATTCCAGCATCATACAGGAAAACCAGGTCTCAGCAGAGCTTGTTCTAGCTGATGTTTTCAACAAAGTCCCATTAGCCCAAGGTCTCAGAGAAAAGCGAATGGAAAAGCAAGTCTACAGAACACTAAAATCTCCAAAGTTCTTCAAAACCAGCCCACTGTTCAAATGATAGATTTCTTGATGCAATAATAATTTTCCTAGAATTTACTAAGCTTGCTTATCACAGTCTAAAGAACCATATATAGCACATGTCAGATGCTAGTATACTGAAGACTTTAAAAACTACTCAATCATCTTATTGAAAGAATATCCTCACAAATCATAAAACCAAACCAATACAACTAGTCTGAGTTAAAAAAAAAAAAAAAAAAACCAAAAAAACCCCACCTCAGCTCTGTGATCACAGAACTTGAAAAATAAAAGGTAACTGCCTGCAATGTAGCCCACATTACTGACTCCAGACAGTAATGGCAACATTACTGAATAGGGTTTTATGCCATACAGTGTCCATCGCTATCCTCAAGAGCAGTTAAATGCACAGCTAAGTGATGACTTAAACTCAGAGCCCAATCACTTGCTACATAAAACATGCAGGTTTCTATTTTGAAAGTATCCTAGTTCTAGAAATCCTCAATTATTCACCTGGATATGAACACCACCTGCACAAAACTCAAGTCCTGGCACTGTGTAAATAAGTTGTATTTCTAAAACCTCGAAGAAAGATATGGGAGACCCCTCTAGAGTTACATCACCAGAATGTTCTTCAGTTAGATCTGTGGTGTCTTCATTACATGGTAACTGAATTCTATTTGATTGCAGAAATTTAGGAAAGGAATCTTGAATATCAATGTCTTTGCTTATTGGTCACAAGTTAGATCAGAGATTCCTCAAAACATTGGAAACATAAGTTAAATTATGAGGTAACAGAAAAACTTCTAAGCAAGATACAGCAGCACAACAGGACTGTGCATTGAGGCTTCTTAGCCCCATGAAAAGCAAGTGGCTGAGCAATTCTGAAAGGAATCTATTGCAAGCTTAATTTCTATTGTGAGGAAGCTCAGAGGATTTCTAATAGCATGTTTTACACAGAAGTGTCTTTCACTGTATTTAGGATGCTGTCCCAACTGCAGTGAGAATGAACATGGTTAAGGGAAACAAAAACTACTTTCCAAAAATAGCATTCCCAAACATAGAGTAAACATTCAAATTCTTACTCGACTGACATAGTAGCTGTACTGGACTACTAAGCATTAAGACATAGCATGTAATTTCCTGCTATTTTGTTTTACCAGCAGAAATGAAGGTACAGTTACACTGTAAACCAAAACCAAGTAAAAATCCCTTAAATGTGTCTAAGCTGAGGTAAAGTTGGGAATAAGAATATGGGAATAACAAGAATAATAGGAATAAGAAAAAAACTGAAGCCAATAAACTGTTATCCCATCACTCTTCATTGTGTTTTGACTTAGTATGGCTCTAGCCTCTGACAATCTTTATCTTTTCAACTAGTAAGGACTTCAGGGGAAAAAAAAAATGCATCTGTCACTACTGCTCCTATGTTTCTGAAAGGTACAGAATCTTGCTTCAGTAGGATTAACCATTTTAAGTACCAGGAACAACTATTCCAGAATCTACATACCCTGCATTTGGTCATCTTAAGAGTATTCAAAGGAGCTGGTCTTGTAGAAATACATTGTGTAGACTAAAAAGAATATTTTTTTCTTAAAGGATAATTGAAAATCAGAGTATGTAAAATTATTGAAAATATTATGACAATAAAAAAAGCTTACCCCTATTACACTTTTAAATACATATCAGCTTCTGTGTCACTGAACAACTCAATATATCACACCTTTTTACAAGATACCACCCTAGTTTTAAATTAGAGCGATATTTTTCTACATTGCAGATCACGTTCACTCAGAGAATGATGTGATGACAGTATGATTAGACAAATCTTTTCAAGATCTTCACCAATATCACTGTTAGTAAAACTCACATCTCCATGTTAGCAGTTTCCAAGCTAGCTAGATGAAAGTTGATCACATTTGCCCCTGCTATGCCGACATGCTTGAAAAAGCTGTGGCTGATAATTCAAACTCTGTTAGCCACTTATTAGTAGTGAATGGAGCATAACCCAAGCAATTCCCACTTATCCTGAAGTTATAATTATTTTTTAAAGCTGTCTTTTCTTTATCCCTGAAAAGAAGAAACATTTTGCTAGCATTAATTACAACTAATCTACAACACTGACATCAACATTAAGTAGAAACTAAAGGTGATTGAAGAACTTAAGACTGTTGAGTTACTTTTTGGGAAAAGTAATCCTGAAGTATCGATATAATAATTAAATTCTATGCTGGGAGAAAAATGAATCATGATATCTAGAAATGCTGATTAAAGTTACTGGGATTGACAGGAACTGACTGGATCTTTCCACTTAAAATATTTAATTAAAACTATGGAAACCTGGTACTGTAATATTCAAATATTAGCAAAGTTGATGTTTTGGTAATGTCCAAATCTTAACCAAGCAAAACAGATTACAAGGAAATCAATATTAGAAGTGCTTTGGGTGTGGCAAGTTACAAAGATTTCAAATGTCTGTGACATTGCTGAACTAGCCCATAAAGAGCTGAACTTCTGTGAGACACACAATGTGTTATTCTTCAGTATAAACACAAAATAGAACATTTGTCTCTGTAAGCTGCTTTTCCTCAAGGGGTTCCTTCTATGCAGCCATTTCCCACAGTTAGATTAGGCTTTGCTGTATCCTGTAGCCTTCTGCTGTTACTCTCCTACACAAGAAAGCAACAAAGAAAAAGTGATTTTTAAAATTAATTTCTGGAGAAAAAATTGATAATAATCTCAGGGCTGGTTGGCCTCAGGTCCTCCAGTCTTTAGAACGGCAGGCTATCCAGCTACAATTAGCAAATCATATTACTGGATTTAAAGTAGAATTATCAAATCGTTTATTTGCTCTGTGCTAATGGCTAGACATTTCAATAAAAAGCAGTCGTATTTCTTCAGTACCTGAGCCAAAATCTAAAGGAAATCCATTTAGCAAATAGAATTACAAAAAGATAAAGTAATGTTATTCTATTTTTTTTTTTTTTTAAGTCTAGGACCTTGCAGGAATAACATTTGTTAATCTTCAGACAACAACATTCTCTTTACCCTTTAAAAGTACATTTTAAATCAACCACACATATGCTTTCAGAACTCAATGGGATGAATTGAAATCTTAAATTTTGCTCAACTCTAATATCCATCTCTCTTTTTCTAGTATAAAATGCTCTTTGATTTTCTCTATTCAGAATCCCATCCCATTTAATAGGTAGATCATGGTAGCTCACAATTTAGCAAGTAACTCAAAGCAGTTAGAGCTGTTTCTTTTTTTTTTCTTTTTTTTCAATTTTCATAATTGGAATATAATCCAAAAAAATTTCTATTTAAGATAACACCCAACATGGCTGCTGCTTTCCTATTCAATTGTCATAAATAACTACAGGCATAATGAATGCTGTGGTTTGTCACATAATCCTGTCCTAATTCAAATGTAATCATTAAGCATTCCTTCAATTCCATTCAGTCAATTCATTTAGACAGCTAAAGCTTGCCTCTTCAAACTTTCTTTTTCACACTCTTCCATCTGTTTCTTATCAATACTAGTCATCCTTGAGCTTCAAATTTAAAACTACCTTCTTTGTCAACTTGCCCAATAATAGTCCAGCTTTCACAGCTGTTACTCCAAAATATGAGGACAAGCTACACAAAGACTATGTGATGCAAAATGTATTAAACTGGAAAGGGTTGCCACAGAGGCACAGTGATTTTCTTTACTTAGGCAACACAACAGATTATGAACTTGCAATAAATAATGAATTCTTGAACAAACAACTGCTTTGCTGTTAGAAAGTGTACATGTAATTCTTAAAGAATCTTACCAATAGCAGACTCTTTCAAATTGCTTGAACTGGAGCTGCTTGAGTTGTCCAGCATGTCCAGCTTATCATCTAATTCAGAGCACATACCTGCACATAAAAATGAAAACAAAGAAGGTTTTAACCCATCTCTGACCAGCATAATAGCACCCCGATGCTACTTTTGCTAAAGTCTACCTTTCTCTATAGTCCTGTGGTCCTCTACCAGGATTTCTTCATACACTCCTTCCTTATCTTTTCCACATGGAGAATGACAAGTGTCAACTGGAAGGTCAGTATTTTTGCAACTGGCTGCTCCACTGCTGCTACTACGAAGACTCAACTTCTTACAATTTTTCTGACAACAAAGAACAAAAAGGAAATATTATATATTGTGCTTTCCCAGCACTCATTAGAAAATCTGAAAATGAAGGTGTCACTTGTGTATACACACATAAAAACATGCTTTTTGTTCCCACTTAGCTGCTAGTCCAGTACTTCACAGTACCTGGTTCAGTCACTGATTCTAAATTTAGAACAAAACTTTCAAGCTCTTAACCTAAACAAATTATTTCTAGTCTTTACACACAAGACATCTCTACTCTTCATGACAGTCTTTTCACAACAAGCACTGAAAGTGAGAAAAATGAAACAAATGCCAGACCAGAAGCAAATACCGAACAAAAGAAAACTAAAAGACCAGACAAATATAGGTTCCTAGGAACAAGCAGTGGTAGATTTATTTTCTTCCAGCTTAGATAGTAAAGACCAGTCCAGTTCTGGACAATGCAAAACCTGCATAACAGTCATGATGGTAGTAAAATATGAAAAGAACTTGATATCGTGTGATGTCAGAGAGACCCCAGGGCTGAACTGACCAAACACACTGGCATTACCAAGGTAGAGCTAAGAAAATAAAACACTCAATATAAATTATTTGCCCGTAACATTGAAGTGCTGCATCTTGTTTGTAGCACAGCATTCTTGAATAAGTATAAAATTCTGCCTCTGCTGCTGTCAGTGTTCATAGTTTTTTCTGGAAAGAACAGAAATCCCAGATCCCTGTTATTGCTTCTATTTTAATGCAACATATATTTTGAAAGAAGATATTTTATGATCTCTTTATATATTGTCCCAAGCCTTCACATATTATTTCTGTTGTGTGTAAATAAATTCATGTTTCGTTTTACTCTATCTTGTCAGAGCAAAGTGTGATAAAAGAAGACAGGAGATAAAGTATACAAATATATCAGATTCAACAAATTAGTATCTTTAATATTAAAGTAATTTCAGGAGATAATACATTCCCAAATACCTATATTCTTACCAAGTCTGTTTAAGATAATTTGTTTTGTATCTAAGGCAACATTCTTTCAGAGTTTCTCCCATGAAGTAATTTGACCTTATTAGGACAGAGCAGAGTGTGCACTAGAAAACCTTTCTCCTCAGAAACCAAACTGCACCCCTGAGCACTGACTATACCACTGCCTGCTTCAATTACTTCCCCATCTTCTGTTCTATTCTCAAATTTATAACTTAACTTGTAAGAGATGACTTGTCAAGCCTTTCTTTTTAAATTCAGGTAGGAAAAGATCATTTCATACCTAAGTACTGGACTGAGCTTATGTCCAAGATGCCACAATGGCAGTGACTGCAGCGTAGCACGGCATGACAACCACTAACGATGACTCTCCTTCTCCCTTGAAGAGAGCAGTCTAGTCCTGGCATGGGAGCACACACTGGACCCTGAGCAGCCAGTGCACAATTACTGCAAAGAACCAACTCACCTGTTCTGCATCAAAGAAAACAAAGTAAAGAAAGACAAGGGTCAAACTGCATGGCCATTTCAAACTTAAATCTCCTTTCAATATTTTCAATATTGAACCTCATACTCAAAAGATTAATTGTTAACAACAACTTGTAAATCAGGTGGAGCTGAGGAGAAACAAAAAAGTTCAAAAAGGCAGCTGTTACCAACTGGTGCCAGATCTAACTGCCCAGGAAGAAAGGAAACCTGTTTGAAATGTGTGAACTGAATCCACAGTCCCCACGATAAAAATAGTTGTCAGACCTACTATAGAAACTGTTCAGAGATCAGTGAAACATATCATAAAGCCTCAAAGCAAGTACATAAACTGTAAAGCTATAACCTTTCTACACATAAAATCTGGCCCATTTACATAATAGCTGAACATAGAAGACTATAATACTTCATTACTAATCTGAGAGCAATAAATAAATTTGCTGTAATATATTTTGCTCCACCCAGAAAATAGCTAATAATTTTTAAAAATGAGGTTATATAATGCTTTTTCTTTTCTGAGCAGGACAACTGGCTAATTTAGAAGGACAAAAGTACCCTGACTAGAGGAGGCTGGGATGGGATGCAAGTCCAGTGTTGCCTTTGCTCACCACTGGAGGGGGACCATAAGTATCTGCATAAGAACCTAAGGATATAAAAAAGATAATTTTGTGAGAAGAGGATGGAGTAACTGTTCTCCTACACATTGAAACAACTATTTTCATATGTCTTGAAGTCTCAGAGAGACTTCTTTCAGATAAGCAGAAAGACAAATACTTATTTTTTAAGAAACAGTGGGATATTGAATACATCCCAAACATTCAAATAGGAGGGAGGTTGATACATCTTTATTTGAACTATGCTCATACCTACACTTGTATTTTACAAATCTTTCCAGAGGTTCTATCAGTTGATCCAGTTTATTTTCACATTTTCATAATAAAACAGTTCCTCAGTTTCCCCCATTCATGAGATTGATTGCCACCTTTGTTGAAAAAAAATCTGCCTTCTAGTATAAACAAGCACAGCGGAAAACAAAAGTGAAGGGTAAAAAAGTCCCCCTGCAAAAAAAGTGTTCAAATAATGAACCAATTAATTTTTTTCCAGCATTCATCTATCTTTATTCCTAAGTAAACGCATTTCTGGAAACTTGTGACCCAGCCATGAAGAAAAAATTCTATCTTTGCCCATATACTGTCTGTCTCTTCATTGGTCACCATTATTACTATAAAATCAAGATACACTTTATTTTTGGATAAGTGAAATCTAAACTTCTCCTTTTTACTTCTAACAGGAATCTAAAAAAATCTAAAAGAGAAAAACCCAGTAGGTTTAACTAAAACAAAGATATTGATCTTTTGTTTAGCTCTGTTTTCTCATATTGCTGTCCAGAAGAATTAACTTTTCTGTCTTCAAGAAATATAGAGCTCTCTAGTGTCATTTGCAAACAGTGTGTAATTAATCTTCTTTGTTTGAGACATTTACAATTACACCATTATGCTAGACAATTGAATCTCTATTTCAATTAAAAAAAAAACCCAAACAAAAAACAAAAAAACAAAACCACAACACTATTTCCACTATTAAACCATTTGCAAAAAACCTAGAACTTAGCAATAAAATGAATAATAGTGAACATGAAATTGTCAAGGAAAAATAAAAAAATATCCAAACCAGTGTATTTCTTTCAGTAAGACAGTAATAGGTCTTGTGCATTAGGAAAAAGAAGTAGATGTTATATATAAGTGTTTTATCAAGGCGTTTGACCATGTTTCTCATGATATCTTACAAGAAAGCTAGGAAAGTGTGACCTAGACAAAATCATGATCACTTGGCTGCATAATTGACCATAAAAATTGGTAACTGCTTTGAGTGTTTGTTAAACTGAAAATGGGTAGTGAGCACAATTTTTCAGGATCCTTTTTGACCTTGTTTCAAAACCATTCAATGTTGTCACTGAATTACAGTGATAATCTGCATAATGGGTAGCCAGAGTGCCTGTTAAAGTGCGATACATTCACATCATATATCATATTGCAGCATATACATCATACCCAGAGTTGTGTCAATGAAACTGACAATAGGTGTCAAAGAAAGTTTGGAGAAACTGGAGAAACTAAAAGAACAGATGAAGTTTAAACAGAGAGAAAGAGAAGTTCTCCGAGCAAGGGGAAAAAACTGTACAAATGTACAGACTGAGGAAGGATTGATCAGACAGAAGCTCTGCAGGGAAAGGTATGGGGCTTTTGGTGGATCAGAAACAGAATATGACTCAACAATACCATGCTGTTATAAAAAGGGGATGGTGAAAAGAGGATTATTTTCTGATTTGAGAAAATATGAGATGTATAAAGAAGAGAATAATTCTGAAGAATTGTGTATTCTTTCTCTGTGATACCAGTAAGATCCTCAGTTGGAGTAATTAGGTACAGTTTCAAACACTACATTGAAAATCATGACAATCTTTTAAAGTCATGTTTTGTAGACCTCTGATTATTCTCATGTCTTTCTTTTCCTGCCTCTCCACACTCTTTATTATTCAGTCCAAATTTTTTAAAAATGGGGGAAAAAAACAAAAAACAAAAAAACAAACACTGAGGCAGGATCCAACATATAAAAAAAGATGTGACTTTTACACATTTGCACTGTCAGAAGGACAATTTCAGTAATTAAGTGTTCAGTTATTGCACCAATCTGGAATCCTGCAGACAGAGGTGTGTTGATACACAATCTAAGTGGTTTGAATGTGCTCAGCAATCACGGTATGGCAGCCGTTGGATGGGCAATTCCGACCCCCACTCCCAGCGCCGCTCCCAGAAAGATGACAGGACTCTAAAGAAGCAGTGGAACAGAAACACTTTACTAAGCTGAAATGCCTTCTTTTATAGGGTTAGGATAGAACTCTCTGGAAATATGGGTGGGACCTGGATGCCCATTGGTGGAGAACAGGATGGAAAAACGCACCAATAACAGGCGCAGGGATTCAACAACTGACCAATACGGGATCGCGTCCAACAGCCAATCAGAGTTCGACATTCTGACAGAGGTGGGAAGGCAGCTCTGAGGGATTAGGGGAACAAAACCCTGGATAGGATCCCTAAAGGAAAAACAAACAACTAGGACTCTGTTTGAAAAACCATTACTGAACAGGAGAAAACATACATAACGCAGAAAATATTCATTAAATGTCCATTAGAATCCCTTAAACAGTCACAGTGCATTGATCTTCTTCAGGGGCAGGTGGTTCCAGGCGGTCCTCATCACTATAAATCCACTGCTGGTAAAACCTCTTCCACTGACTGTAGGATTGCCTTTCTACTACAATGGCATTCTGGGGATATTCTGGACTTAGTGGTCTCAGAGTCCCTTCATTACACTTGAGATTGGGTCTGAATACTTGAAGTATCATATATATCCTGTACATGCACATGCATATGTCCACCTAATATCTCCTGGAAACAAGACATGCATATGGTATCTACTCTGCCAAGCAGACCAAATAAGACCAAATTTTCTGCAAACTAATGTTAGATACTGTACATAGCACAGTGTATATGTGCTACGGGTACGACCAGGATGCTTCAGGGATCCTCGTGGTTTTCCAGATGTTACCTTCAAACAGAAAAAAAGACTTAATGAGCAGTGATTGCTGACCGTAAAGACAATTTTTGCATCTCTGCTGTTTCTAAATTGTTTCTATTACATGACACTTTTATGACTGGTCAAATACCTATCAGGAAAGACACAGTCATAAAGCTTGGAGGTGAACAAGGTAATCTCTGACAACTCTTCCTGCTTTATATTCTATTATAGTATTTTGGTGCATTAACAAATTGAGGCTGAATTAAGCGTATTATGGGTTTGTCCTTAAGTTTGGTCATACATTTACAGAGGTAGCAATTTGGCTGTGATGACTATTTTCTACATTCAGGAATTCTTAAAAAAATTATACCTACAACATAGTTTTTTATTCTCCAAACATACCTAGTATAAATCTAAAAAGGTTACTTTTTTTTTTTATCACACCAACATTTCTAACATTTCAACTTTAAATCTAGTACCTGCTACATAAATGTCAAAATGGAACAGTGTCAATGGAGGGAAACGTGGAAGAAGAAAACAATTTGTGGAATGTTGTCTTCATGAAATTCCTGAGTTCTCACTCATTTCCAAAGGGAATTGTATGCAGTAATGCATAGTCAGTCAGTAAGATTAATTTAAAAAAAAATATTTTAATAAAAATATTTTAACATTCTAATCTGACATAACTACAGAACTATATTTTTGCACTAATAATAACCAGTTGTCTTCTAATTGTTTTAAAACCAAGCACACTTGTTGCTTCAACTGATACAGAAACAGTTGCTCCATACATATACAGTTGCTTTAAGAAAAAAATCTTTTATGCACTGAAAGGCTGAATGGTACAAAATCTATTTCCAAGCACAAAGAAAAACAAAATTAAAATGAACATTAATCCAATATTTATGTCTTTTTCTGAGTTAACAAAAAAACCCTGATTAATTCAGATTGAATTGCTAATTAACTACTACTTTGTAATGCATGTGGTGATGCTTAGAAACTGACATGATTATTAGCACAACAATTGCCAATAAAGCAGAACTGAATTTGGGTATGATGGGAAATGACTTGGTGAAAAAGCAGTTAAATAATTTTGTGTTTCTTTGTGTTTCAGATAGCTGCAATCCTGTCCTTTTTCTTAGAGAAATTTGAAGAAATCGATGATTGCTTTGAATTACAAGAGTTGCCAGTAGCCTGCAGGGTGGTTACAAAAGTGCAGATTCTTAAACCATGATCTTTAGCCCTTGCCCCTTTGGCCACAGATCACTGTGGATGAGGAAAAAGACAAATCCATTCCTGTGGATGAAGAAGAGTGGTAACAGTAGCATGCTTTCTATTTGCAGGTATTAGTAAAAGATGCTTCACATTTATTCACATTAGGGTCTTTGCGATAGAAGGGACATAGAAAGAAATTCCAGCATTTCTCATGAGTCATTCATGTTTCTAAACTAATCTAGAAAAGACATAATACAATCAACTCCCAATCATCTAGAGGTAGATTATGAAGGTTTATGTCACAGACAGAAGCCAGAAAACTGCATCAGCCATTTCCGGTCTGGTCAGGTTTATTAGTTGAAATCATTTAGATACAGTCCTGTTTGAAAAGAGCTATACTGCTTTTTTTCACTATTTCCAACCAATAAACAGTTAAACAGCTTCTGCAGGAGAGAGAGAGGCTTTTTAGCACAGGCTGTAGCCAAGCTACCTGTAAGCATCAAAATCAGAATGTGTTTTCAAGCAGCAGTATCCTAGTCCACCAGAAACACAGTACCTTACCTTGATAGCTACAGATCTAGCCTGGGAGGGCCAGTGTTGACCTGCGGCTAAAAGTCCCATCTAGATGGACAATGACTCATCGTGGTCTGTATAACACAGCCCCAGCATGCTGGTTTAGGGAAAGGCTTGCCCATTCAAGTGTGAAAACAGAAAAATGCAGAGAGCAGATTGCTAATAGGCATTCTTGTGCACTGGACAAAGCACTCAGCTAAGGGCTACCTAAATGGACCAGCTCAGACCAAGCACTGTTAATGACTTCTGACACTCTTTGCCCTGACTAACCCAGAGTCTGAAGCCGCTTCATAGATCAGACTACACTCGAAAAAGAAGTTGAACTTACTTTTCCTGTTATCTAAGCATCTTAGTTTCCCATTACTCTGAGTAACTGGGAGCTTGATTTGAATACACGGATGTGTATATATGAATTTAGAAATGAAATGAGTATTCTAGTGACATTATTAACATAAAAATTAAAAATAAATTCCCAAAGAACACACTATTACCTGGTATAGAGAAAAAATGTGACAGAACATTCATGCCACATGCACAAATCAGAACTACAGAAACTGAGAAAAGGAAGTTGCTCTGATCAGACAGGTCGTCTACCATGTCTACCCATTTTTAATATATTCTCTGGGAGTAGCAGAAGGTACAAATGGCTCATATTTTGTTATATATTTTTAGCTGACAGACTCCAATTATAAAACTTCCATTTTTCTCTACCACATTCAAAAGACAGGAAAGATCTGAGTATTCCTCATTCCATATTGTTTTAGGTATATTTATATTTTACATTAAAAATGTAGCAATGAGAAAAAAGTTAAAACCACTTCAGGATATATGCAGTAAATGAAACAGTCATGGATGATGCTGATGTAATGAAACACATATTTCCAAAGTCATAAAAGTGACTTATTTTCACTTTTTCCTAAACAGAAAATAAATAATTTTTTTCAAATCTATATACCTCAAAAAAGAAATCAAATTATTATTTGGCTACTCATTCACCTCTTTAAAGGAAAGCATTAGAAAGATAATTTATTAGTTAGACCAACTACTGTTTGGAGAGTCAGATTTGCTTTGGAATACAGAAAACTCAGTTTTGCCACTGGTCTGTTTAATGACCTTACACAAACTACCTTTTTCCTCTCCACCTCTTCCTACCAAGAGCATGAAAATATAGTATTGATCACCTCAAAATGAGATGTACAGTGTGAGAGAGAATTATTGCCATTATTCCTACTTGTGTGGGTCCTTTGTACCCTGTGTAATGTCATCAACCTCAACCTTTCAGAACTGAACAGGCCAACTCTACTAAAGACCTGTCACCCCTACATCTGCTTATTTTCTGACATAAACAACAATTTCTGGGGAAAACAAGGAAAAATAAGAACTTATGTGGGAAGCTGATTATGATTCTTTTCATTAGGATTATTTTCAAGCATGAATTTTATGCCATACATATCACACAATACAACTACACTTCAACATCCTCTACTGACCTGCCTGTCAAGTGCCTCCTTACCAGCTTCCAAACTAGTCATGTGCTACTTCTAATACAGATTCCACTCTGGCTCCAAAAGATTTCTGTTGCTTAGTTCCATAAACCAGGACAGAAAGTACAGTCCTTATTTCAGAAACATTCACAACATGACACCACTGGGATGAAAAAGGAGGCCATAAGTACATTTTAGTAGAGAAAACAAAGTATAAGATAGCTGGCTTCAAGAAAACAGTGAACTACATGGCAGAAACACCGAATTTTCTGACACTATGGAAAAATGACAAATTACTTGGCTGGGGAATAGCTGGAGCCTTGACTAAGATGAATTAGGCTGTCTATACCTCACAGAGTTTTTATTTCAGGAGCAGCTGCTTGAAATTCTTCCTAGCACTTTTAGTCAGAAGATTACCTTTTTTTTCCGAAGTCAAACTTTTCAGGAATAATTATTCTCTTTGTTAACAATCCTCCAACTTTAGAAAATTTTCCTAAATACTGGGAAGAAAGAAACTACTTTGCTCCTGTTACAAAGACCTGTTGCACTCCTCTGAAAATTGAAAGATCCTAGCCTATTTATTCTATCTTATTTACAGCAAGGACATACAATTAGCGTGTCTCCCAGTTCTCAGTACTAAGCCATGTTCCCCTCAGGTTCTTCAGTGCTCTGGATCTTTCAGAACCTCATGTTCTTTTAATACACATTAAAATATCTATTGGAGTGGAACTAGAAGTACAGTATTTCTTCCTCAAGAAGACTAGCCATTATCCCCCCAAAACAGAGGCATTTTCCTTCTCATTTTGTAGATGGGTGTATTTCCCAAGTATTTATACAAAACAGAAATACACACAACTTCTGTGTAAAACTGTCAGTTCTATCATATCTGACAAATACCTGGATAGGGCACTCTTCTCTCAAAGACAGGACAACTGCATCTAAATCCCAAATATAGCATCTTTTTATCTATAGCTTTTTTTTTTTTTTTTTTTTTTGCAAAGCGCATCACAATTATGCAAGACAATGACTATATCAAGATATGAAAAAATAATGAAATACAACAAGCTTCCAAAAGTGTAGGGTAAGAAAATCTATTTAAAAAAAAAAAAAGAAAAGAACCATGAAAAATTTTGGTTCCAATTTAGAAATCCTATTCTGCATCTTTCTTGCATCCCAATATCTCTTACATTTCAAAAGATAGTGACTTGTTAAAGTTTTCTGGAAGTTTTGAGTATAATAAAAACAATGATCTTATGCTGACTGGTCAAAAAAATATCAAAAAAACCATTATTAACAATTTCTACAAGTGCTACATTTGCCCAAGAAGGTAAAGACCATGGGACCAAACAGTGTTCCTGAAAACCTTTCTCCTACAGAGACATTCTTCAATGCAAAGTACTGAGCCCTGATAAAAGGAATCTAAGAGATACAATAACTGAACAGACAAGAGTGGGTCTGTAAATTACAACTTTGCTTTGCAATTACCATAACAATAATTTTCACTGAGCACTTTTGCTACACAAAAACATTATCCTTGTACTTTCTAAATAAATTCTCTGAGATCATATACAAGTTTGTTTCATTATGTGAAATACTGATGTCCTTCATGAAGGGTACATAAAACACAGCCTGAAGCAAATGGAAGAACTGCAAGAAGTATTTCTGCAGAACTTATCAGAGAGTTAGAAAACACGAGTGAATACTTTACAAGCATCACTGGTCTGTATTTAGCAATCTGTAATTAAAAATTGTATTTGCACAGGTTCCATTTTCTAGGTGTCATTGTTTATGAATCATACACAAGATTATCAATTTGTTCCACCCTAACCAAGTGTATATTCTCCTATTCACAAATCATTCACAATTGTGCAGTAATAATTAAACGTTATCAGATATTATCAAAATGCCAAGAACCTCCATAACAATGCCAGTTTCCAACATGGAATGATACCAGGTTTTAAGATACTGTCATGTTTCCTGCATAAGCATGTCCAAAAAAAAAATGAATGAATACCTTGTTAAAAATAAATTAAAGAGCCTACACAGAAAAATGTTACAAAAGCATGAGTCTTTAAATTTTGATTTATTTTCAGCTTTGTTATTTTCTCAGATACGGCAAACAATGATAAGAAAAAATAAACCCTAATACATGTACTTACTTGTAATAAAATGGAAAGCTGATGGTTATAGGTTACTGCATTTTGATCAACCTCCATGAAATACCGCTGGGCTCATCTCCTCTCCTGATCCACTTTCTTCTCCAACATGAGATGAGAGGTGGATAGAACATCCAGGTATTTCATCATAACATCAGACAGCAGTGAGCTGACCTCCACTATGTCTGGACGTGCCTCTGCATCAGGAGTCAAACAGCTACGAAAGAATATTCTCTATTTACTTGTTTGTAAAAAAAGATTTTCCACCATTCCATTTTTCCACTGGTATTCATGGAGTTACACCAGCCAGCACCCTGTTCATGCTGCATGGGACAGTTTGGTGCTGGGCAGCCTTGTTGGTGACACACCACAGCACAGTCTCAGCATCAGCTGGAACAATTATCACTGACACCAATCCAGACAGAACTGCAACTGGGGGCTGCAGCCGTGCACCCCCAGATACAGTTGAAGTCCCCAGGGCCTCTTCCTGGGACTGGAGGACACATTGTGGCAACTGGGCTCTGGTCAAGGTGCTGCACCATTGAACAAAGCAGCTGTGAAGGAGAGGAGTGTGCTGTCAGGAGAATGTCAGAATCTCCACAGAGACTTTGCAGTGACAAACACCACTCCTAAAACACTGCAAATGAGGAAAATCTAGAGCTCAAAGAAGCATTGGATAGAGGGTCCCAAGAGGAGGCAGGTTGGAGACTTGTGGCTTCTGGCAAGAGAAGGAAGGCTTTTCCTCTGACTAGACACGTAATTACAGAACAGGTATACTGAACTAGGAACAGGTGAGGAAGAACAAGACCTAATGGAGAACACAGCAGAGCCAGGTGAGTCTGAATTGACCCTTGGGCTATTACTTATTGCTGCTCATTCATATGGGTACAAATAACTCTGAACACACTGAAAGTGACTGCAGTGGACTGGGATCAAGTGTGCAGGGCAGTGGACAGAGATGGTGTACTCCTTAATTCTATCAGCGAGCAGGTGGGTGCAATTGGCAGTCCAACATCTGACTGTGTGTAGTTCAAAGCTTATGAGTGAGGATCAGAGGAACATGGGTGACATTGTGGTAGATGCGTCCTATAAACCACACTAAACCAAAGAGGAAGTCAATGAAGCCTTTGTTGGACAGATGAAGGAGGCTTTATAATTGCAGACACTCATACTCATTGGGGCTTATTAACCAACCTGATATCTGCTGATGGGATAATATGGCCAAGTGCAGCAATCAGGAGACTTCTGGAATCTGCTGATGCAATTTCTTGGTGAAGCTGATTCAGAAGCTAACTAGCAAAGGCACTCTGCCAGACTTGTTGCTCACAGACAAGGAAGAACCAGAAAAGGACGTGAACATCAGTGGCAGCCTTGGCTACAGCAATCATCAGACTGTGGAGTTCAAAATCCTGAGAGAAGTGAGAAAGCAAGATAGTATTGTTACAACCCACAACTTCAGGAGAGCAGAATTCAGCCTGTTCAGGAATCTTCCTGGTACAACCAAATAGAAGACTGCTCTGAAAACTATAGGAAAAGGTTGAGAGAGTAAGCTAATCCTCAGGGACATCTGAAAGTGCTAGAACAGCCCAATCCTGCATGCAGGAAGCAGGGGTGGGCTACACAGGAAGAATACAGATATTGCTCAAAAGGTTGAGCTATGAAAGCCAAAGCTCAGCTGAAGTTGAAACTAGGAATGGATGTGGAAGGCAGAGGAAAGGCCAATAAAAGAAAGGCTAAGGAAAATGTGAACCCATTACAAAACCTAGTCACAAAAGATCTGGAAAACCATGGATCCCTTTTTTGCTTCCATTCCCACTGAGAAACTTTGGCCATAGGTGTTCCAGATTGCTGAGCCTACCTGTAGAATCCATGAACACAAAGCATTTCCACACAGCAGAAAATGCAGTGAGAAAGCATTTAAGCCAACTGGACAGAGCCCATGGAAGCAGATGAGAAGGGTTTGAGGGTGCTGATGCAATCGGTCAATGTCAGTATTCATCATGTCTAAAAGCATCAAAACGAGGTTCCTGTAGATTGGTAAAAGCTGAATATCACACACAAATCCAAGAAGAGTAAGAGGGAGGATCCAGGAAGCTGATAGCCACTCAGCTTCACCTCAGTCTCTGGGAAAATAATAGAGCAATTTCCTCTGGAAGTAATTTTCAAGCTCAAGGACAAGAAGATGACTGGGAACAGTGAGGATGGATTAACCAAACAACTGTTATACCTGCCTAGGCTGACTGGTGTCTACAATGACAGTACTGGTTCTGTGGACAAGGAGAGAGCAGCATATGCTCTGGGTATCTTTGTTTTAGCAAGGCTTTTGACACAATATCCCACAGTATCCAAAGGGCTATATGGTAGGTAGGTAATTGGCTGAACCCCCTGGCTCAGAGACGTCATCAGTAGTACAAAGTCCAGTTGGTGGCTGGAAGCAGCATCTTCCAAGGACTGATATTGGGTCAGTACTATTTAATGTCTTTATTATAAACAACCTAGATAATGGGATGGAGTGCATTCTCAAAACGTTTGTGAACACTGAATTACAGGGATCAGTTAATACATGAACAGGGCTGTTGTCAGAGGGACCTGCCTGGGACATCTATACAAAGGTCTGATTGCTACTTCCGTAATAGGAGGGCATGGAGAAGATGGAGCCAGATCCTTCTCAGAGGTGCACAGTGGAAGAGTAGGAGGCAATAGACATTAAGTTAGAACACAAGGAGGTCTAGTTAGATATAATGATGATGATTATTACTACTGCTACTTTTAATCACAAAGGCAGACAAGCACTGAAGAGGGTCCAGAGAACTTGTGGGATCTCTCTCCTTCAATATTGAAAACTCAGACAACACCCTGAGCAGTGAGCAACCACATCTAATTGTGTCTGCATTAAGCAAATGGACTCGATGACTTCCAGGGGTCCCTTCCAGCCTAAATTACTTCACAGTTCTATGGTTCTTGTTTCAGGCACCCTAGGTAGCTGTTTAGTAACAGTAATAATATACTATTAGTTCTATTTTTAAATTCCCAGAATATTTTGTATGCAGTTGTCTCAGGAAAGCTGATAGGGACAGTTCTGCATGCCATACAAACTCTTAAATCTTAATTCCAGTGAATCTGGCAATTTACTACAATTTCCCTGCAGGGTACCATTGACCTGCTAGCACACATAACCCAACACTCTTCTTCAAAGAAAGTCACAGAATGGTGTAGTATTTCTAAATCAGTTCTTTCTAAGTAAAACAGAACTGCCAGGTAAAGTAGCAGTTTTGAAAATGTTTTACAAAACTTGAACTTCTTGTTTTTAATCATTTTTGCTTAAGCTTGCTTAAATGCATTGATTAATTTCAATAATTTTCATGACTTTTAAAATCTGCTTTATTTGAAAGTTTGTATTTCTTTTAAAGAGGTGCAAGTTTATCACCCTTAAGAAATATTCCAGTTTGTTGTTTTTTAATTTTTTATTTTAATACACTGAAATTGGTCAAAATTTCCAAGAACGATATGAGCTATAAAAGATTTCTGGTAAGTCCTATTTCCATTTCCCATGCATCTAGAAATGATTTATTTATGACTGAACACCAAGTAGATTGTTGTTCAGCTCTGAAAGACTTTGGTGATTAGGATTCCAGAAATTTCTTTAGTAGTTTAATCCAATAAAACTGTATTTTAATAACAACACTGAAGAATAATAAAAACAACACTAAATGCAAATTTACACTTGCAACATTAAACTTTCAATGTTTTTTCTAATCATGATCAATAAATTATTTTTCCCTTTATGACATTCATCTTTGAATACGTTTTGTGCTTCAGCCATTCAAAAATAACTCCTTTTCTGTTAATGTGCCCTCATTTATATTATTACTAAAATCTCATTATTACTACTTTTCTATAATGTTCTTTAGTCTTTCTAAATATCTCACAAAGCATAAGCAAAAAATATAAACATAGTATATAATTTAAAGATTAACCCATAGTAATAGATAACATTAAAAGAAAAAACACTTTATGCTTCTCAGTGCTATTAAAATATGTAGAAAAAAATATTATGCTATGTAAAAATTTTAGTATTTTCATTAAAATTAATTTTAGAATCTCTTAAATTTAAATTATAGTTCTGTTAGCGCCTATTACTCTCCATTGTTGCCCTTCATTCTCAAGGTCTTTAAATAACAGAAATCTTTTTTGTACAATAAAACATAGTATGAAAACCTTAGTCTTTGTACAGCAAAGCACTTTTTAGAGATGAAATTGAATATCTGAGGGAGAAAGTACAAGCATTTTTGTGCTAAGTCAGGTTTTTTATAAAATGCAAAAATCAAGGGAGCTAAATCTCCACTTTACTCTGTGCTTTGCTTACACATTGTATTATTACCAGGAAGATATAAAAATAGCTAAGAGAAATATGTAATGAGTGAGTGGAACAAATACAGGCTCATCTTTTCCTCCATTACTGCCTTCTCTCTTCTTTGTTGTCTCAGCTATCGTGCTAACAGGATTATAAGGTAGTGGAAAACATTTCCATCGGTCAAGTAAACAGAAAAAGTACAAATGTGATCACACAGTGATCTAGAAATAACATATTGTAATAGGGTTACTTCCTTGACAATAGTCTGCATTTGAATAGTACTCAAAATGCTGTATTTTCATGGGGAAGTGGGGGGGGAATGATGTGTAGGGAATTAACTAGAGCATTGATACTGCTAAATTTAAAAATTTAAGTGTATACTGGCTGAATGAATGCACTGACTATACTGGTATGAATTTTCCAGTTGCATGTGTGTGGCTATACTGTACATGTTATTGTCAGGGTAAGGAGCTGGCTCCATTTTTCTTTAAATCCAAAGATATTTCCTATTCAGAGACAAATACTGGCAATTTCTTAAGCCTGCAAACTGTCACATTATCTCTGCTGGAAACATACAAAACAAAAACATCTTTTCAGCAGGATGTCGAAATGAAATGAGATGAATAATTACCTCTTAATGGTATATGACACTTTTTCAGAGTACAGTCCTTCTGGCACAGGTTCATACACAGCCCCTACTATCTGAAAAATAAATAATCTACAGTTTGTTGAAGAAAAATATTCCATTTTTTATTTGAAGATCCCATATGATAAATATTGTTCCTTGAAACAACTTGATGGGCATCAGGAGCTCTAACTTGCAAAACAACTTAGGAGACATCTTCTGATGCAAAATATCATTCCCAGTGAGGTATTCACATCAATGTATATAATCACTGTAAGTTAAAGTGCTACAATATCCAAATCAATAAAACAAAACCACAACCCCCTCCAATAATTTATTTTATGAAATTTTCCTAAAACGTAACACAAAACACTGCTGAAAATCCAGTATTATAGTACGTCAAGAAATTTTATATATCTACAGCTCCTGTCACCAAGTGCAATGAGTAAAATACAATAGTCTGAGGGGTTATAATATATTAACATTTACAAGCAATTTTTGCAATTAGGATGACAAGATAGCAATTCACACAATGACAAGCACTTGTGCTATTCACACATTAGAACTGAGAGCAGTTTATGCTTGTATAGCCTTAAACACAAATTCTCACAGATCATGGGAACACACACAGAAATAATTGGGATGTTGATCTGGCAAATCTGAATACCTTAGTTGCCAGGGAGAGCACATTGGTGCTGTAAAACGGTGGGTTCAGAGTTGCCATCTGATAAAGGATGCATCCTGCAGCCCAGACATCAGCCTTCTCTCCATACAGCTCACTCTTTACAACTTCAGGACTAAGTATAAAGCAACACAAGCCACGAGTGTTGAATTAATTCACCTAAAAACAGGCTTATTTTCCAAAAAGCCCCATCCAATATTTAGTTAGTCCCTACAAGAGAATTTCAGAGGACAAACAATTACGTTGAAGAGGTTGTATTTATTTCCTTTACCAGCCACATCCTTTAAGAGGAAGTGCAATTAATAGCTTTTCAACTTATCCAGCAGTTGTGCTTACAACACTAGTGGTTTCCACTCACTTTATGGCTTTGAACTTAATGGATACAAATGAGCTACAGCATTTAGAACTTGTTTGCGGTGATGACATTTCAATAAAACAGACTAGAGAATAGATAAGTAAATCATATCCTCTTGTAATTCAGAAAGATTTGAATTCAACTCCCATATTTAGAATGCTAATGGATATAGTTTTGCTATTAATGCCAGTAAAGAAACTATACTCATTGTATCATTTTCATCCTCTTAAAACTACTGTAATGCATTGCATGTAAGGATGCAGCATGGACACTGAGCAGATGACAATACCAAAAAAAAAAATTGTAAAGATCCATTTAAAGCAAATGGAAGAAGGCAGCAACTCCAGTTTTAACTCAGTACACAGCAGACTCCATTTCCTTCTTTTAATTTCCTCAGTGCTCTCCTGAACCTGGATGATAATAATTTACATTAGTAGGTGTATTCTGAAGTTGGAGGTCAAGTCTTGGTGGTAAGTAAGGGTCATATTGCAGGATGTGGGGGCTTTTTTCACTTAGTATCTTCTCTCTGTAATCATTCAGAGCTACAAAAAATACTTCTTTCATCTATAAAATCAACTTGAAAACTTACTTGTATACCTACAATTAATGCTAGAAGATGTCCTGCTGCTATGTACAAAATGCAGAAAACAGATTTTTAAATAAATGGGATGAGGTCCCCTAGATAAACTATGACAAGATAAATTAACTTCACAGGATACCAAGTCAGAACAGAGGTCACAGTGCATGGAAATGAGAGAGACTTAGAGGTCACACACTTCTGATAAAACTGATAAAGCAAGATACAGGTTTCTGGATGAAACCTAATTAGCAATTTCCCTTGAATCTTGCTGCCACTGCTGCTATGTAACCATAGAGGGGAATATGGGATATTGAACATGGTGTTACAGCATTATAGCATTTCTGTAACCACACTGCCTGTGACAGTCTGTGACACTGAGTCATTAGACAACTTTGGGAAACTTCATTGTTATGTATCAAAAGTGTCTATTAGAGCAAACATCAATATTGCAACTTACCATATAGATGGTGAGCTCAATAAGGCGAAGTCCCTGTCAGTAAAGTTCTAAACATGCTCCTATTTAGAAAAATAAATCTGACTTGAATTTTAGTCTTTCATTCTAGTGATAATTTTCATGCATAGAGATGAATTTAAAAATTGCTATTACTATTTAAAAATTACTATTTAAAAATTACTATT
Organism: Hafferia zeledoni; assembly: GCA_035583235.1. Taxonomy (NCBI): domain Eukaryota; kingdom Metazoa; phylum Chordata; class Aves; order Passeriformes; family Thamnophilidae; genus Hafferia; species Hafferia zeledoni. The sequence continues at coordinate 38,493,313 of JAWWEV010000083.1, forward strand.
TTTAAATTACTAAATTATATTAAAATACCAAACTCAGATTATTCAAGCCCAATATATGCAACTAATGCAAAAAGCCACATAGCAGTCACAGAAAGAATAAGCTGAACACAATCAAGAGAGAAACAGAAGCACCCACTACCTGGCCTACAGAATCTTCTATTTATGAACAATAGGGAAGAATCTTACTTGATGTCCAGAGTAAACAGACTTGGAAGAATACTATGATTTGGAAAGCACAGGAAGAATACAGTGCTGACAGAGTTGTAGTTTTAGTATGGTTTCACACAAGTGCATGATAGCTGGAAGTTAATGGAATAATTTGTTCTGTTTATTCATGCTGAAAGATTTCTTGTTCTAAATGCACATCTAATTCCTTTTTCTTTTCCCTTGTTTTTTAATCAGAAGGAGGAATTGCAGCAGAGTACCATTTGATCTTTTCTTCCAGAACAAATGTCTTAGTCAGAAGCTCCTGATATCTAGAGCAATATAAGGAACAACACCTTAACACTATTGTCTCATGCTTAAGAAATACTTTAAATTACCAAAGAAATATTTACTTCAAGTGACCATGAAAGTTTTACAGCGAATATGAAATCCCATACTTATATGATGCTAGACTGTAATTTAGATTTTTAATAGGACTTTCAAATAATATTTATTTACTTTTAAGAGATGAAGTGAAATCCCTCAGCATGCTCTACAGGCTTGCCTCACCATCTGCTAGTTAGAAATGTGGGTGGGGTACAGTGCTTGTTGACAAGCAAAACAGTTCTGCAGTCAGTTGCATCTTTTGGATCCACACTATTGAGGATGCCAAGCAGAGAAAGTACCCAGTTGTGTTCCTATGCACTGACACCCACAAACAGGAGGGTGGTGGGACTGCATATGGTTTGCCTAATTCAGTTGTCAGCTGTGTATAAACTGTCACTGTCTGGTCAAGACCAGAAAGAATGATTAGAACCAATCTTACTCACAAACACTGAAAATTTAAGGGCGTAGTGTTGGTATGACCTTTTTTTGGTTTATCTGTAAAGGCAGGATTCTTCCTTGATTCTTAGATTAAGATATGTCAGTTGGCTGAAATAGGACAGCAGTACTAATTAAATTTTTAGCAAACAGATGTCTGCATCAGTTTCATTTGCATTCAGTGTCCAAACAGAATACAGAAAGGAGGAAACTCTAAGAGCTGATAAAGAATCAAATTTCCATTGCTCCAAGGTCTGATTTTACTGCCACAAAGCAGCAGTACTGATGTTATGCTCTATGATATTCAAAGTTATTAAAAGAGGCAGCAGATACTTATATAATTAATCATTTAATTCTTGAAGCTAGCACATTCAAGATAATCACTACAGATTCCATCTAAGTTTACAAATCACTGGTCATTTCCAAAGCACATATTCAAGCTGAAAAAGCTTACTGCAGCAGCATTATGCTAACTTTAGGGCAGTCCTTCAAAAAACAAATATCCATTGCAAAAGCAAGACTAAATTCTTCTAAATGAAAGACACAAAATTATGTCCACAGAATAGCTGTCCAAATTCTCAGCATTTTCTGACAAACAATTTTATAATTGTTTCTCAGAAAGTTCACTCTTGCTCAACGGATCAGCATTGGTTTTATTCTTAATAGCAGTCTTCTATGCCAATGGCCTTAAAACAAGCCATTGCTTAATCCAAAGAATTACTTGTTTTTTCTTCTGAACTACTTCTGCAAAAGTAGCAGCTATCTGAAATACAGAAGATAGCTTTCCATACTACCCTGCATTTTTAATAATATAATAATAAGCAAATCTTTTCAGTTTTTGTGCTACTTGTAAAATACCAAACACATTTAATTAAATCATCTCTGGCTTGGAGATGTTTTTGCAATGAAGCTTTCATTTGTAATTTTGCTCTCTGATGTTATTTTGTCATAGTTTTTCTTTAAGAATACTTTTAGCAGAGATTTAAACAGATTGTCCCAATCTGAATCTGCTGCATTTGCACTAGCACATAGCTACATGAAAGATGACTATCACCACTTGATTAGCTCATGTTCACATTAGTTGTTAGTGAACAGAAGTTCCAAAATCAAGAAAGTCCTGTATTAGGAGAGGGAGGGAAAGAGGAGATGAGAGAATGATGCATTAATTTCCTAAAGCGTCTAAAGCTTCTTTAAAAGGTTGTCAATACTATCAGGCTGGCTTTATGTGGGTCAAACCAGTAAAGATTTCTCAAGCTGCACAAAAATTTGATAAGCCACTTGTGACTATCTTAGTACAGTGTTCACTGGTGCTTCCAACAGGTGTAAAACATCCTGGTATATGGCATCCTATAGAGTATGAGGAGTATTTCCAAATGAGACATAGTTTCAACTACACAGTTATGAAACCAGTGTGAAAAACCCCTATATTTACTCTATAATGAGTTCTCTGAGTCACAGAAAGAGGGAGAAAAATCATAGAATCGTAGACTCGATTGGGTTGGAAAAGACCTCCAAGATCATCGAGTCCAACCCTTGGTCCATCTCTAGTCCATTTACTAGATCATG
>JAWWEV010000083.1:38495944-38519884 GCA_035583235.1 Hafferia zeledoni
TCTCTTCTCCAGGCTAAACAACCCCAGCTCCCTCAGCCTCTCCCCATAGGACTTGTGCTCCAGTCCCTTCACCAGCCCTGTTGCTCTTCTCTGGACACGCTCCAGCCCCTCAATATCCTTTCTGAGCTGAGGGACCCAGAACTGAACACAGTACTCAAGGTGTGGCCTCACCAACGCAGAATACAGGGGAAGGATCACTGCCCTGGTCTTGCAAATAAAATAAAAAATAAAAAAAAAAAAAAAAAAAAGAAGCTGTTCACCATCAGCATCACTCCAAAAGAGGGAAAAAAAAAATAGAAAAGCAGTTGCTGCTTGTCAAAGTTTTGCTCTGGATAGTTTGCTGTAAGCTACAGAGACAAGTCCAGTATTATAGCTTCATAATTAAAACTAAAACCAACGGAAGTAGAAACAGAAGCCACAAAACCAACAGTTTGAATAAGAGCTCCTGTGAACATTGCTGTAAGCTATTTGCATTTCTCACCTACATGAAGAATTCAAAACAAGCCTTTTGGGGATATTCTGTCTATCCCTTGAGTGATGAAGCAGGAACAGGATTTTCAATCACTAGTTAAAAATTCTACCTTCACAGTTTTCTGTTTTGAAATATAACGCCAAGTAAGTCTGTAACAATTTATTATGTTGTCTTCTAACTTGCTACCATTTTCTCATTACAAATTATATTAATTTTTTTTGAAAATAAATATATGTGTATATATATATAATTTCTTCTTCTCAAAAGACATCTTTTCATACATTCTAAACATCTACTGACACTTAAAGAAAAATCCATCATTTCCTTAATTTTTTAAAATGCACAGGGGCAGGGAAGAAATTTACTACCTGCAGATGGCAATTTTACAGTGTGATAAATCCTCTTGCCATCAGGTGAGGAACGTAATTTTAAAATGGGTAAAGTCAGCTAGGAGGACACTTTCATGTGTATAATTGCTCTCTCATCAGTGCAATCTCAACATTTTCATTTTCTAGTCCAAGCACTGCCTGTCTTGGCCCAGAAATTTCCTCTATATCCATATAACTTTGGCCAATTGAGGGTCAAAACCAATCCACATTCCGTGACAATCCACTAATAACTGTAGGATACAGCAGGCTATATAATACCTGCCTTATGTTTTTACTAATGTCTTCCAAAAAAACCTAAACCAAATGAAAACAAAACTGGTTTTGATGTGGAAAGATACTTTTCACTAAAAATGGTAGTAAATCTGTTGAGAAATGTTCAAAACCAAGATGCCAGTAATAAAGCACTGCAAATCTCAGCTACACTGCTGTTGATCAACAATTTAAAGAACTCACTAACTTACTGCTTTCTTTCAGCACAAACTCAGTACCTCTCTGTCTGAAATAGAAACAGATGTTTTATAATTTACTTTTTGATTTTTTCATCTCACACTTTTGAAAATTAAGATATGGACATCCAGTTAACATTCATTCAACAACTGATTTGTATGCCTATGCATTTACAAACCTTCAAGCTTTTATGTGTGCTTACTTTATACACTATTGCTTAGAGAGGTCAAATATATTAACTTTGCTTTGCAGTGTAATAACACATTGTTCTAGAACACAGGAAAAACTGCGATAAACTCATCTAATTCACCCATGTTAAGAGTTGGAAGGGATCTCTGGAGATCATTCAGTCCAACCCCCCACCAAGGCAGGGTCACCTGGAGCAGGTGACACAGGAGCACATCCAGGTGGGTTTGGAATATCTCCAGAGAGGGAGACCATGACCTCTCTGGGCAGTCTTGGCAGCCCTGGGCAGTTTCAGTGCTCTGCCACCCTCAGTGTAAGTAAGTTCTTCCTCGTGTGAGGTGTAGCTTCCCTTGATCAGTTAGGGGGGTTCCCTTGCCATGGAAGGAAATCAGGCGGATAAGCAGGACTTTCCTCTCATGAAGCCGTGCTGGCTGTAACCAACAACTGTTGTGTGTGTATATGTATATACACAGTACTACTACTCAAAGATGTGTTTTGGATCTCTAGAATTTCCCAGCCAGAAAGTTTCATTTCAAAAACAAAGCAATTTGGGAGCACTTGGAGTGTACAGTACTATTCATTTACATTGGCTACAAAAATTGGGAGACTCTCAACATAATCGAAGGTTCCAGGTATCCTTTATGTTGATCTTGGGAGTTCCACGGGCTTTATGTGAATTTACTCCCAAGCAAATATGTTCTCTAAACTGTTTAAAAGGTTACACATCTATTTGCACTTGTTTTTCCCCTCATCGGTATAGAGTGTCCAGTCATATTGTATCTCATAAAGATACACCTCAGTTTGAATTTGGCCTTCTTGTCTGCACACTGTATCTGACAAACTGGAGAAAAAACTTGCTTGGAGTCAGCGTGTAAAATTACTACATGTTTCTAGGCCTTCATTTTTTTAAAAAAATTGTTTCAAGGACAACTGAAACAAGCCTTGTATGCTCTATTAGAAAAGGTGATCTTTGTATCAAGCTGCTTCTTTCTTCAGTTGTCTTACTATTACTGAATAATGTCATGAAGTATCACCTTTCACACTGTAATAAAAATGCAGTTATCTAATTAAACTCAAAATGTGCACAGCTGTTTCAACTTTTTTATGCTTCTGAATTTTCAAGATTATCACATGCATCTGTGAGTAAGTTATAAGGACAAATCAAAGTATCATTAGGATGTCATTTAGTGCTCCAGTATTACATACAGAGCCTCTGGGAGGCTTAAAACAGAAAAACACATTAAAGTTCTAGTTTACACCCATTATTCCTTCAGACATATCATGGACTGAAGTCCAAGTCTAAAACCACAAGAGGAAGTATAAGCCAGATTCTGAAACTTAAAAAATAAAATTTCCCTTCAATGTGATTTGTTACTTGTACTATTAAAACCAAGCATCACTGCACAGTTCACACATCTGATGTTCTTACTTACACAAAAATATCTAGCAAATGGCCAAGTTGCCAGTTTAAAAAGAAATGCTGTAGACAAATTGTATCTTCTGTAAGTTGTGACAAAGTGCTATCCATATACATAAAAAACCTGACACACTCATTCTAAAAGGTACTCCTAAATGCATCTGACAGATACTTCTAGGAATTGTTTCCTTCAAACCAGAGATATTTTTCAGTGACTTAATATTCCAAATTCCTATAAGATGCTTAAGGAACTGCCTTAAGTCTGTAACGGTATAAACACCTCAAGAAAATATATTTTTCCTTTTATCTATGGAACAGAAATCTGAACATCTAGAACAGGGTAAAGGATTTTTTCAAATTAGGTATATGCCTTTTGGAATGAACTTCATTCAGTGCCTTTGTCCAGCTAACCAAACTTATAAACTTATAAAGAAATTGCATGAATCTTTGAAATTTAAAGGGAGATGTGGAAAAGTAAAAAGGTGACCACAAACAGCAGCAAATCCATTCTAGAAAAACTCAAAAATAAACCTAAATTTTTAATAACTGACTTCATATAAGGTGCCAATTTCACCTAACTTTAAACTCTGCTAAATTAGATTTATGCTAAAATCCCTCTGTAGCAAATGAAGAGAAATAGGCACATCAGGTGGTTGATTCATCTCATCCTAAAATAACTGTTTATGGGATGAACTTCATTATTGAAGTGCCTATTTTTTTCCATTACTTTCATTAATCATCTAACTGCTTGACTGGGAAAAGATGCCCAGCTTTTAAATTGCTACATATAAGCAAGATGAATCCCAGCCACACAGAGACTTGTTTCTGACAGTCACTTGTGTCTCACAGTAAGGCATGAATTAGATGACTTTGCAAATATTTGGATTTGCTGGAACCTAATATACAAGATAACTAATTACATTCTAGAAATTACATTCAGTACAGACTAAATGAAGAAAAAACAAACAAAAATAATTACCAGAAAGAAAGCAGCCAGTACACAGGTGAAGATTTTACCCTGAAAAAGATGGTAACTTCACTGTCTTCCTTTAAATAGAATTTTAAATCTAAATAAAGTCCATTGGTCCAGATGCCCCCCCAAACCGTCAAGAAAGTCAATAGATTAAATATGCACACAGGGTCATAAAACAATAATCTAGGCATAATTTGTTATAATTTTTAATATTAAAATGTATTATTTGATAGATCACTTATAAACATCAGCTGAAAAAGCCAGGCTATGTGGGAAACTGAGCAAAAACTAAAGAGAAGGAAGAGGTTTGAGACATCACCTCATTCTGTTCAGCTCACCTCCTAACCACAGTAATTGGGTACTCTTGAGAAACAGACCAGAAGCAAAATAGGACAAATGACATTAATTGAACTATCACATGATCCTGTGATGAGAAAAACATTTAATTCCACAATTTTCTTCTATAAATTCTCCCTAAAATCCTTTTCAGGAATAAGCTAAAGCCCTTATGACTCTTCTTGAGATAGGAAGTAGAAAGAGAATAATATACACATAATTTGTAAATAATAATCAAGAAAACCCACAAATAAACTACATTTACATACTCCATCTCCCAATTTAATAACAGGGCACCTTGTTCTCTCTAAAAATACACAGACTACTTGCCTGCAAGTGGGATCACATAGCTAATTCACTGTTACATCCCTGAACAAGACTGTACAACCTCTTTCATCCTAAAATCATTTATGTAGTTTAAATTGTGGGGAATCCAGACATTGAGCAGTAACCCAGGAAAAGAGTCTTCTCCAGCAGAACAGAGAGCAAACACAGATATATATGTCTGTCTGAAATCATGGGGTATTGAGGTTGAACCAGCCTGAGCTGGAAGAGATGGAACAAGCCAAGGAAAGACTAAGGCAGTTAGAGCAGTCCTTGACAGAGCTGTGAAATCTGGCTACTATGAAGAAGCAAGCAACTGAAAAAAGGGCACACCAGAAACTAAAGTCCAAAACACAAATGAACAGAGCAAACAGCTTTAACTGACCATCCAGGACATGGTAAAACAGCGAACAGGCTATTAAGGAAACATCAAAGACCACAAGGTGGCATATTTTGGCACTAGAAATTGAAAGAGCACACCATGTACTCAATTTACAAAATAAAGTAGAACAAGAAATAGTAAGATTTAGAAATAGTAAGGTTTTGCCAAGGTACCAGTAGAGCTGACATCTAAGATAAGAGAGAATGGGAAAAGCTGGCACAAACTCCCAGAAAGTATTCTAAGTCCTGCAGTTCAGATCTCATAGGAGCATAGTTTATCTAAATATAGCTCATTTAACATTACTTAAAAGAACAATGAAAGAATTCTAGCAAACAAATACCAGCAACATTGGACTAAAAAACATTTATTTACAAGCTCATAAATTAGTTTGATGAAATGACTAATCTTATTCTAATAAAATATGTTCACTCATTTTACTATATCTTCCAAAGAGATACTAACATAGTAATTATTATACATTCAAATAATTGCTGGACTCTTTATAAACGTTCCACAGAAATAACTATTTCCAAGAAGTACACTGTTGGTTCAATGAGTTCTGGTGGTAGAATAGTACTTTTTTTTTCAACATAGCTGTTTAAATTCAACATGGAGTCTATAAAATTATTACCTATTCCACCCCAACCCCAACATTATAATAACTCTTTAGAAGCTCGATCAGGACCATTCACTGATTAGTAAACAAGTACAGAGAATTGTTTTCATACTCCTTTTCATGTAAAAAACCTATGCTATGACTTTAAGCTTCTTATAAGCCTTCACACATAAAACAACTCTCCATAGGACAGGGAAAAAAAAAATCTCTATGGGCTAGTCAAGGTCACTTCCAAAGCAGTCTGCTCTCTTTCAGCTTAAGGGTTTTTTTGCATTCTCTCGTGTCTACTATTATCTGTTATGGTGGGGACTTCTATAATTTCCATAGAAACATTTTTCCAGATATAAATACAGGTATCTTCATGCTTTATTACTTTGTTTCACACATTTTTCAGTTTTACTCTCACTGTATGTCACACTGGATGTGGTATTAAACACATTTCAAATGTGAGGTGACAGCAAACTAGACAAACTTCTTACTTAATGAAAAAAATATATAAAATTAAGTCATTTGGACATCTTTTTGTAAGGCAACCTGTCAAGTACTTAAAATGTTCTTTCTTGAAGTTAATCCAGCTGTCATTTTAGTCCCTGTATGTCCATAATGAAACATAATGTTCTGCAGAGTTGTACTGTTGGCTTATATATAGACACAGTATTTATTGCCTGCCTGTCTGCACTGTATTGTCCCTGTGGATTCCACCTGCAATTGCATTGGACTTTTTGCTGACACAAATTATTATAAACCGATGTCTAAACCACAACCACATTATCACAATTACATTTCATTGTTATCTTTCATTCTCAGAGTGAATAGTTGTATTCATCAACTTTCAGAAGATCCTCTGATAAAAAAAAGGCTGTATTAATATACTGAAAGAATTATTTTACTTCTGTTACCTTCCTAATCAAATCAGCAAATCCTCTCCAGGAGCCATCTGTTCCATGAATGGCAGAACTATCACAAGACCAGAGTTTTCCACTAGTTTTCTGTTCTCCCCCATCATTCCACAGTACCTTCAGCCTCCTTTTCTCTTGGTTATCTAAACACACCAAACTTTTCTGGCCAAGACTGAATTGTGCCACTATTCACTATCCATCACCAAATTTTCACAAACATTGAAAGAACCTAAACTGTAAAATTTGGTTAAAATTGGTGACGTGTTTCAGATACTATTTTGGAAGAATGAAAGAACTGCTGGGAAATCTGGTTATCAGTTTGACCATATAGCGTCATAAAGGCTAAAAATTAAGTATATATGAAAATACAACACACTCCTTCATCCTAAACTACATCTCCCAGCACAAAAATGCTTTCGATGACTGAAAATATTTTCATGTCACCAGAATAAGCAATGCAGGTACTGCAGATCTCTACATGAAATCATATCACAATATTGATTTACGAAGTGCTCTCACAAGAGATGGTTATAAACAAAAGCAGTGACCAGTACTAGAAAAGAGATTTGGTTAGCATAACACAGTGTGCAGACTGACTGTGTAGTCCACAACAGAAACTAAGATCAGGGAATATTTTCTCCTCCATAGCAGAGAAGATGAGGTACTCAAGTGAAATAGTACCTCTAATTACCACTGAAACACCACAGCATGAAAACTCCTCAACTATAGCACAAAAAGCCAAATCTTGCATAACATGGTTCTGTGCATGGTTCACTTTTCTAACATTTGAGAACAATTTTTTTTCAGAAAGACCAAATTAGTTCATCAACTAAAGTGGAACCTTCTTACCCCCTTCTTAATGACTTCTGAGGGGTCTGCTCACAGTTTCTCTGCAGCTTTTCAAGATCAGTCAAGTTCTCAAGGAATTATAATAGGATTCTCTATTCCCTCCCAATCTCAACATTTACTTCATTTCCTGTTGGAATTTCATATGTTATTTGACCTAAAAAGCAAAGCTGCGTACTGAATTTGCCTATGTGAATTAGTGTGTTGTAGCCTTCAGAACTAACTAATGAGATCAAAAGCAGCTGTAGCGACCTCCTCGGCAGATGTGCACAATCAGCCAATTACAAGAGGCTTTGTAATGTAAACAGCATCATTAGCCAATAATCAGTGTCAGAGTGGCAACACCTGCGGAAGGTTACAGTTTTAAAGGTGTATAAAAGTTTGCACGCGTATGAATAAAGTCGTCTGTTGTTACTCACTCCTATGGAGTCGTCTCTGCAGTCCACAAACCCGTCTCCCTGCTACAACTTCCCAGAGTTTATATAATTTTTTTCTATACATATACAACTATATATGTATCTTGATCTACTGTCAATATGTCCCTTTCATAAGTTACAATTCTGTTTGTGAAACAAAGAAATGGAAGGTATAAGTGAAAAGAAACATCATTGTCTATAATCATGGACAAGTGCTGTATCTCTTCTGGGAAGGCCTCCAAAACAGCACAGTAATAAAGACTCTGTCACTACTAACTTGGAGCAGATTTTTTCTGGTGACTTATGAGCTGGGAGAAGACTTCAGGATTCATTACCAATTCTCTAGAGCAGTCTTTTCCTCAGTTTTAAATGTATTAAGAGTAAACACACCCGTTTAATACATTTGGTATTATAAACATACACATTGCTGGATTTTTAAATTCAGGAACATAACCAATTAAAAGGAATTTAATTAGTATCACAGTAGAATAAAACCTAGTATGAAGTAAGATTAAAAACCATCAGTATTACAAAGCATAATTATACAAGCCCCTCTCTCTAAACATAAAACAGTCTGCTGTTATTTTTTGATGACACAGGGTTTAAAAAAAATCACATTAGCAAATTGATTCAGTCAAGCCCAAATACAAATATGTTTGATATGTTGATATGATAGTGGTATGTTTTTATCTGAAATACTCTGCATAATGTTGCAAAGTCAAATTTAAACAATAAGCATTAGACACTACTTTTAACATTTATTGTTTTGTTTCTGTACTATATTGGCTGCTCCAAGAATAGGGGGGGTGCATCTCAAAACACCCAGAACTATAATCCTGTCAATTCATGAGAAAACAATTTCTGCCATTCTAAAATGACAATGCTGTCTCACATCTCCTTCTCTTCTTCCTTTTTTTGTTGGTTGGTTGGGTGGGTTTTTTTCTTGTGGAGAAACTAAAATTGTATATATGCAGTTTCATTTTTTTTTATTTTTATAGCCTTTCACATCTACTTAAATCACATCAAAAAACTCCCACAAAACAAAATCTAGTCCAAACACTGATTAAGTCTATAGGCTCTGATTTCTGTTCAAGACTGGTGTTAAAATACTCAATCAGTTCACCTCATGCCTTGTGAACACTTTTCCATGTCAAAAATCCCACTGTCATACACAGTATTAACCAAGCACCTTGAAAGTGGCATCCACTGCATTCAGCTGTTTGCAAAGCATTTTTAACAGTCTTAAATTATGATGACATTGGAAAGACTTTAATATTTTAGCCTGTCATTTTAGATATTACTCAGGCATATATTTTAAATACAAAGACATCTGTACTATACCCTTGTTCTTTATTCTGACTGCAGACAGACAAGGATCGCTGCTTCCATGATTTTGCTTGTGTAGTTGAACTGACAAGTAATGTCCCAAAAGACCACTTACTTCAAAAACTGCAACATGTAAGTGACACTTTATCCTCAATCCTGCATCCAAATAACTGGACAAAGAGGTAAAAAGAGAATTTCCAAAATCCTAGCTCTGATGTGAAGACAGATTAGGAGAATAATAATAAATACAGTACAAGCAAAAATTATACCTAAAAAGAGAGTACTTAAATCTACAGAACACTACTTTCAAAAGAAAATTCCCTACAAAATATTAAAATAACAAAAGACATCAGTGAACAGAATGCAAGCATCTAACAGGGAATACAAGGAAGTGAATGTAGATAGGATAAAAAGTTACGACTCAGTGGCCCTGAGGGTCACTGGGGCATGGTTTTGATACCTCTACTTTTAAACTGCTGTTTAAAAGAGCACAGTAACTTCCCAACAACAGTTTCTTTGCTCAATTATAACTGAACAAGACCATTTATTGCAGAGAAGCTGAAAAAGATGGAACATAACTAGCTCCACCAAACTCTTACTACACTTTAACTACCCAAACTATCACTCACAGATTGAGCATCACTCAGAGATTGTGATATGCTTCATGAGTATTTAGAGAACCAATCAAGGCAGCCTTGCCTTTGCTCATAAGAAGCAGCCCAGGCATTAGTCTTCAAGGTATGGGACTTAAATATTTAACATATTACAAGGTCTCACTCTTGAAATCACTTTAGGATTTAGTGATTTCTAGGAATTAAGTGTCAATCATTATCATTCTGGCACTAGGAATTCACAAGCCACAATTTTGAAAGTGGCATCATGAATTATGTTCAACTGCCAAATGCCTGAGTTCTTGACTCCCTCTTAATTCAGAGTAACCAGCAGCTCCCCTGATAGATTGGAGCCTTTAATTATTTATTACAGCACACAAGCCAAGCATTCTCACAGGTATAAGGCCATCACATGTGGTGATGGTAATTGATACTGTTTGCACATATCTTTTTATAATTTAAACCCACATTTCTTTATCTGTAAAGATGTTCTATATATATAGAGGTGAATAAGTTACTACACAATCACACTTAGTTCATTTTTGCAACAACTTAACTCACAGTAACCATCACATGCAAGAATAGACAACAAAACAGGCAGGCAACCAACAGAGTTGCTGTGGGTGGGTAACTTGTACCTTTGTCCCCGACTCCTTTGGAACTTGCCTATCTGCTCCAAAAGAGTAGCCATGAAGATGGAAGGCACTGGACTGAATGTATGCAGGAGGACTTACCATGAGCATAGAATGGTTCCCACTACCGATGCAAGTTTGCAGTTGTCTTGCTTTTGCTTTGCAAGCCCAAAGTCAGCTACAATAAAGAAAAAAACATTCACATCTCAATAGCCACCCTCTTTCCATTACAATCAGTGCTCATTCACAGGAGCTGAAAAGTTGAGGGAAGGTGGAAAGGAAGTTTGGGGCTTTTTTTTTTTTTTTTTTTTTAAATCTTATCCATTTCACAGAACTGGACCACATTATCTTCCTATCTCCACATCCATCAACAACTTATGTTTGAATTAGGCCTTCCAGTTTTAAAAATATTTTAAACACATCTCTAACGGTTTCAATCCAAGCTGTATGAACAGTTTTAGATTCCTATTAATATATTTTAACAAACTGTGTGACAATGGTAAGTACCTAATAAACAGTGATCTAATGCCCAAATTAATGGTAATTATTTCTCTTTTCTTGAAATTATGGCAGCTGAGAAGGGCAGACCTTCTCAGAAATTTAATTTCAAAGGAGTACAGATGGGGTCTAATAACTTGATAGCTCATGTTCAGAGGCTGCATTTGGTATGAAATAATGCTGAAGCTCAGCCTTATCCTGTAACAAAAGTTGTAGATGTCCATGAAATTATGCTAATAGAAGTGCCTTTTGTGTAATTATTAGGTAGTCTTTCACAAAATCTCACACACAGTCTTTAGAAACTATACTTTTAATTAAATTTAAATACTTTCAATACTTTTACTTGCAAGCAGTTCAAGGATTTTTTTTCAATTCAATACTGCTGTCTCAACCCAACAATGCAGCTAAGATACATCACACTTCCCCAAGTCCAAGCACAAACAGCAAAAGAAAATTATTGTAGTTGTTAAACCCGGTTAATAAACCCTTTTATTGGCAGTTACTTTTCTGCTAAACTGCCTTGATATCAGCAAGAAGGTCCTACATACAACTGGTGCTGCAGAGCTAAGGAATATAAAGCACAGGACAATCAGCTTTATCCTAAGCATAAATATTTTTTCTTAGTTTTTTCAAGCCTGTAATACAGAACTGAATGAAAAAGAACTGGCAAATGTTGAACTGCACTGAACTAGTGAAATTGCTTCTTTTAATTTATGTAAGCATCTGTCTGTAGCTCATAATTTGGTCTATAAGTTTTAATACTCCACAATTATTTGGTATTTGATGCCAAAAGCTGCTACAGTAACTGACAAACAACTGAAATAACTCCTCAGAACTGCGAAAGGCCTGCCTTGCATATCACCTAATGAAGATAGGACCAAATAGGAAGATGATCCCTATTAACTGTTTCAGCTACAAACTGCATCTTGATTAATGAGGACTCACTGCAACAGTTCATATTTATCAATGTCCTGAAACAGGAATTATGAGAGAAAGATAACTCAATAATTGCTCAACTTCTTATGAACTTTACCAACATGACACCTTTTAGCACAGAGGGACACCTGCATAAATCCTTGATCTGATCTAATGAATTTTATGATCTGATTGGTCACTTCTGAAATTCAAAACTCTACTTACTTATTAAAGGAGTATTCTTCCTGAACTATCTCAATTTGCTACCATTAATTCAACCAGCAGCACACCAAGCATAAAGTAGAGGAAAGTAGACCTCAACTTCCACAGGCTGAACTTAACCAATTCACACATATCTGTGAGAATGTAGATGCATCTGATCACAAATATCACAAATTTCAGAATAAAATTTAACAGCTTCCATATATTTTCCTACAGCTTTCATTCTCACCCACAAAAAAGCAACCTAACAATTAACAGAAGTGTTGTGAGTACTTGCTGGAACTCTATCGATGCTGACATATGACAAATATATGTAGAATAAAGGTGACCAGAGAAAAATGGAAAAGAAGAGCCCATAACAGAGAATCATACTCAGAATAACTGAAAGCTTTGTAGATCAGTAAATTAGATGAAGCAAAACAAAGTTTGGTAAGAACAAAGACAAAGAGACAGCACAAAACAGGAGGAAGGGAGAGGGTAAGAAAGCCATCCAGCCACTGGCAACACCAGGATGCAGAAATGCGCTGCATCAGTCCATCCAAAGGGGAAATTATAAGCCCATCTGAGTGATTCAGAGCAAGATGAGCTAGTAGCCCTCTGACATTAAAAAGAACTATTCCTGCATCTCTGTTGCACAGTCTCTGGAAAACAGATCACATGGCACTTGTGTCTTGATGTGTTTAGCTCAGCCTTTCTCTAGGCTAGCTCCATGCTACTTTAATCTAGCCCCAGATCCAATACTACACTCCTAAAACTATTGAGTTGTCTGCCACTTGTTACCCCCTTGCAATGCAGGAATAAAACTGGCATTAGTGAGGCATTTCCCTTCTCCCCCTGAAAGAACAAACCCTCTCATTTTGACTGTTAGATTGCCCTACCTTCCTGAAAATTAAAAATTACTCCTTTTGGACCAAAAATAAAACAAAATGCAAGTGAATGACACATTTTCCTGAGGAAGCAATCCTGGAGCTCTTATGCTACCAATGGAAAGATCTATCTACCTGCCTTAAAAAAAAAAAAAAAAAAAAAAAGTTGTCTGTTGATGCAAAATAATTATTGCTTTCAGCTGCACATTTCATTTTGGAAAAATTATACTTTTTCCAGTTTTGCACAATATTTTAGTTTTTTCAAGTTCATGTGAATTACGTGCATAACACCACCACAACTAATTGTACCGTCCTAACACATGAGAGTTTGTAAACTGAGAGTAATGGTCAGTAAAACAACCTAGCCAACATGTTTTCTAAAATAAAATTTCCATGGGAATAGTTTTTGCTGCTTTGTCTACTGTGCAACCTAATTACTTACAGCTAATTTCTCTAATGGTTGGAAGCTTGGCATCCTTAAAAATAAAATAATATTTTAGATCTGTTGAAAGACAATACAAAACTAACAAACTCTCACCATTAGATGGATTTTTATACACTAAGACTACGCAATTTCACTTGCAATTTATTACCAATAGACACGTCTCTCCAAAGTACTATTAAATTTACTACATTTTGAACTCTGATTGTAAACCTTAAGCCTTGAGAGTTTTCCCACTGTATATAAGGAATCTGGTAAACTAAATGTTATTTTAATATTTTTAATTCATTAAAAAGTAGTCGAACAACAATGCAAGATAGTCCTCAAATAGGAAGAAAAATTAACACAATATGATAGTCATAATCCTTTAGATTTGAAATCACTCTTTACTTGTTTTAACTTGTTTAAATTGTGTTTAGAGTAGCAGAGTAAATGATAATGAAGTAAGATAGTTTCAAAAAAGATTAACACTCTGAGGAAGAGAGCATGAAAGGAAGACAGAACTCTGAAGCCATGAGTAGGCTGACTTGACTAGTATCTTAACCTCCTGCAGAACGATCTCTTCACTGTTCATAAAGGCCAAATTACAAAAACTTTCTAAATCTTGGCAGTCTCTGTAAATGAGCATTTAAGATATGTACAATGCTTTTTTCTCTTTTTATTGACAAATAAATATCTGCTTTTTCTTTTGCCATTTAATTTCCCAAATATTTCAACTAATAGATTTATCTTCCACAGTAAAAACAAGAGGAAAATTATCCAGGTACTGCATCTTAACAACACTGATTTCATATTTGCACATTGGTTTCCTTAATTTATATTTGGACCCTATTTGAAAGTACCATTAATTTCTTCTAAAAAAATGCACACAAAGACCAAAAGCACAGCAAAAAGGAGGATGAATGTAATATCAAATTCACCACATATGTGAACTTCAGACCTGCTCATGTCAGATTTTCACTGTGTACCCACTGAACAGTTGTTCTTCTACCCTGAAGGGCTCAGGATGAGGGGAAATCCCTTTGCTCTCTTCAGCAAGTTTGTAATTGTGATCAAGAATGTTTGTTAGCAACTTACTGAGTTACAGTGATTCAGAGTGTAAAATTAGAACTTTAATTTTATTTCCCCTAGAAGCATATGCTAAAATCAAGATAATTTGCAATTTAATCAACACTAATACATACTTACTTTACTCTTTCCTATCAATAGAATGAGAACAGAATTAATTTGTCCTCATTCCCAAATAAACCTTTTAGCTATTGTATCATTCTCCTTTCTGTATGCTCAGTTGGTTTGAGCATGGTGCCAATAACACCGAGGTCCGTGAGTTTGATTCCCTACATGGGCTGCTCACTGGAGAGTTGGACTCGATGATCCTTGGGGCTCCCTTCCAACTCAGAACAGTCTCTGAATCCTTTTTAGCAGCCTACTGTCAGTTTTGTGAAGCTTGGAACTTCAGCACTAATAACTTGAACATTTATCGACATCTAAAACTAAGATTTGTAAAGAGGGATGTGATCATGCTATTAATCCACCGATAGTTTCCAGAATGTTTGATTTACAGTGACAACAACTGGGCAAGTGGAAGATTCCACTATGCCTATTATGAGAACAGCTTGGAAAATAAAGCATTTCCTTGAACCTTAGTATGAACAGTAGCAATTCTGACAATGAATATAAGTTAAATGAGCCATATAATCTGTTAAAAAATAGCACTGATTGAAGTGACTCTGAAAAGTAGTGACTAAGACACAACAGACACTGGTTATAGTCACTTTGTCTCATGGGCACGACTTCTTTGGCCATGGCACAGAACCTTTTAAAGCATTCAGAAAGGAAGTATTCTGAACTACAAAATTAACAGGTACTTCCAGCATTCTACAACTACTTGAACTTTCCAAGTCTCATTCAATTCACTGTTCTGACACTTCATAACTCACTGGTGTGATTAGAAGTATATCAAACAGATGAGTAGTCTCAAAACTAGTATTCAGCTGCTGTATAATCCTATGTTTCAGATCTTTACAGATCCTTTCTGCTGCTATTTTATGGTATGTACTAAACGTTAAACAGAAGATGCTGAAAAAAGAGAGCATGGTACCCTTCCCAATCCTCCTTGATATCAGCTCTGAAAGGTGTCAAAGTGATTCCACACAGCCCCGTGACCATCAAGGCAATGACCGAGGGAAGGGGATGATCTACAGTCTTCTGTTTTGTCCTACAAACAGATGCAGCTGAGGAGCTCTAGACAGAAACACACTGTAATAGAAACAAAATACAGCTGCAGTAAAATATAGCTGCAATAAAAGCAGATATACATTTTCAATTCAGAACTGTAACTTAATGTCTTCTATAAAAAGGCTGTGCAGATTAAACTGAAAGCCACAGATAGTACTGGTTTGATGAATCTCTAAAATCCTACACAAAACAAGTTTCATCCAGACTGTGCCTAAAATTCTACCCTTTTTTTTGTGTCAGAAACAAAAAATTAGACATCCAATCTGACCAGAGATGTACAGTTTCAGTAACACTTTTTTATCAATTTGAAATTAGGTGTTTTATGAATTTGCACATTAGCATGATTTAGTATTTATATTTCATTTGTAGCTGAATCAGTTATGATTAAATGCTGTGCTAACATAAGAGATGGTAGTTATGGACCCCTTCCTATCAAATTTATGTCAGAAAATGAGTTGGGTGGGCAGTTCCAGAGACTACATAATAGCAATGTGCTTAAAGTCCTCTATAGTTAGAAACAACCTGGCTAGGATCAGATTGTAAATGTCTGTTTCCATGTGCAACAACACACAACCTAGAAGAGCCTGAAAAAGGCTGGGATAATTCAGATTTAACTGACCTGTAAATGATGTCCTGTGAAATACAAAAGAAGTTATGTCATCCTCACATTAGAATGGAGCCCCTCCTGGCCTTAGGACTTTTCTATAAATTCAAAACCAAAACAATGAAGAAAGACCTGAATAAGAATAGTAACTAACCACACACAGAAAAAGAAAGCACAATATGACTACAAATATTAAAAAACTCTTCATACTATTAACATAAAAGGTTTGGGTTGGAAGGGACCTTAAGATTGTCTAGTTCCAAATCCCCTGCCACAGGCAGGAACGCCTTTCACTAGACCAGGTTGCTCAAAGCCCCATCCAACCTGGCCTTGAACACTTCTAGGGATGAGGCATCCAAAACTTCTCTAGGCAACCTGTTCCAGAGTCTCACCACCTCCATGATAAAGAATTTTTTCCTCACACCCTGTCCTATCACATGCCTTTAAAAATGTCCCTCTCCAGCTCTCTTGTAGCCCCTTTTAGGTACAGGAAGGTACTCCAAGGTTTCCACAGATCCTCTTCCTCTCCAAGCTGAACAATCTGAGCTCTCTTCAGTCTTTCCTCATAGAAGAGGTGCTCCATCCATCTAAATCTCTTTTGTGGTCCTTGTCTCGACTTACTCCAACAGGTCCATGTCCTTCTTGTGCTGAGGATCTCAGAGCTGGACACAGTACTTCAGGTGGGGTCCCACAAGAGCATGAAATATTATTTCAGGTGTCCTTTTTCAGTAAGAACTGTATACTTGATATTCAGAGACCATCACGAGAAAAGATCCCTCATAACTTTATCTTACATTGTGCCACGACAGTTGTAGAGTTCTCTGTATGAATTCTTGCTTTCAGCCACCTTTCTCCATAGGTCCTTGCCTACCAGTTTCTGCTGGAATTTTCTACAAGGGCCACCTATAGAACAGTTCTCCATGAATTTAGGGCTAACAAGCATATTTATTTAGTAAGGCTGTTGTTTTCTGCTCTGACAGCAAGGTGGGAGTGTCTCCCACACAATGCACTCCTTTCCTTTTCAACCAACATAAATGCAGAAACTGCGTAAGAGATCCTCAGGAGATTTTGAACGTGAATGGTCCCATTGTCACATACATGGTATGAAATGCCTATTTGTGGGTCCAAGAACTTTCTTAAAGCAGTTCATTAAAGTCTTAGTCTGTAGAAGCACTTTGTTCCAATGTATTGCTCCATTAATTAACCTTATTTAATAAAAATATACCATAAGAGTCTGAAACTAAGGCACCTCTCTAAAGGCAACATTTTTGAAGACCTTTAGTTACAGAGGAATGAGCTGCCTTTGTTGTACTGTCAGCTTACAGTCTCATAACAAGACATTAACAAGAGTTAATATTTCCAGAACTGACTGAGGAAAATAAAAATAACAGTATTATAAGGTATACAAACTTCTTTTATGAAGCATAATAATTTAGGCCATACCTTGATTACATAGTCACACAACACTGCTTCACAGGGAGTCCACAAGAACATTATTCTCGTTAGATCAAGCCAAGTTTGGGTCACTTTTCAGATTTGAAAGACTCCAGAAAATTGAACTAATGCTATTTAGGATTACTGTGCATCTTGTAAAGAACTACAGTTTTCAGTAGATCTTGGAGATCTTCTCTTTTTTATAAAAGCTGACAGGACAAATTCAATGCCGAGATTTCTTAACATTTTAGCACATGCTTCATATTCATCTGACATTTTGTATTAACTTTGTCATGGTTTAGCCCTAGCCATCAACTACGTACCACACACTCAATTCCCAACCTCCTCCATTGGGGAGGAGAATTGAAAATGAAAAAGGACAACGCATTGGTTTATACAAGAACAGTTCAATGATTGAAGTAAAATAAAATTGTGATTAAAAGGTGAGAGAGAGAGTGAAAGGGGAATACAACTCAAGAAAAACAAGTGATGCACACTACAGTTGCTCACCACCCACTGACTGATGCCCAGCAACTCCTGGACAACTCCCTCCAGTCTGTATACTGGGCATGGCACTCTGTGCTGTGGAATACCTCTGTGGCTAGTTCAGGCCAGCTATTCTGGCAGTGCTACCCCCACAGCTTGTTGTGCACCTCCTCACTGGCAGAGGATAGAAAACTGAAAAGTCCTTGATTTAAACACTACTTAGCAACAACTAAAACATTGGTGGTGTAACCAACATTATTGTCATACTAAATTCAAAACACAGCACTGTACCAGCTACTAGAAAGAAAATTAACTCTATCCCAGATGAAGTCAGGACAAACTACCATCAAGAACCCCTTGAAATTCTCAAATGGATAGTATCTCAAATACTGTGAGATACAATTATCAAGATCACAATTGCTGCAGTCTTGGGTGTACATGAACTGTATGAGTTAAGGCACAATACCACAGCATGCACTGCTATAGTACATATTTTCTATCATCAGAAAGAAAATAAATTATTCTTAATTTCATTGAGGTTATAAAACAAGAAGGCTCAGTAAAATTCAGAAGCAATAGATAAAAGGTCTTCAGCTGTCTCCAAATATTCAGTGGGTACTACACTGGTACTAGCTGTAGCACTAGATAAAGTGAGTGTTTGTTTAAATATTGCAATAGTTTTGAACCCAGTGGTGTAGAAATGGTCCAAATACATTTCAGTTCTTCTAATTTTCCCCAACTCCTGCAAACCTTTGACAGAAATATAAATGCTTTTCAAGAGCAATTTCGAGCTTACTTTTGAAAGTATGGTTCCATTTTCTTGTATTTATAGTGGACCAGAGAAAAGTTAAGACAAGAGTGCCCTTTAGTGGCAGTATGTTGAAATAAAATACAATTATATTTTAAAATATTCTGAGTACTTGTTTTCATTGCTGGAGGCCAAATCCTCCATTAAATCATCTTCTTTCAAAACTATATCATTACTAAGAACCAGAGGGGTATTAGTACATATGATTTAATAATGAATGAATTTAAAAATGTACATCATCAGGCCAAAATAACAGTGAAACAACAGTTGCTAAATAGTTAGAGCTGAGTGTTTTGTGGATGGGTGTGTGCATATGCCTGTTATTTTTAAAGAAGAGAGATTGAATTTTGCATAAAGACTTCTCACAACAATTCTGCACCATTGAAATTGTTTATTTTCTTCTGTGTCATGAGCAGTAACAAAGCATTCAGCAGCTCTTGGAGAACTTTAAAAACTACAGGATCTGAATTCTCAGTAAGGCTTGCTGTGTGTACCAGGTTGCATTAAATTGCCCAAAAGCTAAAGCCATGCCATGCTTTGTACTGTTCACACACACACTGCTTTCAAAGCCTACCCTGGAACCTGCCAAGGCTCCCTCCTCCACACTGTGGTGATTACAGAAGCACATATCAAGAATATTCACTACTACAGGCTTAGACAAACAGCACCTCACTGCAGCTGATCAGCGGGAACAAGTGAAGTGTTGGAAATTCATATGGTATTTGACCTAAAAAGAAAGTTGTATGCTGAACGTGCCTATGTTAATTATGTGATGTAACTTTAAGAACTAATTAATGAGATCAGAGACTGCTGCCACCTTCTCAGCAGATGTGTGTAATCAGTCAATTAGAACAGGCTTTGTAATGTAAACAGCATAGTTAACCAATAGTCAATGCCAAGGTGGCACAGCCGTGGAAGAATACAGTTTTAAAGTGTATAAGAGTTTCTGTGCGTATGAATAAAGTTGCCTGTTGCTGCTGACTCCCATGGAGTCGTCTCGGCAGGCCATAAACCCGTCTCCCCTGGTTACAGTGAAGGATACTAAGCAATTTCATGGTAGAATTGGAATAGAATATAATACATGGCTGTTATACTTTGTATGTTGATTAGCAATTGTTTTATAATCTGGTTACTTCAATATTCTTGCGGATTTAAATAAAAAGAGGCCTTGAAGTATAACTATAATTTAATATTTTTAAAGCTAAATCACCACCTCCAGAGTATACATATACTGCTCCAAAATATGTTGTCATGGCTGATGACACTTGGTGGCAATGATCACAAAATTTGCATTAGCAATTATTTTACTTCTGTTCCTGAGAAGATCATTGAACAGATCCTCCAGAAACTATGCTAAGGCCTGCGGAGAAAAGGGAGGAGACATGGGACAGTCAACATAACTTCATGGAAGGCAAGTCTTGCCTGACCAACCTCATGGCCTTCTATGATGAAGTGACTACATCAGTGGACAAAAGATGGGCTACAGATGTCATTTATCTGGACTTCTGTAAAGGCTCAGACACAAGCCCCCACAACATCCTTCTCTCTGAATTGGAGAGAGATGGATTTGATGAATGGACTGATAGATGCATAAGAAAATAGTTGGATGATCACATCCAGAAGGTAGTGGTCAATGGCTTAGAGTCCCAATGGACATCAGTGACAAGTGGTGTCCCTCAGTGGGACAAAGATTAAGGGATCGAGTGCACTTTCAGCAAATTTTTAGATAACACCAATTGGAGTGGTGCAGTTGACACACTCAAAGGATGGGATGCCATCCAGAGGGACGTGGACAAGCTTGAGAAGTGGGCCCACAGGAATCTCATGAAGTTTAACAAGACCAAGAGCAAGGTGCTGCACCTGGGTCAAGGTAACTCCTAATACCAGTACAGGCTGGGGGATGAACTAATCAAGCCCTGACGAGAAGGACTTGGCGGGGCTGGTGGATGAAATGCTGGACATGGGCTGGCAATGTGGGCTTGCAGGCCAAAAAGCCAAGCCTACCCTGGTCTGCATTCAAATCAGCATGGCCAGCACATTGGGAGAGGTGATCCTGCCTCTCTACTCTACTCTGGTGAGACTCCACCTGCAGTGCTGCATCCAGCTCAGGAAGGACATTTACCTGTTAAAGTGAGTCCAGAGGAGGGCCACTCAGATAACTAGAGGGATGGAGAACCTCTCCAAGGAAAGGCTAAGAGAATTGGGTTTGTTCAAGGTGACTTAGTTTTGGCCTTCCAGTACCTGAAGGCAGCCTTTAAGAATCACAGAATCAAAGAATATGCTGAGTTGGAAGGGACCTACAAGGATCATCCAGACCAACTCATGGTCCTGCACAGGACACCCCAACAATCACACCATGTGCCTGAGAGCCTTGTCCAAATGCTTCCTGAATTCAAACAGGCTTTGTGCTATGATGACTTCTCCGGGGAGCCTGTTTCAGTGATCTACCACCCATTGGGTGCAAAATCTTTTCCCAATATCCAAACTTCCCTGACTCAGCTTCATGCTGTTTCCTCAAGTCCTGTCACTGGTCACCACCGAGACCAGTGCCTGCCCCTCCTCTTCCCCTCATGAGGAAGTTGTGACTGCAATGAAGTCTCCCCTCAGTCTCCTCTTCTCCAGGCTGAACACACCAAGTGACCTCAGTCACTTCTCATGTGGCTTCTCATTAAGTCCTTTCACTATCTTTGTTGCCCTCCATTGGACACTCACTAATGGCTGAATGTCTTTCCTGTATTGCAATGCCCAAAACCACACATAATATTCATGGTGAGACCACCCCAGGTGCAGAGCAGAGCGGGACAATCCTCTCCCTCAGTTGGCTGGTGATGCTTTGCCTGATACCCCCCTGGCTGCCAGGGCACTGCTCACTCATATTCAACTTGACATAGACCAGGACCCCCAGGTACATCTGTGCAGCTCTGCTTTCCAACATCTCGTTCCACAGTCTATACACACAACCAGGTCAGGAGAAGGACTTTTTACAAGACCATGTAGTGACAGAACAAGGGGGAATGGTTTCCAACTGAAAGAGAGCAGAATGTTAGAAAAACATCTTTACTGTGAAGGTGCTGAGGCACTGGAACAGGTTGCCCAGAAAAGTTATGGATGCCCCATTCCTAGAAGCATCAGGATGGATGGAGCTCTGAGCAGCCCAGTCTACTGGAAGGTGTCCCTGTCTACAGAAGGGGGTATTGAAAATAGATGATCTTTAAGATCCCCTTCAACCCAGGCCATTCTATGATTTTATGATTTTATAGAATAGGATAATAATGAAATAATTTACTAACTTATAAGTATGGTGACCAATGGCCCAGGAATCTGAAACCTGGGATTTTCAGTAAAGAAATGCTACTCAGGTACACCATGAGAAATTATCTTCAAGAAAAATAGTTCTACTTACTAACTGTAACCTTGTCTTTATCCCCCAACATGACATTGTTTGGAGTGAGATCTCGATGAACAATCCTTTTCTCTTTATGCAAATAACGAAGAGCTAGACGAAGCTAAAAACACAAACAGAAAGAACCTCACAAAGATTCTTAACTACCACCTTAGTAAAGGCACATAAAATTAAATTCATAGCTAATGTTAGTCTGATATTACTTTGTCATTTAATAGTCTAAAAAAAGGTGCTACATGTAGGAAAGTCCAGGCAAAAAGAGTAGAGGTGCTTACTTGGATAAATATATGCCATATTCTGTCTTCCGTAAACTGTTGTTGTTTTTCCTTCAAAGGGTGAAGGTGTTCTCCCAATGGCACTCCCTCAATGAGCTCCATGACTATGTACAATCTGTCATGTACATAAAAGAAAATTAATAGAAGATTATACTTATACAGAAGGCATTTAAAAATAGAATATTTGAGGTAAAAATGTACAATCTGTCATGTACATAAAAGAAAATTAATAGAAGATTATACTTATACAGAAGGCATTTAAAAATAGAGTATTTGAGGTAAAAATGTCTTTTAGAAGCTGTTATTTTTTTACCTTTTAAAAATTTAATTTGTACAGATAAATACATTCTAATCATAGTTCCACTCCTTGTCATTCTATTTTTTTCCCCAATTTATGTCAGAGCAACTATAAGGAAATCACTGTCTGATAATCACTTGGGGGGAGGTACATGTATATGACTCTTCATAAAAAAGAAAATTAAGAAAGACAATGTGGCTGGGCAATCTACATCATTCATTTTACTACTCACTATAGCTTTTCTCTCTACTTAGCATTTCAGTTCTAAATTTTGGATCTTTATAGGAAAAGAATAATGTTTGCTACAAGTTTACATTGCATCTCATTTTACTGATAGATAAACAAATATAAATATTATCTCTCACCATTTTTCCAATTTTAAAGGAATATAAGCCTGTCTGAACTTTAGCAGTTCTTGAAGAAAGGGTCTTGCTCACAATTGACACACTCCTGACAAGCTGTAAGTGTTTTTATTATATAAATCTATTTCTTCATTATATGTGAAATGTGGTGATTCTCTGCATTTATACTTACTTTCCAAGAAGGTTCTGTAACACCGTACAACATTTGGATGATAAAGCTACAACAAGGAAAGAAACGTAGATGCTTACAATAGTTAAAGGGATGGCACAGTATATACAGTGTTTAGCTACATGGAAGGAAGGGTATCACAAGGATTCCACAGACTTGTTCATGAACTGCAGTGCAGTAGACCTTTGCTGCTATCCCAAACACAAAGAAAAGTTGCACGTTACAAGAGCAATCAGAAAGAAAATACAGTATGATTCCTATCCACTCTCTCCTTAATAATTGAAAGAGAGTAAATGAAGTTTGAAGAGAAGCAATTATACCTGCATCAACGTATTGGCTTCCTTAGCTTAAGTGCCCTAATGATCAGGCTGCTTTTTTAGTTTCCAGTTACAAGAAAAGACTATCTTCTCACTGTGTTTTAAACCCAAGACTTGATTAAATGGAACAAGGACTAACCAGTTTTTTATTACAATCTTAATTTAAAGAATCTCTGAAAAAAGGTCAAATACTGTCAACATATAAAGTAAAAATCTTTAGTAACAAGCATTTGCACTGCTGCTAACACTAGAGTAAGGTTTTCAATATTGGCAGAATATTAATATTGTACTGGTTGAATAAAAAAAGTAAAAGCAGCTGGGAGCCCTGATA